>OX030955.1:608233-685733 GCA_943735955.1 Piscicola geometra
GGACAAATGATATAGAACCATCCATCTAACCCTTCCACCCCTCCACCCTTCCACCCCTCCACCCCTTCCATCCCTCCACCCTTCCACCTCTCCACCCTTCCACCTCTCCACCCCTTCCACTCCTCCACCCTTCCACCCCTCCACCCCCTCCACCCCTTCCATCCCTCCACCCTTCCACCCCTCCACCCTTCCACCCCTCCACCCCTCCACCCTTCCACCCCTTCCACCCTTCCACCTCCTCCATCCCTCCACCTCTCCACCCTTCCACCCCTCCACCCCTTCCACCCCTCCACCCCTTCCACCCCTCCACCCTTCCACCCCCTCCACCCTTCCACCTCTCCAGTCAACACCAAGGCAGCAGAACTCTTGTACCGTCGGGTGGCGCTGATGTGCGGTGTGCGTGAAGACAGCATCCTTGTGGACGTGTGTTGTGGCACTGGCACCATTGGCATCTGCATGGCGAAGGTTGGTGTGCGCGGGTTTGCAAGCTTGTTGCTCGTCTGCCTGGGCTGCATCATAACAACTTCACCTTATTTAGAGGGAATGTTATTCATTCAAAGCTATTCAACTCTGAGTAATCATCGCCTCAAGTTTCTATATGTCAAATGAAGTCGTCGCAAATTGAAATCGTCGAATATTATTTTTGTCGCACAAACCCACCACACCACTCTACCACCACACCACTCTACCACCACACCACTCTACCACCACACCACTCTACCACCACACCACTCTACCACCACACCACACCACACTACCACCACAACACTCTACCACCACACCATTCTACCACCACACCACTCTACCACCACACCACTCTACCACCACACCACACCACACTACCACCACAACACTCTACCACCACACCACTCTACCACCACACCACTCTACCACCACACCACTCCACCACGACGACGACGTCAGAGTGTCAGGAGAGTGATAGGCATCGAGTTGAATGCAGAGGCAGTTCAAGATGCCAGGACAAATGCTGCCAACAATGGCTAGTCCGTCCATCTACTGACTTTGGCAGTTCTTGCTATTAAATCTTTCATCTTTTATGATTTTGTTTATGGAATTTATTTAGTTGACATTTAATTTCTTTTCTTCTTAATTTAAATTTAATGTTCGATAACTTGAACTAAGGTGTCAGTAACGTCGAGTTCATATGTGGCCGAGTGGAGGATGTTTTGGACGGCGTGCTGAGAGGTGGTTGTTATGTCCGTTATATCTGTTAGGGCCGTTATGTCTGTTAGGGCCATTATGTCTATTATGTCCGTTATTTCTGTTATGTCCGTTATGTCTGTTAGGGCCGTTATGTCTATTATGTCCGTTATTTCTGTTAGGGCCGTTATGTCTGTTAGGGCCGTTATGTCTGTTATGTCCGTTATGTCTGTTAGGGCCGTTAGGTCTAGCATGACACTGTTGTAGCTCATTTATATAGTTTAGATCAAGTTATATAGTCAATTTGGTACATCTTTATAATAATTCAAAGTTGTTTATTCTATTGAGGACTCTCGGAAGAGAGTGGGCAGGTGGTGGTGGTGGTGGACCCTCCCAGAGCTGGCCTGCGTGAGTCATCCATGCTCCTCCAATTCAACCTTCACCTTTAGAATGCTCTCGTCCCTCCAAGCCTCCATTTTTACGCTTGCCATTATGAGAAATTCAAAGTCGAATCATAAAAACTTACCCACCACTCCAGCCTGCACACCAACACTAACAAAGTCTGCGCACCACCACACCAACATCATCACAATCACCACCACCACCACACGACAGACATCAGTGTGGTGAAGGCGATACGCAGGGTGGCTGTGGTGAAGAGGCTTGTGTACGTCGCCTGCAAGCTGCCAGCCGCTGCCGGCAACATCGTCGAGTCAGCACTTGTCCATTTATTTATTCTTGTTGTTTCAAATTAAGGTGGGAGCACTTTGAACACGGGTGGACAGGTGGCCGAGTTTGTAACGACTCTCGGCTTGACCACATCTCAATGGTCCTAGCTTGAATTCAACCGATGCCCTAGTAACCCACAGCCTATGGCCCTTACACATTAGCCCATAGGCGAGAATGACAATTTGTAGCAAACGTAGCTTGGAAGCCCGTTCGGGATATACGCCTCTCTAATAATGTTGTTATTAATATGTGCTTATGCGAATACATAAGCGATAAGATAACATAAATAACAAGCAGAGTTGAGAAGTAGCAGATGTATCACGTGACGTCAATTAATTTTCCACACTCTCTCACTCACTCACTCACGCAGTCTGACGAGGGCGTCATCGAAGCGGACACATGGACAGGCGTTCAGACTGCTGCAGACGGCCTTGGTGGACCTCTTCCCCATGACTGAGATGTACGAGGCTGTGATGCTGTTGCAGAGGGGCGAGGAGGAGGAGGAGGGGTGAGGAGGAGGAGGAGGAGGAGGAGGAGGGGGGGGCGAGGAGGAGTGAGGAGGGGGAGGAGGAGGAGGGGTGAAGATGGTGGACGAGAGTTAATGAGGATGATTATGATGACTGGTGGCGACGGATTTTGTGATCATTTAAAGAATAAACTGAAAAAACCCATCACGTGTCTCAATAATTTCATCACTTCTCCCTCAATGGGGTCTCTAACACAGCTTTGCCTCACCATCATCATCATCATTTCAATTAACCTTCAATAGAATCAAGGCGGGTTTCTCCATCAGCGTGACTAACCAGTTCTTCAGTTGCTATATTAAATAGGCATCATCATCATCAGCATGCATCAAACTAGAGAAGAGGGGGGCATCATCATCATCAGCATGCATCAAACAAGAGAAGAGGGGAGGCTTCCAAGTGTATTGAAGGTGAAAATATGCTCAATAAACCTCGTGTAGTAGTCGTAGTAGAACTAGTAGTAGTAGTAGTAGTAGTAGTAGTAGTAGTAGTAGTAGTAGTAGTAGTAGTAGTAGTAGTAGTAGTAGTAGTAGTAGTAGTAGTAGTAGTAGTAGTAGTAGTAGTAGTAGTAGTAGTAGTAGTGGTAGTCGTAGTAAGAGTAATCATCATGATGACAGAACAAGTGAAGGAGTGCACAGAGGTAACAGAAAGGAGTTCTCTAGAGAAGGAATGCCAAATAAATAGTTAAGCGACGATCCTACACACCCTTCCCCGCGGGGTCTAATGCTAGTCTTACCATGCATGGCAACTTAATAATGTAGTAGTAGTAGTAGTAGTGGTGGTGGTAGTAGTAGTAGTAGTAGTAGTAGTAGTAGTAGTAGTAGTAGTAGTAGTAGTAGTAGTAGTAATAGTAGTAGTAGTAGTAGTAGTAGTAGTAGTAGTAGTAGTAGTAGTAGCAGTAGTAGTAGTAGTAGTAGAAGTAGTAGTGGTGGTGGTGGTAGTAGTAGTAGTAGACATATTGAATAACAAGATAAAATGGTCGTCAGTCTTGAAAGGGAACAGAAAGAGTAGCAAGGAGAGGCCTTCTGAGCGGACGAGTGAGAAGAACGAAAAGTGGACAAAAGTAATAAAAGATTATTTATAAGATTAGACAACATCATAATCATCATCATCATTTAAAAGAAGATTCGATTGGAAGGCAGCAACATGAAGGACGCGCATAGCTAGCTGAGAATACAAGTGATATGAACAGTCATCATCATCATCATCATCATCATCAGCATCATCATCATCATGCCATGCTGAATCAATGCGATGATCATGACGCTTGAATCAGTGACGTGAAGAATTCGAAGGCAACGAGAAGTTAGCGCTACAAAAATATGACGTCACAGTGCCAACAACTGTGACGTCTCAAAACAATAGCAGAAAGAAGCAAAAGGATGGTCGCTCGCCAGAAAGCCTATGATTGGCCATCCGTCCAGCTACACCACGTGACCCTGACGAGCCAATCAATCTCGCTGCAAGTGTGTCAATCAAAAAGCATGAATATGTGCATCAAACAGCGACACACGCACACGCACATGCAAGCGCCCATGTGTGCCTTTGTGTAGTGAGTGGGTAGGTTAGTAAGTAAGGCAAGCATCATCTGATTGAGACAGTGGTGTAGCGGAGGTTTGAAGGGATGCTATATAAGGCGTTGTAAAAATAATTCTCGAATAAATATTGAAGATGCCTAAGAGGGGGGTCTGTGAGATGAGGAGAATATGAGATGGTGGAGCCTGCTTGCTTGGAGACGTGAGGTTGAATGTGATGTTGTGTGCACGGACGTATGTGCACCTTATTACGATGATGGTGGTGATGATGGTGGTGGTGATGATGATGGGGGTGATGATGGTGGTGATGATGATGGTGGTGGTGATGATGATGGTGGTGATGATGATGATGGTGGTGATGATGATGATGGCGACTATTACTATGAAGCGATATGCACGAGCGAGGTCGCATGGCGGGGAGAGGGAGGAGATGGGAGAGTGCAGACACGAACAAGGTTCGAAGGGATGCCGTACAGGACCAACAAGAGACATTGCCATATAAACCACTCAACTGTTTGCCGTGGCTGATGACCCTTTGCAGGCATTATTCTTAGTAGTGGTGGTAGTGGTAGAAGTGGTGGTAGTGGTAGTAGTGGTGGTAGTGGTAGAAGTGGTGGTAGTTATAGTAGTGGTGGTAGTGGTAGTAGTGGTAGAAGTGGTGGTGTTTGAAAGTGTACATAGCGGTATTCTGGTATATTGTTGAGTACAGCACAGTTTTGTTAGGCAATCGATTGTGAATGTACCAGCTAAAAGTTTTTCTCAACAAATGCTGGTGGAGTGTTGTAGTGTGTTGTTGTGATGCGGTGTTGCACAAGTGTTGTTGTGATGTTGTTGTATGTGTTTTGTATGTGTGTTGTAGCGTGTTGTGGTGATGTTGTAGTTGTATGACAAGTGGGTGAACGAGTGCATGGTGTTCTATGAGACGAGCGGACAAACAAGCTTTCAAGTCAACGTCTGCATTTGCAATCCATAACGAAGGCTGTAATGACCACAATGGTGGTAACGGCGGAGATGATGATGATGATGGTGATGATGATTATAACGTTGGTGGTGATAATGATGATGAGAACCATAAAAAACAGCGAAGCGAAATGATAGGTTGGTGGCTATGTCACACAAATTGTTAAAAGTGGTAGAGTCATCAGGAGTGCAAAAGGCGCTCCTGATGATGATGATGATACAGTCCACACTCGTCTGCTGCTGCTGGTCACGTGAATGAATGAAGGACAGTAATTGACAATCTCAAGGAAGAAGTGGAAATGAATTGAGGGTGAATCGATTGTCGCTCTGATGAGCTGAGTCCTTCGAAGCGAGGCTCAACGAAAACTCTTCTAGCGCTCAAATAACTTACTTCTGATTCAAATGGCGGTGCGTAACTTAAGAAGGAGCTCAACTCCTTTATTTTCTCCCTCTTGGAGCATCATTCATCCAGGGCCAAGTTTCTTTCACTCATGATAACCATCTCTGCATCTTCATCCATCCCTCCATCCTCCCCTCCCTCAAACTTCCCATCATTCACCATGCCATCCTCTGTGCCACCCACATTGCACGCATCCTGATGATCATCCCCATTCAGATCTCCATGGTGATTCCCGAAGTCGCCCTCATACACCTCCCTCCCCCCCACGAAGGACGCCCCGCCATCCCCGGCTCCCCCGTCGTAGCAGGATGCCAGCATGCCCTCACTCTTCCTCTTGCGGCCTCCCCTCTTCTTCTGCCTCCCATGCACCTTCACCTCGTGCGTCAGCAGGTTGCAGTAGTGCTTGTACGACGCCGTGCACAAGTTGCAGTGGTACTTGGTCGAGTCGAACGACACCATGCTGTTGTTGAGGTTGTTGTTGTTGAGGTTGTTGTTGCTGCGGTTGTTGCTTTTGAGGTCGGGGTCGAAGTCTTCGTGGGTCTGCAGTCCTGGCAGATACTCACCACTGCACCCCTCCTCCACCTTCATCTCCCAGCCAGTGTTGTTGTTGTTGTTGTTCTTGTTGTCGTTCTTTTTACTGGACGAGTTCTTGGCAGGCTTGCTCTCCTTCACCTTCTTGGCAGCCTTCTCGGAGACACCTTTCGACTGCTTCTTCTTCTGCAGTTGTTCACAAATTGGTGCATGGCAAATCAAGTGTTTACTAATGATGGAGGAAAAGATCAATTGAATCTGAAGGATGAAAATCCTCATAGCAATTAGAAGTAGAGCTGTTCCACGATTAAAAATTTTAATCGCCGTTAATCGTTCGATTAAAATTTTTAATCGTGGTTTATCGTATTTTAACGCAATGTTTTTAGCATGTTTGACATTAGTATAAAATAGTGTTTTTTAAAAATTCTCTTAAAAATGTAATAAAAATTGTATCCGAATTTTTTTGTAAAAGTAATTCACATTTAAAAGAAGAAAAAAAATTCATAAATGAAAAAAAAATGCAATTGTCACACATCCTTTTTGAGGCAGTTACTCAAGCAAATAAGTTTTTCAACATTAGTTGGATCTAAAGAGAATCTTTTCTTGCTAACTATGTGTCCTGACAAGCTGAATATACGTTCAGATGGAACTGTACTTGCAGCAGATGACAAGTACTTTCTTGCCAGTTTTGCAAGCGTCGGATATGTCCCTTCGTGTTGTTGCCACCAAACAAGAGGACAACTCTCAAAGCCTACTTCAGATTTTTTTCTATAATGTTAAATGATTGACTTGGTAATCATTGAGGTATCTTCATCTTCAGAATCTGAAGTCATATATGTTTGTAGTCTTTTTTTTGGTGAAGGCTGTATAGTTTTTGAGGTTTTTCTTCTTATAGTTTCTTTAACTCTTTCATTTTCGTTAAAGTTTTTAAATCAGGGTCTAATGATGGCAATTCTTGACCATTGGATGTTCTGATTATTCATTCTCTGCTCCAATTTGAATGACATGAGCTGGATCATCTTCTGAAGTGCATATTTTTCGTGTGAAGTGACAAATTGCAAAATACGCAATTGAAAACTTCAAGTATTTTTTATCCTCTAAAAGTTCTGTTGCAAATCTTCAAGAAACGATAAGTTTTTTGATGAAATTTTTCCCATTCGTTTGTTGACAGTAAATTAGTAGTGTTTGAGTTAACTTGCTGACAATGTAACCAAAACAGCAAAAAAACAGTTCGATTTGGATAAGTTTAAATGCGTTAAAATTATAAAATGTGTTCACATTTTAAAAAGCGTTAAGATGTTAAAAAGCGTTAAAATGTTAAAAAGCGTTAAAATTTTTAAAAGCGTTAAAATTTTTAAAAGCGATAAAATTTTTAAAAAACGTTAGAATTTTTAACGGTCGTTAATTGATTAACGCGTTAATCAAAAGTTAACGTAGATTAAAGCACAGCTCTAATATAAAGTAATAATTGCGACTAGATGAAATAATTTTCAGAGGCCTTTAATGCTTGTGAGGCAAGTAATGATGGATTGCACAAAAGATTGGGGGAACCTTTGGTGCCGGCGTTTTGTAGGCACTCTTGCTCCTCCACTCCTCGAGGTCGTCTGCAGATGGCTTGACGTCGTACAGCATGTTGTTGTCACTGTTGTTCTGGTGGTTGTTGTTGTAGTCGTGGAGGTGGTCTTGGTTGTTGTTGTGGTCGTGATGGTTGATGTGCAGATCGATTGGGTAGTCTTGGTCATGATGTTCATGGTGGTCGTCAAAGAACTTGGTGCCTTCGTGCCGCTCCATCTGCTGACTGCCCCTGCTGTCCTCCCGGCAGTCACCCTCGAAACTGTCTCTCTGGCAATTGGCACTCTGTGTCAGCATCCTCATCATCCGATTGGAACTTTGTGAAGTCGTTTCTGAATCATCAAAGCTTGCAACCTTGTCCAAACTATTAACATGGTATATTCTTTTTACAATATTGTCAATGTTGCTGTGCTTATGCTTTTTGTCAATTTTATTCTTTTGATTTGAATCTAAATTTTCTTTTTCTACAATATGGAGCTTTTTTTTGTTGATTCGGTTGTCTTGGGAGCGGGTAGCAGAAAGATTTTGGACGAAATTATCTTGAAGGTCTGATTCGCCGTGGGAGGGATATGTGGACGAGTGCGCGAGTTGAACGCCTTCGTTCTTGTGTGCCTCAGTGATTCCGTCTGCCTTGACGACCTCGTTGATCTGGATGATGTACACTTCCTTGTCCGCCGTCAAGCCTATCAGTCCCTGCACCTTCAGTTCGTCGGTGTACTGCACTCCGTTTTTGCACATCAACATTACTGTTTCAGTCAATAAAGCACATATTTTATCGTATTGGACGCCCATTTTGTCTGCAAAAAGTTTTGGAAGCTACAGCTAGAAACTCTTAAACTGCTTCGCCTTTCAGCTAAAAAAAATTTTAAGATTATATTTGTTAAAAATAAATGTTAAAAGTTGCAAAATTATTTTTCATATGTAACAAAACACTTTATATTTAATAAAAATTGAAAAATTCCTACGACAAAAATCTCAGCTTGATGACAAAAAATGGCGTGATAGTAAAATAGTCGAAAAACAAATAAAAACCTGAAATGTATAAATAAACTGAATAATCTTTCCAATTCAAACTTTTTATTCAAATATATTTGATATCAAGAAGTTAAACTAAGTTTCGCCAGCGAATTTTTTTCGATAAAAAAGCTACGAAGGAAAAAATAAAAAATAACGCTCGAACAAAACTAAAAAAACATTGTCTAAACATTAAAACTAGCTGATAGGCTAGTAGCTAAAAAATAACAGAAGAGAGCTAAATAATGAAATTTAGCGGTGAAGTGATTACCTTTAACATCCAAATATTTTGAAAGTATTAAAACATTTGGATTTTTATATTTTCAAGGAAAAAACCTTATGTTTTGTTTTTAAATAGTTTTTTTTACAATATTATTAATTGTCTGTTTTTTTAAATAAATTTATATATTTATGTAAATGAATTTAAATCAAATTTTGTTTTCTTTGAATTAATAAAAAGTCCCAATTTTTTTCCCAAACTTGCGTTTTATAATAATACTTAACTATTAGGATACTATTATATTAGATTATACTTTTTATTTTCAAATATATCAATTCAAATATATTTTTAAAAAATATCTTTTTCTATTTTTATTTCAAAAAAGTTATAACTACTTTTAACTTTTAATTTTAAGTTTTCTAGTACCCTTGCAAATAATTTCAGAAATAATTTGGAACTTAAAATGGTTCTTAATATTTTAAAATTCATATATTTATATAATCTTTTCTTAAATTTTTGTTAAAGATTAATTTTAAACATTTACAGGCTTCGACAGCTATAATGGTGGGTTTGGGAATTGCGACATTGGGCTATTTAGGTATTTTCATTTTTATTTTTTTACTTTTAAGTTATATTTCCAATACTCATTACATTGACTATTCTAATTATTCATTAAAAAGCTATATAGAATAACTTGAAAACTTAGAAAAAAGCATTTTTCTATTTATATTAAATTGTTTTAGGCAGGTTCGCATCAAGATATGGAAAGACAGCGACAGACATGCTTTCCAAACAGATTGACGCTCTATCTTCTAGTGTCAGTCACATCTTGAGAATATATCTTAATCTACTTACAGTCTTACACACTCACCTTTACTTTATTTTAAATCTTCAAATTTTCAGAACAGCAAGTACTACAAGGGTGGCTTTGAACCAAAAATGACCAAAAGGGAAGCATCCCTAATCCTAGGAATAAGGTGCCCACACTGAAACCTATTTCAGAGCTTTTGATATACTCATGCCACACAAATTATTGTACTTTCTGAACTAATGTTGGTGTGTGTGCCAATATAGAGAATAAGACTGACAAACACCACTCCCATTAAACCAGTCCAACAGCAAGCAAAACACAAATAAAGGAGAGTTGTGCGAAGATACTTGCTCTCAACCACCCTGACAGGGGTCTGTCTAAATCTCAAACTCTTTTTTCATCATGCATCTTTCACTCAATCTTTATTCATTTTTTTGGGCACATCCCATCTTCACTGCCACAACTACTACCACCATAACTGCACCAACCACCACAACCACCTTCCCTGCCACCACCACCACCACGACGACCTTCTCTGTCGCCACCACCACCACCTTCATCACCACCACCACCTTCATCACCACAACCACCTTCATCACCACTACCACCACACAGGCGGCTCCAAGTACATAGCAGGCAAGATCTCAGACGCCAGAGCTCTCCTCGAAAAACACAACAAATGACTCCTGCCTCGTCCCTCCCTTCCTCCCTTTCCTTCCTTCCTTTCTTGCAGTCTTTCAATTATTGCAAAAATGAGTTTTCGTTTTTCCAGATTATATTCGCAAAACACAATGCTAAGAATCATAAACGTAAGCGTTAAATTAGATTAAAAGGAAACTTAACGAATGGAGTGGCTGCACTCGGGTAGTGCCACAGCCTCTGCCTGCCTGCCTGCACACACTGTCGCATTGCTGGACACCTCGCGTAGATATCATGAGTATGCCAAGCCGTGGTGATGATGATGATGATGATGTAAAGCCGTTATAATGATGATGATGATGTAGAGTCGTAATGATGATGATGATGTAGAGTCGTAATGATGATGATGATGATGTAGAGTCGTGATGATGATGATGATGTAGAGTCGTAATGATAATGATGATGATGATGTAATGCCATAGAAACACTCTGATAGATGTCGCATCAAACTTTAAAATATGCCTTTAAGATTTAATGGAGCGCCATGCAAATGATCAGCTCATGAATGGTACGCATGAGGAAATTTGAGATGCCGAAGAACGAAATGATGAGAACTTTATGATGGTGACTTTGCATACAAATATCTCCAACCGAGAGATAAAGCAAGTTCCCGTCATCCGTGCCAGATAGTAATTGTGATGAGGGTTAATACCGTAATTAGGCGACGCATTTGTACAAGATAGATTTAGATGATTAGATATGCAGTCAGCTTTGTGGTGACTCATTTGAATAGATTTGTTGATATCCAGTTTAACATCTCAAGTCGACAAAAAGAAATGTTGCTGGAGTACGTCAACATTCCAAGATGGCAGCGAAATGCATTGAAAGTGTTGTAGCCTTTGCAGTCGAGGTTTTAATACTTTGCCTGCCTTGACCCCAACTTGACTCGAGCCTGTCCACTTCTGACCTTGACCTTTGTCCTATCCCGACCAACAAACACCGCATCACATGCCTCTCTGACCAACCAACACGCTTCCACTACCAACCACCACACCCTAAAGCAACAGCAAAACATCAGTAACACGCCAACCAACTTCACAACAACAACCAATCACCAGGCAGACAACAAGCGACATCATCATCATCATCACTGCTGCTCGGTGAGGAGGTTTGCCGCCCTGGAAGTGTCGTTGTTGGAGTGCCTGAGGGCGTTGAGGACGTGGTTGCGAGAGAAGCCCATGTCGACCAGCGCCTGGACCTGCATGGTGGTGGTGGTGGTGGTGATGATGGTGATTATGAAGAAGAGGAAGAAGATGATGATGAAGCAGGTTATGGTCATTATGGTGATAGAGAACGACAAAGTGGTGAGAGGAAGATGCGATGATGACGTAGTTGGTGACTTCAGTTCAAAGGAAGGTGCTTTATGGCGCGAAGTAGTGAGATCATGCACATTTTGTACAAACCTGACCATCGGAGGGGTCTGCGTCTAGAACTGTGCTCGAAATGGAGGTTGTGTGTGTTAGAATTAATAATATTAGTAATAAAAGTTTATGAAGTTGAAATATTTTGATAATAATAAAAAGAATAATAATGATGACGAGCAATATCACAGTGACGTTGAGCATTCCATGATGCACATCTCGAGTTTGAAGGCACCTGGATTGGAGGCAGATGCGAAGAGACTCTGCTGGTTGTAGTAGTTGTCCCAGGAGTTGTAGTTCCTCTCGACTGCCTCGATGTACTGCTGCCTCTGGATCTCGATGGTGGCGCCGATGTACTTGCGGGAGTCCCTCGGCTGCTCCACCTTCACCAGCCTGCCCACACTCGCCTCTGACCACTTCACCACTGCGTCAGGCAGCTGCAGCTTGCTTGTGATGGCCACTTGATGCCTGTAGACGATGACGCCTGAAACCTGTGTGTGTTTGTGCGTGTGCGTGCGTGTGTGTGTGTGTGTGTGTGTGTGTGTGTGTGTGTGTGTGTGTGTGTGTGTGTGTGTGTGTGTGTGTGTGTGTGTGTGTGTGTGTGTGTGTGTGTGTGTGTGTATTTTGAAGATTCGTTAGGACGTCATGTTGAGCATTTGAGCGCAAAGAAACCTCACCAAGCCGATGACTGACAAGATGCTTGCTTCAACGGAGGTTATCATCATCTGTTGGGTTAGGGTTGGATGCCTCAAACACACATGCACAGCATCAATCGCATCACATGGAAGCTGCCTCCTACTACCCTCTGCCACCCACCTGGAAGCCGATCAGGTAGCTGACACTCTTGCCAGTGACGGGAATGCCCCAGAAGTGAGTGACTGTCACTCTGGGAATGTCCTTGTGGTAGAGCACAAAGAGCGAAAAGAGTGGCGCCCAGCTGAAAACGAAAGAAGCCGCTAAGAAATTGAAAACACAAGCTGAAGCAGAATCCAAACAGCCCCCTCAAATTCCCCTTTACCACACCACCTGCCCTCCCTCATCCACCAACTCCTCCCCTCCCTCATCCACCAACTCCTCCCCTCACAATCCAGTGGGCATGGGCTTGAGGCCGAGGTTGAAGAGGTGTGCCGCGAGGATGACGAGGATCTCGAGCAGGAAGGAGATCAGACTCACTGCCAGCAAGTACGACTGTGTAAAAAATAAGTTTTGGGTCAAGTTGTAGTCGCAAAGCCATGATGTACATGTTAGTGCACAACTTTGCATACAAATAGGAAAGCCCTCAGCATAATTGAAGCAGTGGAAAAGAATCGAGAATAGCATTGCAAAAAATGATGGAAAAATTGAGAAGTGGACTAACAGCGAACTTGCGAGAGCCGAATCTGCGCTCAAAGACTCGGAACGCGAAGATGAGGATGGAGGCGTAGATCATGTGGGCAGGGTTCAGAAAGACCACTTTCGACAGCAGGTAACTGTCCAGCTACGACATGAGATTAAGATTTTACAAATACTTTCAAGTATTTTATAAAGTATGTTTTAATGTGATTTTTATAATTTTTAGTAATTCTGCATTGCTTACTCTGAAACGGAAGATCAGATCAGGCGCAGTGACGTAGGTCCAGCGGTAGACGTGGTCAGAGAAGGTGGAGATGAGGGAGGTGGTGAACATGAGGAGCAGGAAGAACTTGCTGACGGGGGCATGGTCTGGTGCAGATGGTGTGTGCTTTTTCACTATTTAATTGAATAAATTTCAAAATGTAAAAAATAAAATAAATACTTATTTACTTAATGGGTATTTTGCAGTTTTTATGTGAACGACTTACAGAAACCAGAAGCTTGGAATATGGTGACCATTTTTCAGTGTGGGCTTCCTGGTTTCATTGAAGTTATTTAACAATCTAAAGTGCGAAAATTCAAATCTTGTAAATAGCTAACATAAATAAGTCTGATTACTGCATCTCAAACATCTAAACTTAATTTCCAAAATTAATATACTAAAAGTAAACTGAAGCCTTAATTGAAACTGAAATTGGAATGTGCCATAATCATTATGTAGATATTAAAATATTTTAAAATTACATTGTCGAAATTTTTAAAGTCTTTAAAATTTTTGAGATGTTGAACGTGCATGCATTTGGTGTTTTAGAAATAAAGAAACAATAAATAATAAGAATAAAAGTTCTCAGAACCATTGTAACATGGCATGCTTCTGTCAGGCTGTGAATAGTATAGACAAGACAAAAAAAAAGTCTTTGGGGCCATCCATAAAAGACGTTCTCACTAAAGGGGAGGGGGGTTGAGTAAAAAGTAGACTAAAGTGGACATCCACATTGTAGTGTATTTTGAGTGCAGTAGTTTTGCATAAATGTACTGCAAAATACTTCTAGTTTAATGACAAAAGAGTTGGGATGCAAACCCAAACAATCTTTCACAAACAGGTTATATTTAGAAACGATAGGTTCAGTAATAATTAATCTTATTGAATATTATTTTTTAATATGTTGTTAAAGTTTGATTTGTCAGATACGATAAAATCTGAAATAATTCTTAAAGATGAGAATTTCTGTTGATTGAAAGATGGTGGATAATTTTTCTATTACATTTTTATTACACTGATTTAGTAAAATGATTTTGAACATTTATTATTTCATTAAGAATTTTCATGAAAATAATTGGAATATCTAAATATTTGTAGACCCATACTCTTTATATTGTTGTAAATTATCCCAAAATATTCACTGATTTTAGTTCTGTAAACTATATGTTTTGGGCGTCCACAACTAGGGGGGGAGAGTGGGTTAAGTCAAAAGTGGACAAGGGGGAGGAATACAATACAATAAAGCGACGAGTATTATTAACGTGGCGTAAACCCAGACAGGCTCCAAGACCACTTAGTTATGGAAAATTATATAATAATATTAATAATGAAAGATAAAGAGTAAAAAATCAAAAAATTTGTGGCGTCTTTTATGGATGGCTCCTTTGCAATATATTAATAAACTATTTTACACTGAAGAAAGACAAACTATTTTCTTTTTTTATGATGCGAATCATCAAGTGAAGAATTTTCCTTATTTGTACGGTGCAACAAAACCTGTTCATCTTCTGCACGACCATTTAAAGAGTTCATTCTGCTCACCGAACCACTACCATCAGCACCACCCAAACTGCCTACTCCACCATCCTCCCCAACAACGACAGCATCATCTTCTTGACCTGACTTGACCGATTTGATAAAGAAGGTCTTCGACTGCTGGTAAGTGAGGTTGGCATCCTCGAGATCCTCCTGCTCCACGTGACTCTTGATGCGGTTGATGACGTCAGCTCGAGGCACCTTAAGGAAACGAGGCCACACGAGGTGGGTGGCTCGCGAGTGCACCAGTCCCACAGGAACCTGCGCGGTGGTGTGCTGGTGTGGTGGCGTGGTGGCATGATGGTGTGGTGGCATGATGGTGTGGTGGCATGATGGTGTGGTGGCATGGTGGTGTAGTGGTGTGGTGGCATGGTGGTGTGGTGGCATGGTGGTGTGGTGGCATAGTGGTGTGGTGGCGTGGTGGCATGGTGGCATGGTGGTGTGGTGGCATGGTGGTGTAGTGGTGTGGTGGCATGGTGGTGTGGTGGAGTGGTGGCATGGTGGTGTGGTGGCATGGTGGTGTGGTGGCATGGTGGTGTGGTGGCGTGTTGGTGTGGTGGCATTGTGGCGTGTTGGTGTGGTGGCATGGTGGTGTGGTGGCATGGTGGTGTGGTGGCATGGTGGTGTGGTGGCATGGTGGTGTGGTGGCATGGTGGCGTGTTGGTGTGGTGGCATGGTGGTGTAGTGGCGTGGTTATCAACGTTCTTGCTTTAGTTGCTTTCTCAAGGCCTTGAATATCATGAAAACAACTCTATTTTAACAACAACATAAACAACATTCAGCAACAAAAACATATACAACATTCAGCAACATTCAGCATTAACAACATAAACAACATTCAACCACAACACAAACATAAAGAACAACAATCCTCAACAAACTGACGGGTCCAAAGGTGTTGCTGTCGAGGCTGTTCCTGTGGTTGTCTCCTTCAACCCAGCAGTGACCCTTCGGCACCTTGACAAAGTCGTCCTTGTAGTTGAGGGTCCTTTGTTTGGGTTGTACAAAGAGGATGTAATTGAAAAAAGAATTATTTTTTATTAAATAGTTTAAGGATGTGAATCTATGAATATATAAAAATGATGAATTTGAAATAAATCTTGAAAAAGTTACTACTGAAATTCTATCTTATTGGCCACTCCCTCATCAACCTACTTGATAGTGTCTCCTTCAAGACCAATAATCCTCTTTAATATTCTTTGTTTAGGATTCGTTGGACAACTGGATAAGGTTTTAAAAACATTGTATAAAATAGATTTTATATATATGTAAAATTCTATTTAATTACCACAAAAGCATAGAAACTCCGTTAAATCTTCTTTATTATGACAACTCTAACAAGAGTAAACAGTTTGAAAAAGCATTACATCAGACAGACAACTTCTCCTCGGTTTAAATCGTAACTTTGACAACCCCATCTACTGAGAAAAATGTAGTTTGTGTGATCCTTTGAATGTGTTATGAGAGGCTGAAAAACAATAATTTGAAATTCAATATTAAACTAAATTAAATTTTATTTGAACAGCAGACGTACTTTCATAGAATTTCCTTCCACTCTGCATATATAACCAATGTTATCAAAAGCAGTGTATGATATAGGAATAGTGAGCAAACCAACTTTTATAACAGTTTTAATCATTTCAATTTTGCTTTGAAAATAAATTTAATATTTTAAAAATATATTTATTCCAAACAAGTACTCATTGAATAAGTCTTACTCATATCAAAAATATAAATGGGCTTGTTACGGTTTGACTCTTTAAAGTTTAAACTTTAAAGTTTAAAGTGTTTACACGAGCGAAAAAATATTATAGGATGTAATTTTTAAACTATTAAAAGTTTCTAATTTTATTTATAATAAACTGAAATAATATAGAGAAAAAAATTGTTAAAATAAAATGAGTAAAACTTTTTTTAAATCTTGAAAATTCGTAATCCATTAAACGAACATAAAACTTCACGAAATATATTTGGGAGGCTACGATTTTAAAATAAAAGATTTTTCTCAAACTGGAAATACGTAAAAAAGTAATGGACGCGTTTTTTTGGAAGATTCCAAACTCCATGTCATGTTGACCTCAAGATTCCATGAAATCAAAATCTTTGTTTGACTAGTTATTTTTTTTAGTAGTTCTTCCCAGTCCTTGCCACGCCTTTTCAAAATGTGTGACATGAAAATGCTGTTTAAATTCTACTAGACTCTCACAATTGATTGCATTCCAGCATCCTTCGAGGATCTTTGCAATGCCATCCTGAACTGATCTGCATGTTGAAGAGTAGGCGCAGATGTTTCATGCCATGACGATGCCGCGAGATCTTGAAGTTAAACTGACTCCTGAAAAGTCTGCCTTTTAAAAACAACTAGAATCCTGATACATTGACACTCCGAACATTGTTTAGGGAGTTAAACCAGCGCATCTCTATTATAGACTATATATTTATATATATATAGACAATAATAATGGCTTTAAATATTTTTATTCAAACGATCAAAATAACGCTTTAACAGAGAGCACTTATTCTTCTCATAATTTCGATAAAGTTGGAATGAAATCAACTTTTAGAATGAAATAAAGGTTTTATTTCATAAATAAAAATCTTTCTTAACCTTCTTTTTTTGCGTGATATTTTTTAGAAGTCTTAAGATTATTTTTTGTGTGTCCTCACTAGAATGGGCGACGATCCTGTGGGGTTTTTGGGTCCGGACCCCCGCCCACTTTTTGGTAGTGAAGGGGTCCGCCGTAATATGGACTCCCTCCCTTTTTTTTCAATAAAAAAAGTTTTAAACACGTGTTTTGATGCGAGCATAATCGTCAACCATGGCATAAAAAAGAATTTTTGAATAGTAATACATTGTAAGTATGTGTAGTTATAGTAATAACTGTCTATAACAAAACTCTTCTTTGCTTACTTAAATATTCGTATCAAAACAGAAAATTGTAAAAAGAAACTCAAGCGTGGGGAGAAGTGTAATACAGTAATATTTATCAAAAGATTTTTAAAGATATTTTGGGTTTCAATCACCAGAAAATCAATAGATTTTTATTTAGTTGTATTTTGCATAATCTTTTCTAGAATTAATATTCCCACACCACTATCATAACACTACATGACCAGTTTGCATTGCTGAAGAGCAAAATGCTGAGAAAAAGAGATGCTGAATGTGTGGGAGATTTATTTGCAAGATTCCTTCTTGGATTGCTCCTCTATTGCTCCATTGCTTGGCATATCTTCATACAGACTTCATACCAAGCTGGAATAGTCATGCATACTCGGTTTACAAATTTAGTTAATATATAAGTTATTCGAATGGGGTTTTTCAGATAGTAAACATGTCCCTTTATTGAAAAAGTAGAGTGCTATAAAGTGAAATTATATTTTATCTTTTTGGTCAGCCATCTTGAAGTTTGAAATATATCGTCTTCATCTCTTTCAATGGTTTTTATTTGACTTATATTTCTATATATACATAGATAATTATAATATTTTAAAGAGATAAATTATACATTATAATTTTCAGGCTTTTTTGTACGATGCGTCTGCTCAACATTTATTAGATCTTCAAGCCGGGGAGTCCAAGTATGGTCTTTTGATTCCAAATCGTCTGTTCGTCGGAGCTCTCGGCGATGATGTGAACCTACTTCTTGTTTTGCTGCATGTTTCGTTGAGTGACGGGCGTAACTTTACATCTGCTTACGATTTCAGGTAGCCGAAACCGATTTAAGAAACTTCTTTACAAACTTTGGGCCTGTGAAGTATTGTAAAGTGCTTCTTGACGCCGAAGGAAATAGCAAGGGGTATGTTTGGAGTAATCTTTGTATGATCATCCATTTGAAAAAATTATAAGAAATAGTTTAGCTAAATCAATTAAAAAGATTCAGCCTTTTAAAAATGGTTTACATTAATTTATGACTTTAGGTATGGTTTTGTTACATTTGTTCACTCTGAAGATGTGGATAAGCTACTCAAAAAAGTAAGATAAACAATATAATTTTTAAATGTAATCTATTTGAAATTCAGTCTGTACATAAATATTTAAGAAAATCTAAAAACAGGTCAATGAAAGCATAGTTGTTATACAACTTTAAAATAAGATAATGTATATAAGAAAGTACTTTTAATGCTAATTCGTTGATTCTGCAGGGAGATGAATTGATGATAAAGAACAAGAAAATAAATATCGGCCCTGCAGTCAGGAAACAGGTGAGTCTAATGAACGTTCTTTCATATAAATCGATAAGAACAGCCTCAAAATTTCTAATTGTTGTGCATTCTCATGAAATGTCTTTTAAATAATGTGATGAATAACTAAAAACCAATGAACACTGGCAGTTTGTCAGGCCGGCAATGATGAGTGAGTTAACTTCGCATTTGACGATACATCTTCTTTGCCATAGTAGTTTTATAGGAAAACAAACACTTTGATGCAAATGTAACGAACGGTACCACAAAGACGCAGGTCAGATGGTGCAAGCAGGGGGAGGACACGTGATGGCGGGGCAGGGCAACCTGTTGATGGCGGGGCAGGGCATGCCCTTCCTGATGCAAGCCTCCAGCCAGTCGCCACCCCTCGTCGACAACCAACTGCACTTCTCCTACCCTGCCATGGTTCGCTCTTGAGACGATTGTGATTGCTTTTGAATGTTTCGATGGAGAGTCTTATGCAATGAATGGCACTTGATGAAGGAAAGCAATCAAGGATTTGCCACTTGCATGAATTCCATGAAAGGTTCAGCTTGAGTCAATTCGTAAATAAAGATGCTTTAGATGCTTTAGAATGCTAAGGAGCAAGGTCGGCAATCTCAAAGTAATGTGAGCTTGCAGGCGATCAAGCGTACCATTGGAAAGACCAAACTCAAGGAGTTTCACCATCGCCTTCAGGGATTACTGTTCAAAAGTGGAGGAGATGCATGCGAGAGAAGAGGCTAGGTTGGCAATGGCGTGCTGTTTGAGTCTACGGTGAGCTGTTTGAGTCTACGGTGAGCTGTTTGAGTCTATCGGTGAGCTGTTTGAGTCTATCGGTGAGCTGTTTGAGTCTACGGTGAGCTGTTTGAGTCTACGGTGAGCTGTTTGAGTCTACGGTGAGCTGTTTGAGTCTATCGGTGAGCTGTTTGAGTCTATCGGTGAGCTGTTTGAGTCTACGGTGAGCTGTTTGAGTCTATCGGTGAGCTGTTTGAGTCTATCGGTGAGCTGTTTGAGTCTACGGTGAGCTGTTTGAGTCTACGGTGAGCTGTTTGAGTCTATCGGTGAGCTGTTTGAGTCTATCGGTGAGCTGTTTGAGTCTACGGTGAGCTGTTTGAGTCTACGGTGAGCTGTTTGAGTCTACGGTGAGCTGTTTGAGTCTACGGTGAGCTGTTTGAGTCTACGGTGAGCTGTTTGAGTCTATCGGTGAGCTGTTTGAGTCTACGGTGAGCTGTTTGAGACTACGGTGAGCTGTTTGAGTCTATCGGTGAGCTGTTTGAGTCTATCGGTGAGCTGTTTGAGTCTACGGTGAGCTGTTTGAGTCTATCGGAGAGCTGTTTGAGTCTACGGTGAGCTGTTTGAGTCTACGGTGAGCTGTTTGAGTCTACGGTGAGCTGTTTGAGTCTATCGGTGAGCTGTTTGAGTCTACGGTGAGCTGTTTGAGTCTACGGTGAGCTGTTTGAGTCTACGGTGAGCTGTTTGAGTCTACGGTGAGCTGTTTGAGTCTATCGGTGAGCTGTTTGAGTCTATCGGTGAGCTGTTTGAGTCTATCGGTGAGCTGTTTGAGTCTACGGTGAGCTGTTTGAGTCTACGGTGAGCTGTTTGAGTCTACGGTGAGCTGTTTGAGTCTACGGTGAGCTGTTTGAGTCTATCGGTGAGCTGTTTGAGTCTACGGTGAGCTGTTTGAGTCTATCGGTGAGCTGTTTGAGTCTACGGTGAGCTGTTTGAGTCTATCGGTGAGCTGTTTGAGTCTATCGGCGGGACGCCCAAACGGAGATGGAGAAGAATTGGAGAATTAATTCAGGCAGAGCCTAGAGAGGGAACTCTCCAGAACTACTTGGCCTGCATAAATAAGGCAGGATGATGATGATGATGACGATGATGATGAATGCACTGTTGCTTATTTTGGCATTATAATGCTAAGAAAACAGCGTAATATGAGCTTGTTTTCGTCTATTGCTCTGCATCGGAACCTCACGCACACGCACGCATAAGAGCGCGTACGTGATGTACGTACGAGATGCACACATGCACAGTAGGAGAGTTGTTGCATGAATGTTCTCTCGCCAGTGATGCCATTCCGCTGCCGCTGCCACTCCCTCCAGAGCCTGCAGCCCTCGTGAGGTGTGGTCTGTCTGTTCACCTTCTTATGTGACCTTCTTATGTGGTCTCCTTATGTGTTTCTTGCCTTTCAAAGTTCACGATAATGTTTGGCAACGTTTGGAGCTTTTAACTTCAAGAACGCATGAGTCATAATTCATTTCATTTACAGTTTTTGAACCAATGTTAACTCATATGTTTTCAATTTTTTTGTCGTCTTAAATTTTACGCGATTTTGAAAAGATTTGTTTCCTGATTAATTCAGATTTTGAGTTTTGGAATAAGGCGAAATGCAGCAGTGCATGCATTCACCTCTCCTTGAATGCAGTAGTGCATGAATTCACCTCTCCTTGAATGCAGTAGTGCATGCATTCACCTCTCCTTGAATGCAGTAGTGCATGCATTCACCTCTCCTTGAATGCAGTAGTGCATGCATTCACCTCTCCTTGGATGCAGCAGTGCATGCATTCACCTCTCCTTGAATGCAGCAGTGCATGCATTCACCTCTCTTTGAATGCAGTAGTGCATGCATTCACATCTCCTTGGATGCAGCAGTGCATGCATTCACCTCTCATTGAATGCAGCAGTGCATGCATTCACCTCTCCTTGAATGCAGTAGTGGATGCATTCACCTCTCCTTGAATGCAGTAGTGCATGCATTCACCTCTCCTTGGATGCAGCAGTGCATGCATTCACCTCTCCTCGAATGCAGCAGTGCATGCATTCACCTCTCCTTGAATGCAGTAGTGCATGCATTCACCTCTCCTTGGATGCAGCAGTGCATGCATTCACCTCTCCTTGAATGCAGCAGTGCATGCATTCACCTCTCCTTGGATGCAGCAGTGCATGCATTCACCTCTTCTTGAATGCAGTAGTGCATGCATTCACCTCTCCTTGAATGCAAGAGTGCATGCATTCACCTCTCCTTGGATGCAGCAGTGCATGCATTCACCTCTCCTCGAATGCAGCAGTGCATGCATTCACCTCTCCTTGAATGCAGTAGTGCATGCATTCACCTCTCCTTGGATGCAGCAGTGCATGCATTCACCTCTCCTTGAATGCAGCAGTGCATGCATTCACCTCTCCTTGGATGCAGCAGTGCATGCATTCACCTCTTCTTGAATGCAGTAGTGCATGCATTCACCTCTCCTTGAATGCAAGAGTGCATGCATTCACCTCTCCTTGAATGCAGCAGTGCATGCATTCACCTCTCCTTGAATGCAGTAGTGCATGCATTCACCTCTCCTTGAATGCAGTAGTGCATGCATTCACCTCTCCTTGGATGCAGCAGTGCATGCATTCACCTCTCCTTGAATGCAGCAGTGCATGCATTCACCTCTTCTTGAATGCAGCAGTGCATGCATTCACCTCTCCTTGGATGCAGCAGTTCATGCATTCACCTCTCCTTGAATGGAGGAGTGGATGCATTCACCTCTCCTTGAATGGAGGAGTGCATGCATTCACCTCTCCTTGAATGGAGGAGTGGATGCATTCACCTCTCCTTGAATGGAGGAGTGCATGCATTCACCTCTCCTTGGATGCAGCAGTGCATGCATTCACCTCTCCTTGAATGCAGCCTGCCATGGAGGGACTGCAAGCAGGAATGCTACTTAGCAGGGTCAGTGTTTCTGGAAACATCGAAGACTGGACCTGGAATGGAGGCGATTCGAGTGTGCCTCTTCTGATGCACTGATGCCTGAGGAGACAGGTCTAGAAAGCCTACTGGAGCCTCTGTGTCAGACGGACCATCGAAGCTGCTTCTGCTGCACTGATGAAGATGGATGCGTCGAGACGTTTGCACTCCTGCCTGCCCACTCCTCCATGCTACTCCATCCTTCTCTTCCGCTCCTTAGCATCCCTCTAGGCTCCATCATGCACTTCAAAGTTGTTTTCTCGCGTGTTTTTCAATGGGCGGTTTTACTTGCACTCTTGGGGCGTTCTCAAGTCTGCATTCCAGACGCCTTTCAAGTTCATCTTCAGTTTAACCTTCCGGTGTGCTTCATATGTCTCATTCAAGCTGTCAAAGCTTCATACAATTATTGCAAGAAGTCACTTTTGATGGTTGAGATTTCGTAACTGTTTATATAGCCATTTTGTTTGATTAAAAGTTCAGAAGTGATTTGAAAACCGACTAACCTCGCGTATGCACACATTACCACCCCCTCACAAACCCTTTAGAACACCCACACAGTACCATTAAACTTCGACCAATCCCACTATTACACCCTACATGCCCCATCTCAACTTCATCCTTCTCCCCCTGGACAGGGCATGGTGGCAGGACCGATGGGGTCAGCCGCCTACAAGGCACCCGCCATGCAACTCATGCTCCTGCCACCACAACACGAGCAGCAACAACAGCATCAGCAACTCGTGCCTTTCAGCCATAACCAGGTCACTCTTCCAAGCTTAAGTGTCTTCGTAATCCTCTCGAACAACCATTACCATTTCAGGCAACACCACAACAGATGCAGCAGCGCCACCAGCAACAACAACACCAACAACTGGCAGCCCAACCGATGTTCCCTGCTGGCATCTACTCACCACCGCCACCACCGCACAAGCAGCATCCTCACATCTACATTCCCTCCATGCCTCCCTCCATGCTGCCTGCAAGCCTCAACATGGATCAGTGCCTCTATCAACTGCCCTACGTCATGCAGCCTCAACAACAACAACAACAACAACTGCAACAACTGACTCTTCAACAACAACATCAACTGCACCTACAACAACAACAACAACATCATCAACAACAAGTGTTTACTGACGCCATTCCACTCGACCTGCTGCAGCAACAGCAGTATGTGCCGGGCATGAAGCATGAACAACACTACATTGTCGCTCCGAACAAGGTTCAGGCAACACTCGGTGGCGTGGTTATATCACCCGCAACACTTTGAATAACTTGCAATCATACTTTTCAACATTTATATTCGTTTAATTAAATCTCTGAGCACCCTCCATGCACCCTCCACCCACCCTCCACGCACCCTCCACGCACCCTCCATGCACCCTCCATGCACCCTCCACGCACCCTCCATGCACCCTCCACGCACCCTCCACCCACCCTCCATGCACCCTCCATTCACACAGACGACCTTCGGAGGAGGCCTGCAGTACATCGACATGTCGGAGCAGATGCCCTTCAAGCGCACCTCCTCCGACACGCACGCCAACTCGCCCAAGCCTCATGCTGCCCTCCACCACCACCACAGCCACAACAACCACCACCACAACAACAACCAACTCAGCCACCAACCGAGCAGCAGCCACTCGAACACCTCGACTGCAAGCAGCGACAACCGCAGGGCGTTGAAGCGCTCGTTGACGCAGGATCAGGAGGCAGGCAGCAGTGGTGGTGGTGGTGGCGGTGGCAGCCTCAACGACGAAAACAACTGCGCCTCCTACGGCGTGCCTGCTGCCAAGGTGTTGGCAGGAGAGGCTCAACAGCGCATCGTGAGGCTTGATGATGATGCCAGTGAGGAGAGCGCTCTGACGTCATGAGGGGTGTTGTGTTGTTTGTGTGGTAGTTCATGAGGGAGGAGGCTGTGCATGCCATTTGGTTTGTAGTGCTTGCTGTGACTGGTCTATGGAGGTGTGCATGGGGAGGTGTGCATGGGGAGGTGTGCATGGGGAGGTGTGCAGCATTGTGGCATGGTGAGATGGAACTCTTGTGCACTGCTTTTGCTACTGCTTTCCTCGGCATATTGCTGGAGCAGATCATCTATTTATTTGTTCAAGTTTTAGGATAAGTATTGTTGAATATATTATTAAGTTATGAGTACGAAAGTATTCTCCTGTGTTTTAAACGAGTTCAAACGGCCTGCAATACAACTGACTGATCCTTGGTAGGAAGGCTGGAGAAGAAAGTAGGCAATATGTTGTTTGTACAACTGCAACCTCATCTTCATCGTTGCAGCCTTCGATGACGTAATGACCTTTGACTTGAAGGTCTCCAGTTCTTGCTCTTATTTGCGATTTAATGCTCAGCTAAGTCTTCTCATTGAAGGTCTGTGATGAAGTTGAAAATCTGAAATGGTATAAAGTTGGTGGTGAAGTTGGAGATCTGAAATGGTATAAAGTTGGTGGTGAAGTTGGAGATCTGAAATGGTATAAAGTTGGTGGTGAAGTTGGAGATCTGAAATGGTATAAAGTTGGTGATGAAGATGAGATCTGAAATGGTATAAAGTTGGTGGTGAGAGCAGGATGGCTTGAGATAAGTGCATGAGAACGCCTCGAGGGACCAGCACGTCACTACAGTCCATGCCAGGTGTTCAGATGCACTCCGACTCATTTTAGAACGAAACAGTCAATTAGAAACCTTATGATCAAATATTCTTTTTGCAAAAATCTAGGTCATATTTACGAATCAAGTCAATTTGTTGCATATTAATGACAACAGAGAGCAGCTCTAATGCTGTTAGTCATCCCAGTGTGCCATGAATTGCAAGGTCAGAGTGGAATCATGGGTCAGTTAGACGAACCAAGGAGTGTGTGTTCGTGGTGCATGTGACGGCAATACACCAGTTAATTTCCTAAACACGTCTGAAACACCTGAATGTCCCCTCAAACCTCACATTAGAGTTAGCTTGCCTACAATGCATGCATGCCTCCATGAATTAATCAATAATACAATTACATTTCAATTAATAGGAAATGACAATAATAAGCATAATGATAGGAGAGATGATCAATGGCTGGTGGATCGCATGGAGGGATTGATGCTCGTTCCCATGGAGACGTTATGAACACGATCATTATCATTAACGACATCATCATCATTATCACTACTGCCACAAGTGGGCTGGAAATGAGTTGACCTCCCCTGCCTCAGTAATGGCCTGTCCATCCGAACTGTAGTTCACTTTTATACGCATCCTGATCGGTTGCTGTGTGTGTGTGTGTGTGTGTGTGTGTGTGTGTGTGTGTGTGTGTGTGTGTGTGTGTGTGTGTGTGTGTGTGTGTGTGTGTGTGTGTGTGTGTGTGTGTGTGCATGACATAGAAAGTAACCTTGTTGGGGTTGGTGAGCTTGAGGGTCTGGTGGATGGAGTGGTTTGGGGGCAGGTGGTTCGATGAGGGGGGCAGCAGCTGTAGCTGGAACGTCTGTTGATGAAGTTTCAAAGTGGTCTTACAGAGATGGAAAGGTGTTGGTGCAGCTATCGAAAGATGACATTGAATATTCAAGATGGCAAACACACGTGTGAAACTGCAAGAACTTCCAGAAAAGAGGACGTCCTAAATGAAAGTCGAAACTAGCAAGCGGACAACACACAACAACAACCACCTTGGGCACTGCAGCCTGGAAGACGAAGTCAGAGAAGAGGTTGCAGGAGTTGTTGACGGTCGTCATAGCAACCTGTGTCGTCACGTCATCCACCTTCTCGCACACAAACGTCACCTTGACGCCGGCCTTGTCGAAGACCACCATGGCATCTGGAAGTTTGGAAGAAGGTCAACTACATTAACTAGGCCAACTACATTAACTAGGTCAACTACATTAACTAGGTCAACTACATTAATTTGGTCAACTACATTAATTAGGAGTGATGATGGAGCAATAGTAATGATAATGGATAATGGAAAAAAGATTCATGAGGACGACAAGATAATGTGCTGAAGATGTGCATAGCAACCGTTGTTAGGCTTGATGGAGTTGGTGAGAGGAGCACTGGCAGTCAAAAAGCTTGTGTTTCCAAAAATAGAATCAAGCACGTTGGAAGGAGTTGATTGGTTAGCAGGCTGGGCAGGAAGAGGATTGGAGGAGCCAATCAGGTTGTCGATGAGGCTGATGTTGTTGCTCATTGGCTGCATCGCTGCAAGGAGCATTATGGTGGCTGTATCGAATCCATTGAGAAGAATCTCCCTGTACCCCATCACCACTTTCCAGCCACCTCCTCTCCCCCCCCTCCCCCTCCTCCCACCAACTGGGAGCACTGATAGGGTCAAGGTCGAGCAGGAGGATGTCATTGTGGATGGAGGTCATCTTGTTGTTGTTCACCATGGCAACGCTGTTGTTGCCGCCACTCGATGTGGTGTCGTACAGGTCCAATATGTTGCGAGACTGATGGCGATGATGGTGATGATAACAACGATGACGATGATGATGACGATGGCGATGATGATGATGATGATAACAGTGATGATGTTGATGATGATGATGATGATGTTGAAGATGATGATGATGATGGTGTAGTGATAGTAATGATGAAACATCATTAAAGACTAAGAAGACAAGACGTTGAGAGAATGAAAGTGGAGGGAGCATGCCTGGGTGTGGTTGTGGGGGTGGTGGTTGAAGGCTTGCTCGTGCTCTAGGTTGTTGTCATTGGCGACGACTGGAGAGTCGCCTGCCCCTGCACCCCTGTCCAGCAGGGGCATCTGCTCCAGCAAGCCCACCCTGTCGTCATCATCGTCGTGGGAGTTCATGCATGCACCTATCCACCCACCCATGCACCTACCCACCCACCCATGCACCCACCCCCCCTACCCACCCACCCATGCACCCACCCCCTCTACCCACCCACCCATGCACCCACCCTCCCTACCCACCCACCCATGCACCCACCCACCAATGCACCCACCCACCCACCTCCCCCCCCACCCACCAATGCACCCACCCACCCATCCCCCAATGCACCCATCTACCAAGCACCCACCTACCGGATGTTCTCAGGCAGCTTGAAGAGGGTGGAGTACTCGACGGACCTCTGTTGCATCTCAACGTTCATCGAGGAGGCGTGTAAGCGGGTCAGTCTCTCGATGCGACTGCGTGTGTGCATGTGTGTGTGCATGCGTGTGTGCATGCGTGTGTGCATGCGTGTGTGCATGCGTGTGTGCATGCGTGTGTGCATGCTTGTGTGCATGCGTGTGTGCATGCGTGTGTGTATGCGTGTGTGCATGTGTGTGTGCATGCGTGTGTGCATGCGTGTGTGCATGCGTGTGTGCATGTGTGTGTGCATGCGTGTGTGCATGCGTGTGTGCATGCGTGTGTGCATGCGTGTGTGCATGCGTGTGTGCATGCGTGTGTGCATGTGTGTGTGCATGCGTGTGTGCATGCGTGTGTGCATGTGTGTGTGCATGCGTGTGTGCATGCGTGTGTGCATGCGTGTGTGCATGCTCAGATGGATGCATGAATGCATGTTCAGATGGATGCATGAATGGATGTTCAGATGAATGAATAAAGGGATGTATAGATGAATGAATGAATGCATGGATGAATGAATGAATGGATGAATGAATAAATGGATGAATGAATTAATGGTTGCTTGGATGTATGAAGGCATGAATGCGTAGATAAATGAATAAATAAAAGCATAAAAAAATCTGGAAAAGCATCTGCTGATGTGTGCCATGAGACACCAAGCACCTGGCAACGCCACTCACTCCAGGGTGTGCTTGAAGCGGGTGGAGAGCTTGGTGACGGCCATGATGGCGTATTGCTTGGTGAGGTTGGTGGAGTTGTTGTTCACCAAGACCCTCTCCAGCACCTTCAGCACCTCCTCCTCGGTCGTCTGTGGATTAGGTTTAGGGTTAGGGTTAGATGGATGGATGGATGGTTGGTTAGGGAGAGAGTGAAAGAGTTTGATGGATGAATGAATAGAGAGAAAAGAATGGAAAGAAAGAGTTACTTGGACATATTCCTCCGGGTCTTCAGAGGTGGAGACGAACAGCAGGTTGCCGTACTCACCCACGCACCAGCAAGCCACCTGAGCCAGAGGCTGCTGTGAGATGTCCCTGTAGTGGTGGTAATGGTGGTGCAGTGGTCATGTGGAGTGGTGTTAGTGGTGCAGGTGTGGTGCAGCGGTCATGTGGTGCAGGTGTGGTGTGAAATGGTATGGAGTGATGGTAAGATAGAGAGTGCTGGTGTGGAGTGGAGTGGTCGTGTGGAGTGGTAGTGCTGTGAAATGGTATGGAGTGCTGAGGGGAGTTCTTAATGTGGTGTGGAGGTGCAGCAGCTTTGGCAACGGCAACAGTGGCAGCAACGGCAACAGTGGCAGCAACGGCAACAGTAGCAACAGTAGCAACAGTGGCAGTGGCAACAGTGGCAGCAACGGCAACAGTGGCAGCAACGGCAACATCAGCGCACTGACTTCTCGAGGCAGGCGAAGAGCTGGTGGCAGGCGTAGACGTGGAGAGCGGAAGTTTCCTGGATGAGTTGGATCGAGGAGGAGACCATGTCGTCCCTCACGTGGTTGCCTGCCTGTCAGAGTGGAGGTGGTGGTGGTAGTGATCGTGGTGGGTGGTAGTGGTAGTGGGATGATGAGTGTTGGTGGTGGGATGATGAGTGTTGGTGGTGGGATGATGAGTGTGGTGGTGGGATGATGGGTGATGGTGGCAGCTCGCCTTTAAGAAGGAAATGACCAACCGTGGTGAGGACCTTGAGGACTGTGTCGATGTGCCACTTCTTGTTCGGAGCGTGTCTGCGTGGTTGACCAATGGTTGAGCAATGGTTGAGCAATGTTGACCAATGGTTGAGCAATGGTTGACCAATGGTTGACCAATGGTTGAGCAATGTTGACCAATGGTTGAGCAATGGTTGACCAATGGTTGAGCAATGGTTGACCAATGGTTGAGCAATGGTTGACCAATGGTTGACCAATGGTTTATCGTTACTGACGCTACACTGCACGCACACATACACCACAAATCCACTACACATTCTTGAGCAATTCTCTCATCCCTGCACCCAACACCCCAATCACAGTAACTTTCATCATCCTTCCCTTAAAATAACAACCCAATTGCACCACCACAACAACGACACCCCAACACCACAACAACGACACCCCAACACCTCAACAACAACACTCCAACACCACAACAACGACACCCCAACACTAAAACAACGACACCCCAACACTAGAACAACGACACCCCAACACCACAACAACGACACCCCAACACCACAACAACGACACCCCAACACTACAACAACACTCCAACACCACAACAACGACACCCCAACACTAAAACAACGACACCCCAACACTAGAACAACGACACCCCAACACCACAACAACGACACCCCAACACCACAACAACGACACCCCAACACTACAACGACACCCCAACACTACAACAACGACACCCCAACACCACAACAACAACACCACAACAACGACACCCAAACAACAACAACACCACAACACCACAACAACACAACAACAACACTACAACAACAACAACAACAACAACGACGACAGACTTCTCGACAGCGAGGAGGATGTTGGCGGAGCAGTCAGACTTGAACTCGACGTCACACGTCGTCAGGAAGGCTGACATCTCCTTCACCATGCCCCTGATGTTGCTGCTGTTCATCAAGGCAAACGACAGCTCCATCGCCCTCCTTCGAGTGGTTGTGTGTGTGTGTGTGTGTGTGTGTGTGTGTGGTTGTGTGTGTGTGTGTGTGTGTGTGTGTGTGTGTGTGTGTGTGTGTGTGTGTGTGTGTGTGTGTGTGTGTGTGTGTGTGTGTGTGTGTGTGTGGTGGTAGTGCATGGTGGAGAAGTGGTGATGCAAGGGTATATAGAAAAACGTACACACACACACACACGCCACACACACCTCTTGATGGATATGTCAGGGTCCTTGAGGCAATCTACAATGGTGCTGCGGTGCCTCTGCACAGCGTTGTAGTCCACGTGCACCACCTTCAACAACGTGTTCAGTGCGATGTACCTGCGAAAGGAGGAGTGCTTGTGCACTTGTTTGTTGTGCAGTTGTTTGTTGTGCAGTTGTTTGTTGTGCAGTTGTTTGTTGTGCACTTGTTTGTTGTGCACTTGTTGTGCAGTTGTTTGTTGTGCAGGTCAACTCAAAGATGACATTTGCATCAAAGAATGTATTGGTTCGTGTGTATTCATGTGTGATTATTGATGTGTGTTTTGTCGGTGTATGTGATGTGTGCGTGTTCACATGAGGGTGTGCGTGGTCGAAGGATGTGTGCCTTATGTTGGTACGCATGTCGAACCTGATGTTCTTGTCGCTGTTCAAGAGGAACCTGCCCAGGATGTTGACAGCCAGCACCTGTGCCGGGTTGAGGGTTCAAGTGTCTTCTGTTTTTGCCCTGAAACACCAACAACCACCACACCATACCATACCCCCACACGCACCACACCTACCACACCACCACACCCCCCCAACCACACGCACCACACCTACCATACCACCACACCACCCCCAACCACACGCACCACACCTACCATACTACCACACTACCCCCAACCACACGCACCACACCTACAACACCACCACACCAGCCCCAACCACACGCACCACACCTACTATACCACCACACCACCCCCAACCACACGCACCACACCTACCATACCACACCACCCCCAACCACACGCACCACACCTACAATACCACCACACCACCCCCAACCACACGCACCACACCTACGATACCACCACACCACCCCCAACCACACGCACCACATCTACAATACCACCACACCATCCCCAACCACACGCACCACACCTACATTACCACAACACCACCCCCAACCACACGCACCACACCTACCATACCACCACACCACCCCCAACCACACGCACCACACCTACATTACCACAACACCACCCCCAACCACACGCACTACACCACCCCCAACCACACGCACCCCAACCACACGCACCACACCTACCATACCACCACACCACCCCCAACCACACGCACCACACCTACAATACCACCACACCATCCCAACCACACGCACCCGTAGACCACTCTCCGACTCGATCTTCATGATGGTCAGACACGTCTCATACAGGATGGCGTTGCCTACGTTTTTGCTCGTCTCTGTGTTCGTCGCCACCTGTGTGGTCGTCGTTGTGTGGTGGTGGTTGTGTTGTGGTGGTTGTGTGGTCGTTGTGTGGTGGTAGTTGTGTGGTGGTCGTTGTGTGGTGGTGGTTGTGTGGTGGTGGTCGTGTGGTGGTCGTTGTGTGGTGGTCGGTGTGTGGTGGTCGTTGTGTGGTGGTCGTTGTGTGGTGGTCGTTGTGTGGTGGTGGTTGTGTGACAGTGATTGTGTGGTAGTGGTTGTGTGGTAGTGGTTTGTGAAAGTGGTTGTGTGGTAGTGGTTGTGTGGTGGAGGTTGTGTGGTAGTGATTGTGTGGTGGAGGTTGTGTGGTAGTGGTTGTGTGACAGTGATTGTGTGGTAGTGGTTGTGTGGTAGTGGTTGTGTGAAAGTGGTTGTGTGGTAGTGGTTGTGTGGTGGAGGTTGTGTGGTAGTGATTGTGTGGTGGTGGTGGTGGGATTGGCGATAAATAGTGTCCAAGCGCACAAGCATCTGGCTGAAGAGCAACAGCAGCAGCAGCAGCAACAACAACAGCAACAGCGCCTAAAATGTGGGTACTTTCGGCCACCCTGCCAGGGCAGACTCTGCAAGACAGCCCAGGAGACAACAAACTCATTTCTGGACAGACTGCCCAGCACTGGAACAAGGGCTGGGCAAGAACACAAGAGAACTGACTCAAGAGCCTGGCAGGGCAGCGCAGCTGGTCGAGACTATCCTCCCCAGACCGCTGAACAACACAACGAAATACAACAACAGCAGCAGCAACAACAACAGCAACAGCAGCAACAGCAGCAGCAACAACAACAGCAACAACAACAACAGCAACAACAACAACAGCAACTCTCCTCACCTGCGCCAGAATGTCGTTCATGTTCTCACTGCACGCTGCGTCGTTGTGGCCCAGGATGCGCAGCAAGCACAAGATCTTCACCTGTGTGTGTGTGTGTGTGTGTGTGTGTGTGTGTGTGTGTGTGTGTGTGTGTGTGTGTGTGTGTGTGTGTGTGTGTGTGCGTGTGTGTGTGTATGTATGTATGTATGTATGTGTGTGTGTATGTATGTATGTATGTATGTATGTATGTATGTATGTATGTATTTATGTATGTATGTATGTATGTATGTATGTATGTATGTATGTATGTATGTATGTATGTATGTATGTATGTATGTATGTATGTATGTATGTATGTATGTATGTATGTATGTATGTATGTATGTATGTATGTATGTATGTGTGCATGAGCACCTGGAGGAAGGGGTCGGAGATGCCAGAAACGTCGTGTTCAGGCGAGTACCCTGCCATGATGAGGTTCTTGAGGATGCGCACCAGTTGAGGCACCATCTGTGTGTGTGTGTGTGTTTGTGTGTGTGTGTGTGTGTGTTTGTGTGTGTGTGTGTGTGTTTGTGTGTGTGTGTGTGTTTGTGTGTGTGTGTGTGTTTGTGTGTGTGTGTGTGTGTTTGTGTGTGTGTGTGTGTGGGTGTGTGTGTGTGTTTGTGTGTGTGTGTGTGTGTTTGTGTGTGTGTGTGTGTGTGTGTGTGTGATCGTCATCATCACCATCACCTTCCTGAAGTGCTCCAGCATGTCAGGACACTTCTCACACATCTCGATCATCAGACAAATCGCTGTGAGCAAAACCCCTGAGTTGGTGGTGGTAGTGATGATGATGATGTAGTGTAGTGGTGGTGGTGGCGCTATACCACTACACAACACAACACAATACCACACAACACCAAACAATCACGCCAAACCACACCACACCATAATTCCAAACCATACCACACTATAGTACTCCACCAAGAAACCACACCATGCGACTGGAGCACCACAGCACCACACACCACCACACGACTAGAGCACCACAGCACCATGGTTCTTCTCGTTGAGGAGGAGTCTGGTGGCCGGGATGAACATCTCCATCAGGTCAGGAACCTTGCGCAGGATGTGCACTGCACACAAGGCTGCCTGTGTGGTGGTGATGATGATGGTGTTGTGCAGGTGGTGGTAGTGATGATGGTGTTGTGCAGGTGGTGGTAGTGATGATGGTGGTGTGCAGGTGGTGGTGGTGGTGATGATGGTGGTGCAGGTGGTAGTGATGTTGTGCTTGGTGTAAGTTTTATGAAATAGAGTTCTAAAGTTGTGGTCAGTGACCTGGATGAACCCCTGTGGGTGGGTGAGGCATCCTTAAACGACGACATGAATGATAATGCAAATAATCATAGCAACAATGGTGGACCTTCTTCTTGATGTAGGCGTTTGACGATTTGAGGAGTTTCTCGACCTCGCCGGCCAGGTCCCTACTCATCTCGGAGGAACAGATCGCGCCCATCGTGCACAGTGCCAGCGAGACAACGTACTGCGTCTGGTGGTTCAGATCACTGAGGTGGTGGTGGTGGTCAGTGGGTGGCTGGTGGTGGTGGTCAGTGGGTGGCTGGTGGTGGTGGTTCAGATCACTGAGGTGGTGGTGGTGGTCAGTGGGTGGCTGGTGGTGGTGGTCAGTGGGTGACTGGTGGTGGTGGTTCAGATCACTGAGGTAGTGGTGGTGGTCAGTGGGTGGCTGGTGGTGGTGGTGGTCAGTGGGTGGCTGGTGGTGGTAGATGTGGTCAGTAGTATAAGTGGTGGTGTTGGAGTAGGTGGTTTTGGAGAATGAATGTACATATGTTATTTATGAAAGAAATTTTTTAAACATTATTTTATGTAATTAATTGCCTTTAAATACTTTGAATATGAATCAGACTGAGAACCGACTTTTTGAGTGAGTTGGTGATGAGGAGATGGACATCTTGCCTCTCGTCGAGCAGCAACATGGCGCCCAAGTAGCCGATGCGCTTGTCCGTGAAACGAGGAGACGCTATCAGCTTCAAGCACTCCAGCTGCCATTGAGAGTGGAAGTGCACTTTGCAGTGTTTTCTTTATGTATTCATCAGAAAATACTGATTTTATTATTTTATAATAAAAAAGTTTATGAAATTTAAACAAATTGTCCATCAACATTTAAATTTTAAAAGATGACATTGTAAAGGCTGAAGCACACACACCTGTCCGAAGTGGGCCGGGTAGCCGAGCATGTGGATGTAGAGGAGTTTGGCGACGTTGCGACAACGGTAGGTGTTGTCCTCCTCCCGGAAGGTGTCTCTGATCTGCGCACACTCCTTCTGCACCACCGCCCGCTCGTCAGCCGCTGTTCGAGCTGACCTGATTTCTCGAATCAAGTCTCGCAAACGTTTGGGAACCGGCATTTTTGATTATGAAGAAGATTTTTATGATAGTTTATAATTTTACTTCTGTTTGTTAGAAGAGACTTACGTGTAGCAAATTATGCCAGAAATGAATTTAAATGGACACTTCACTGTGTGTAGGTGAAATTATTTAGAGTGCATTATTTATTAATTATATTAATTTCTCATTTTAAAAAAATGATACAAATAATAATTTAATTTAACAATTTTTTCATTAAATTTTATTATTATCATTCATGATAAGTATGATATTTATTAGTTACGTCAAGCTCATATGCTCTGGAAACTTCAAAGCATTGGAGTCAAATATTTGAAATCATTTTTTGCATTTTAAAAGCTCATTTGAGGACGACTACATCAAGATCCTCATCTATGCTGAGACCTCAGTGTTGTCAGGCAATGACACTTCTGTCATGAGAATGTCAAATATCATATTTATTATAATTAATGATTTTTTTATAATTTTTAATATAAGAACTTATGAATAGGAATTTTATATGTCATATATAATTTTATTCAATATAGAAAAAAATTTCCCTACCAATTTAACTAGTTGAAATAAATTAAAATTGAAAATTAATATTTTTCATTTTTCAACATTTAAAATATTAAACTTATCTAACATTATTATTTAATCCACTCCAGATGTTCTAATACACACGATAGACAAAGCAATTTGCCGCGCCTGGTTAAAAGGCATTGATCGTTTCCCACACAGAAGTCGCAGTGCTTCCTGGCTTCTTGTTGCTTTTAACTTTTTGATAGACATTAAAGTACTTTTTATTTTAGAAATGGCTGAAAATCAAAGCAAAATCCTCTTTCCTGTGCGCAAATCTGGAAGGCGGAAGACCATGAAGATGACAGAGATCGAAGACAAGGAGAACAGTCCCAGCAAGAAGGCCCTCAGAAGTAACTGCCCAACAAATCGTTAACCGTCTTGTTATTCACTAAAAGGTGTATTTTGTTTTAACTAAAATTGAGTAATTGATGATTATGATATTCTTCAAAGGTCCAGAGAAAGAGTCGGTAAGAATGGTCTCCCTGAGTCCAGTCAGACCGAACAGCCAACCAGAACTCAAGCAGATTCAGCAAGCCTCGACCAGCCACGCCAAGAACCTCTTTGCAACCGACAGTCCCTCCAAAACACCCGCCCAGGAGACCACACCCCTGCCAGATTACAAAGGCACCAAGAATGCCCTGCACACCAGCCTGCCTCCCAACTTGATTGGCAGAGGGGCGGAGTCAAAGGTTCTCGAGGACTTTGTGAGGGGGCACATGCAGAAGGGCAGTGCGGGGAGTTTGTACATGTCGGGAGCACCTGGAACTGGAAAGACTGCTGTCCTGCATCACGCCCTCAGTCTCCTGCCAGTCAGTCATGTGTGCATTCTATCAATAATAATTAGTTGTTTGCACATATGATATCTTATTTGTATAAACAGGTTTAATATTTTTATATAATGTTATCACCCACCCACCTCGACCACCCTGCAGGCCGACCTCACAAAGGTGTACATCAACTGCATGTCACACAACAACAGCCACTCCATCTACTCATCCATCCACTCCTCCCTCCATCTCTCCATCCCGAATAAAAGAAGATCTGTTGCCAAGACGACGACCACAAAGATGTCGTCACAGAAGGCGGTTGCTGACATCAGCATCAGTGTGTGTGCCTCCCAGAAGTCCATGTGGGTTGTCTCTCTTGTTGTCTCTCTTGTTGTCTCTTTTTTATTTTTTTTTAAGAATATGAGTTTTTATGTGTTATTGTTGTTGCTGTTGTACATACATCTGTTGTTGTTTTTATTAATGTATAACAAATAATTATTTTATATTGATTTTCCACCCAAAAGCCATTAAAGACATCACAACCTCACGACTGCACAACACCACACGACTGCACAACACCACACGACAGCATCCTGGTGCTGGACGAGATTGACTCGCTCGACTCGCAGCGGCAAGAAGTCCTCTACAGCATCTTCGAGTGGCCCTCGTTGCCTCACTCGCGCCTCATCCTCATCTGCATCTCCAACTCACTCGACCTCACCAACCGCATCCTCCCTCGCCTCAAGAACTCCTCCTCCCTCCTGCCCCTCCTCCTCAACTTCCCTCCCTACTCCGAGGCCGACATCACTTCCATCCTCCTCCACCGACTCAGCCAGGTGGCCCTCACCATCATCACCACCACCATGACCACCATCATCACCACCACCATCATTATCACCACCACCATCATCACCATCATCATCACCACCACCACCATCATCATTACCCCCATCATCACACACACATCATCATCATCACAATTGAATTTGAAGAAAGAGCGCTATAGAAATCTATTTGATTGATTGATTGATTGATCATCATCCTTCACACCGACATCTTATCAATGCATTTCAAATCTTCAACTCCACCACCCCATCACAGCTGGGCGACAGGACAGCGATCGACAGAGGAGCGATCGTTTACTGCTCCAGAAAGGTATCTTCGATGGCTGGTGACGTCAGAGTGGCTCTGGACGTGTGCAGGAGGGCAGTCGAGGTGGTCGAGGCGACTGTAGCCAAGGGGGGAGGTCAGCATGGTCCTGAGCCAGCATTGCGTGAGTTCCAGTGGACGTTTAGGTGTTTCATCGATATACAGCATCATTATTATCACCTTTATCATCCTCGTCATCATTATCATCTTTATCACCTTTATCATCCTCGTCATCATTATCATCTTTATCACTTTTATAATTATTTTATATTCAGCGCATGGGCGTGAATTGTAACGCTGGCAACGTAAGTGGCCCAAGGTTGTTAGGGTTATGCACCACTATTATAATGCTTGTCATACAGCCACCACAGCAACTATTATCACAACCACCACCACAGCAACTACCATTACCACCACCACAGCAACTATCATTACCACCACCACAGCAACTATCATCATCACCACCACCACAGCAACTATCACCACCACCACCACAGCAACTATCATTACCACCACCACAGCAACTATCATCATCACCACCACCACAGCAACTATCACCACCACCACCACAGCAACTATCACCACCACCACCACAGCAACTATCATCATCACCACCACAGCAACTATCATCACAACCACCACCACAGCAACTATCATCACCACCACCACAGCAACTATCATCACCACCACCACAGCAACTATCACCACCACCACCACAGCAACTATCATCATCACCACCACAGCAACTATCATCACAACCACCACCACAGCAACTATCATCATCACCACCACCACAGACTCCACCAGCCTCAAAGTCACCATTCCCATCATGATGTCGGTCATCAACGAGGTGTATGGCCAGAAGACTGTATCATTATCATCATCATCATCATTATCATCATCAGCATCATCATCATCATGCCTGCCTCTGCAACAGCTGTTGTTGTTGTGCACGTTGTTGATGGCAACGAGGCAGGTCTCGAACAAGGAGGTGCTGCTTGGAAAGGTTGGTGTGTCTTTAAACCTATTTTAATCTTTTCCATCACCCAAACCCGTCACTGCACCAAACCAATCGAACCCACTGAACTCCACCAATCCATCCACTACTCCACCAACCACGACAGCTGCACGAGGTGTACACAAGCGTCTGCAGACGCAACCACGCGTGCAACATCAGCCTTTGCGACCTGCTCGACGTCTGCTCCAACCTGCACGACAGAGGCCTCCTCGACGTCAAGAAGCACAAGGAGGTCCGCAAGGGAAAGGTGTGTGGTTGGTGGTGGTCAGTGGAGTGGTTGGGGGGGACAGTAGAGTGGTTGGTGGTGGTCAGTGGAGTGGTTGGTGGGGACAGTGGAGTGGTTGGGGGGGACAGTAGAGTGGTTGGTGGTGGTCAGTAGAGTGGTTGGTGGGGGACAGTAGAGTGTTTGGTGGTGATCAGTGGAGTGGTTGGTGGTGGTCAGTGGAGTGGTTGGTGGGGGACAGTGGAGTGGTTGGTGGTGGTCAGTGGAGTGGTTGGGGGGACAGTAGAGTGGTTGGTGGTGGTCAGTGGAGTGGTTGAAGGTGGTCAGTGGAGTGGTTGGTGGTGGTCAGTAGAGTGGTTGGTGGTGGTCAATAGAGTGGTTGGTGGTGATCAGTAAGGCAATAAGAGTGGTGAAGCTTCCCAAGAATTTGTATGATTGACCAAAAATTCTTTAATCATCTTAAAATAGTTCCTCATCATCATAATCATCACCACGACGATTGCACGCAGGTGTCGTTGCGAGTGGACGAGAGGGAGCTGCAGACGATGGTTCAGGACGCGACTCTTGTGTCCGCCATCCTCTCCAGGGGTCTCTGACGTCACTATTCGTCATCGTGACGTCACTGTACTTTTTTTCAACCTGTGTATTTAGGCTCTTTGGGTTTTTAATTTTATTTTTTTGTGTTGTTGTTTTGTGTTTCCGAGAGTTTTGTCATTTTATCTTCGTTTGTCTTTTAAATATTTATGATAGGCTTTTAAAGAATTACTCTTTATGTTCTCAACGGTGAATCAGTCGTCTGCCGATGACGCATCCAGACTTTTAGATTATTCTTTTAATAAACGATATTTTAAAATCTTAACTTTCTTCAAATAGACGACTTATTGTGGTGCGAAGATTTAGGACCAACGTTGTCAAAATGTCGTGATGACAAGACTTCTTTCGAGTTTAAATGGTTTGTGCTTGTGAGGAAAGTGCAAAGAGATCTGCTGTGTGCACATGCTTGTGGTTACCTTGCATCTGGATCGATCCAGTGAGCATCCTCTGATGGGGGTGATGGTAATGATGGACTAAACGATATATAACTGCTGGCTCAATTCCTTCATCACATGAATCGCAGGCCACTGTGGTGCAGCAGCAGTTGCAGTAACGACCACAACACTGCCAACTCTAACACTCTGAAGAAGATGGACCTCCGATGTTTAAATAGATTCTTCTCGCGTCTCCAGACCTCACTGTTCACAAATTGAATCTATTTAGGAGCCGATTGTGTCGGTCTCGATAAATATACACTGGCATCTGAAAGCTCATGCTAGGTATGCATCGAAAATGAATTCGAACGCTCGTACTTGCAATTATAACACGATACCATAATTCAAATATAAATTATCTGTTAGCAACTGATGCGAGAAAGATAAAATCAAGGAAGATATGGATGGAGATGGTGAGAGGAGGTGTGGAGGGAGTGGGAGCGGAAGAGGGAGATGCAGAAAAGAATGGAATATGGAGGAGGATAATTTGCTCTGTTAGCAGCCGAAAGTAAAAGAATATTGAAAATTACACAAAAACATACATACACACACAAACATACATACACACACAAACATACATACACACACACAAACATACGCACACACAAACTCACACACACTGAATGGGGCGTTTTGGTGCCTATATAAGGAAAGACGAGAAACAGATGAAGTTAGAATCAGTGAAAAATAAATTTTAAACAGAACTGTAGTTTTTTTAGTCATTGGAGCTTTATAGATTTTATTGATCTAATATTAAATTAATTTTAAAATTTAATTGAAAATAATTAAATTAAAATATTAACTTGTAATTTAATGAAGGACTACCAATTGAGAAAGCAAGTGGCTATATATCGAATTGAGGATGTTTTTGATTTAAAGACCTGTTGTAACCGCCACAAGTACCTGGCCCTCAACCACTGTAACCGCCACAACTACCTGGCCCTCAACCACCGAAACCACCACAACTACCTGGCCCTCAACCACTGAAACCACCACAACTACCTGGCCCTCAACCACTGAAACCACCACAACTACCTGGCCTTCAACCACTGAAGCCACCACAACTACCTGGCCCTCAACCACTGAAACCACCACAAGTACCTGGCCCTCAACCACTGAAGCCACCACAACTACCTGGCCCTCAACCACTGAAGCCACCACAAGTACCTGGCCTTCAACCACTGAAACCACCACAAGTACCTGGCCTTCAACCACTGAAACCACCACAAGTACCTGGCCCTCAACCACTGAAGCCACCACAACTACCTGGCCCTCAACCACTGAAACCACCACAACTACCTGGCCCTCAACCACTGAAACCACCACAACTACCTGGTCCTCAACCACTGAAGCCACCACAACTACCTGGCCCTCAACCACTGAAGCCACTACAAGTACCTGGCCTTCAACCACTGAAACCACCACAAGTACCTGGCCCTCAACCACTGAAACCACCACAACTACCTGGCCCTCAACCACTGAAACCACCACAAGTACCTGGCCCTCAACCACTGAAACCACCACAACTACCTGGCCCTCAACCACTGAAACCACCACAAGTACCTGGCCCTCAACCACTGAAACCACCACAACTACCTGGCCCTCAACCACTGAAACCACCACAACTACCTGGCCCTCAACCACTGAAACCATCACAACTACCTGGCCCTCAACCACTGAAGCCACCACAACTACCTGGCCCTCAACCACTGAAACCACCACAACTACCTGGCCTTCAACCACTGAAGCCACCACAACTACCTGGCCCTCAACCACTGAAACCACCACAAGTACCTGGCCCTCAACCACTGAAGCCACCACAACTACCTGGCCCTCAACCACTGAAGCCACCACAAGTACCTGGCCTTCAACCACTGAAACCACCACAAGTACCTGGCCCTCAACCACTGAAGCCACCACAACTACCTGGCCCTCAACCACTGAAGCCACCACAACTACCTGGCCCTCAACCACTGAAACCGCCAAAACTACCTGGCCCTCAACCACTGAAACCACCACAAGTACCTGGTCCTCAACCACTTAAACCACCACAAGTACTACAACTCTCCGCACTGCAGCTGCCACAACTATCTGACCACAAACCACTGAAGCCATCACAACTATTGCATCTACCTTCACCAATAAAATACAAACAAGATGTTCAGTCTCAGCAGCCACAACTACATCTCGTTTGTGGCTGTGGCTCTTGCTGCATCAGTGCTTGAAGCTCTCGTGACTCCCGCCACAGGTTTGTGTTTGTGTGTTCTTGAATTTGATGGGAGAGTTGTCAGCGCATGTCATTCAATCAATGGCCCATTCATGCATCTATCATCATCATCACTACATGCATCATCATCATCACTACATGCATCATCATCATCACTACATGCATCATCATCATCATCACTACATGCATCATCATCATCACTACATGCATCATCATCATCACTACATGCATCATCATCATCACTACATGCTACAATGTAGCATTGCTACATGAGTGTTAAAAGTCTGTGGTCCACTGCCATAGGTCGTAACTTCGACTCCCCACCAATCCTCATAACCGCCAAGAAGGACTTGAGCACGTGATCACAAATAAGAGCAGACTCTGTATTTATTCTACAAGGCTAGTCCTCAGAAACGTTTTGATTCTCGTTTCAACGATTATTTTCTAATTGAATTATTTTGTGTAGCAATTTTATTTTTCTTATATATCCCATATAGATATATCTATCTTGTGAAGAACTTGTGCAAAAGCTTTTGCCACTTCTCTGACATTTTTGCCTTTGCCACTATAAATGCTGCCAGTCGGAGACATTGTTTGGTATATAATAAACTATTTAATATAATTAAAAATATATTAAGATTTATTTGAATCGTAATCATTATCAGCATCCTTGCGGGATGTTCTATGAAATGAACATGAGGCAGGGCAGTGGATGCAGTCTGATTTATTGAATGTCTAGACGCTTGTAAATATCATTAAGTATTGTGTGTGTGTGTGTGTGCGTGTATCTGTGTGTGTGTGTGTGTGTGTGTGTGTGTGTGTGTGTGTGTGTGTGTGTGTGTGTGTGTGTGTGTGTGTGTGTGTGTGTGTGTGTGTGTGTGTGTGTGCGTGTTTATATACTTGATCATATGCCTTTCTGATTCCTTGGTTGAATGCAAGCTGACATTTGAATTTGTGTTATTCAATTTGCTCACTGACATTTGAGGCATCAGCTTACAGCGACATGTGTCATTCAGTTACCTCCGATTCTATCTCAAGTCCATCACACACTAAAAGTAAACTTTTAGCTAAAAGTACCTAGTTAACCATCCTCCAATTAACTTGTCACTTTGTCAACAGCCTGGCAACACATTGGCACCCGCTAGACACTCCTCCGATTGCATGGACACCTTTCATGGAGTCCCTTGTGGTGCGTGACGTCATGCTTGATGACTGCACGCAGGCAGACGAGCACACAGAGACCATCTGTAAAACATGCGGTGTCAGACACGCTGTGGAAGATATGATGTTGTTGTTGTGCAAGAACCTCTTAGTGTTTGTTGCTTAAAAGCTTGGTGGCTGAAAATGATGATGAGGATGGTGCTTATCATCATCATCACCACCTACATCAACCCACTCATCACCACCATCACCACCAAAGCGACATCACTCCAAGCTTGTGGCACCAAGCATCTTCCATGATCCTTGCAACTCTAATCAAGCGTCCACCAATTCTCAGGAATAGATTAAACAATTGAGTTGGGCTAATTACTTTACATGAATATTAATAACTTTACATTTTAATTAAAATAATTAAATAAAATTTCAAATTAAATTAGAATGATAGTTAAATTTTAGATTAACTTAAAATATTAATGCCATTAATTATTTATAAATAAATATTAATTTAAAACAGTTAGATGCCGTTACGATGATCTATGCAATTATTCAAGCCGTTGTTTGTCTATGCAATTATTTGCCCAGCATGCAAAATCAAAATATGATTGTATTCATCATTATCATCATCGTCATTTAAAAAATACTTTGAATGAAACACAAGTTCCGCCATTTACATGTGGTAATGATAATGATTATGGTGGTGATGCTGATGATGATCTTGAGAAAACAAATGATAGTTTTGAGGGGGATAATGAGGGTTGCGGTGAGAAGATTGACTCGGTTGAACTCCAGAGCTCTCGAAGGGCTGAATACTGCATGCTGCAATCGTTCGCTTGCATCTCTTCCCGCTGTATCCACACTGCAGGAATAAGTTCTTGAAATATGAACGCGAACACACACATACTTCCATACACACGCACACACACATACTTCCATACACACGCACAAACGCACACACACGCACAAACCCATCTAACGGAGTAATATTGAAGAGCTTGAAATGGCACGCTAGGAAATAGCCGGAAAATAGATTTATCTTTTTAAAACAATATACATTTTCACAAATAATAAATATTTAGATTAATCTAAACGGGATGTCTGTCCAATCAAGTTTAACCTTATAATTTTTCGGCTATTTTTAGTTTTTCATTTGCCACTGTGCCTTCCCAACCATACTGTACCATGCAAACTTTAGATTCTGAAGCAGTTTTAAAACCCATCAAAAGTATTCTTTAGTGTTTGTTTTGCTAGCATATGCATATAGTAATATACTATACAAAATAATATACTTGATATATATACTATATATATATATATGGTTGCGAGCATCACTGACTGCGTTTGAAAATTAAAAAGATTTGCCATGCAACAACAAACGCATTCCTCTTATTCTACTCGGAATCTAAAATGCTTTTAAATGAAAGTCTCATATTGAAATACGTTTCAAGTGAATCAATTAGCGATTGAAAGAATTGTTAAATGTATTCGTGATTGAGTGTTCACAATGGTGCATGCATACACGCAGTAAAGGCAGACACAAGTCTCTCTGTGGCGCCCGTGTTGAAACGAGACGAGACACACGTCTGCGCGCTATTTAATGCACTTTTACACGGTTATAAACCTCCATTTTATACGCTCGAACCTTCATTTGCATTACTTGGTTGTCTTTTGTAATAACTGCTTGCGTCTAGAGACTCGACTAGACTCTAGTCTTTTCATTTCTTAACTTTTTGTTTACTGAAGTTTACTTAATTGAGTTTAAAAGTAGATTCAAGTGAGAGAACAAGCAGACGTGCTTTTGAAATTCTGAGGCGCCAACTTAATTGGGGGCGAATGATGGATGCTTTTGATGCAGTAAATCAAGGACAGAAGCTTGCTAAGAAATTTGGGCTTAATAAAACAAGATTAAAAAATATAATAATAATAATTATTATTACTAAAAATAAAATGGGTGAATTGTAAAAAAAAGAAATAAAAAAATCTTAGCTCTAATCGCATCAAAAAACAAGACTTTCCATGCCACAATCTCAAAAAGGAATAAAAAATATATAAAAAATATATAAAAAGTTTAAATAAGCATTGAAAAGTTAAAATAAGTTTAAGGCATCTCATAAACAAAACACCAGCCATAACAACAGCAATAAAAAATCATCATTATCAAGAGCACCCTCTAAACTGCTATAAGACTGTCAAAGCACACAACATGACAAACAATGCCTGACTGACGTCATTGGAAAGCCATGCAGTTGCCTTCTCATTGCTGGTCCTAATAGAAATAATAACTAATTAATCAATATTAATAAGGTTATTAATAGTAATATTAATATTAATCAATATTAATAAGGTTATTAATAGTAATATTAATATTAATCAATATTAATAAGGTTATTAATAGTAATATTAATAATAATAATAAATTAATAAGAATAGTGATAGTATGACAATAACAACGATAGACGAGCAGTAGTGGGCAAGAGCACCAGTGGAGGCTGCACAGACTGAAGCGCTAGTGCAAGTCTTGCCAGACTGACCGACGCCAGCAACATAAAAAAGAATTATTGTACATTTTAAATAAAATAATTACACACCTCATCAGCAATATTCTCGTAATATTAATTTCTTTAAACTGAATTGATTTCCGCTCCCACTCCTTCCACTGGCATCTAAAGCACTCACAAAGACCATATACCTCATGGCACCACCACCACCACCACCACCACCACCACCACCACCACCACCACCACCACCACCACCACCACCAAAAGAATCGTCTGTCCAGAGCTCCAGTGGAGAAACTCACAAGCTCTTCAAAGTCTTATCATTGTCATCACCATCATCATCGTCATCATCATCATCATCATCATCATCATCATCATCAGTATCACCATCATCGTCATCATCATCATCATCAGTATCATCATCATCATCACCGCCAGAGAACATGCTGATAACAAGCATAGCAATAGTCTTCGTCGTCGTCGGCATCATCATCATCACCATCCTCATCTTCATCGCCTCCAGGCTCCTGAAACAGTTCGACGACAGCTACCACCACTATCAGTATCATCATCAGTATCACCTTTACAACTCGGAATATCATCATCAAACCAAACATCATCATCACTACCACCTCGACGATGATGATAATGATGAGAAAGATTGCAATAATCACTCAAAGATTAACAAAAACCCCACGGTGGAACGAATCACAGCAAGCAACAAGAGTGGTTATGATAATGATGATGCAACGGATGGTGATGGTGATGATGATGATACTCGTAAAGGCTTGTGCAGGGAGTACACAGTGCAGCACACATACCCTTGTGTACTGAGGTCTTCCAGGGAGGGTCAGTGTGCACCTCATCATCTTCTTCTTCTTCTTCCTCATCATTCTTTTGATAAAAATAATATCGATAATGATAATATTAACAACAACAAAAATAAAAATAATGACAATTGTAAGGAGCATGATGACGATCTTTTAGTAAATAACGGAGCGAGCAGATTAAAGCAGGAGAAGCTTGAAAGGAGAAACTCAAGAAGAAGCCGCTTGGAAGAGAACCAAGTCAATAATAATAATGATGATAATAATAATAATAATAATAATAATAATAATAATAATAATAATAATAATAATAATAATAATGATAATAATGGTGCTGATGATGATGTTAAGAATAATAATAGTAATGGAGAAGGTGGTTATAACGATGTAGTTAAACCAAATAGTAATGATGATGATGGTGATGATGATGATTGTAATGATGATGATGGTGATGATGATGATGATACTAGCGGTGGTAATGACAATGAAGTGCTTGTTAGACTCTTGAATCCATCATCATCATCATCATCATCATCATCATCATCATTGCCAGCATTGCGTGATTCATTACCCCGACATCTAGCATCATCATCACAACCATCATCATCGTTATCACCACTACCACCATCATCATCATCATCTTCACTACCCTCTCTTCCATCATTCCAACCCTTTTCATCCTCATTGGTCTCATCTTCCCTACCACGACCTCCGCAACTACCCTCCTCAACCAGAGCTTCAACAACACTATCATCACCACCACCATCATCTCCATTATCATCACCACCATCAACACCAGCATCAACACCATCATCATCACCACCACCACCATCTTCATCACCACCACCACCATCTTCATCACCATCACCACCACCATCACCACCACCACCATCATCACCATCACCACCACCATCACCACCACCATCATCATCTCCCACAAGAAAGACACAGTCCCTACTGCACACCTTATTAAGATTGGTGACGGAGGCTGTGAAGCAGACGAACAGTGGTCCTGGACATGCCCCCTCATCCACCACACCTCACCCACCCTCCTGGAAAGCCATTGTTTAGAGAGGTCAATGGTGTCTCTTTGGGTGGTCGTCACTGCATCAACATCTTCTTCTTCTTTATAGTTGCATCATCTGAGAGAACTTGGTGTCAGTGACGACGGCTTGAACACTGACTTGACTGCATGCTCTCTCGTTGACACGTTCTTGTCATTTTAACCATTCCTTTTTTCATCCTTACAAACATCATCATCATCACCATAATCATCATCATCACTCTCACCATCACCCTCACCATCATCCTCACCATCACCCCCATCATCATCATCAACATCATCCCCATCATCATCATCATCATCATCATCACCACCACCACCATCATCATCATCATCCTCCTCCTCCTCATCATCATCATCATCATCATCATCGCCATCACCATCACCATCATCATCACCATCATCATCACCATCATCACCATCATCATCATCACCATCATCATCATCACCACCATCATCATCATCACCACCATCATCATCATCACCACCATCATCACCATCATCATCATCATCACCATCATCCTCATCATCATCACCATCATCATCATCACCAGCGGGCGAGTGCATCTTGAATCACTAATCGACGCATTGTTCGAGCGCAGCATTTGCAAGATTTTCAAAGCTTGATTTATTTTCCTTCATTAAACTTTTAAGCGCATTTTCGCCTCAAAACATCGAAATATGTTGTCTTTTTTGGAGTCGTCGTTTGGTATTACGTCTGCATAAACAAACAAAGCAGACTCCACCCACTTTTTGCAAATTAAATTGCAAAAAAAACAGAAAACCATCGAAAATCAAAACAAAAAAAAGACAAAATAAATGTGAAAAGAAAGTGGGCAAGATTGGAGAAGTGAGGCAGCATCATTTGCAGATCCGACAGCACTCCTCCAACGGCCGAACCTCAATAAACCTGACCTTTACTGCACCCCACACACAATCTGAAGGGCATTTTGAGAACAGTGATCCGTTTGTAGGACCCTGATCTAAGCCATTCCAAACTGAACTTCCACGCTTTGAAATTCAGAATTCTCTTTTTACGCTTCAACTATAATTCTAAACTTTCTCCTAAGCAACACAAAGCATCTTCAACGCTTTCCACACTTCCTCTCTCTCTAACCTCCCCCTCCCTCTCCCCCTCTCTAACCCCTCTCTCTCTCTAACCTCTACCTCCCTCTCTCTTCACCTCCCCCTCTTTCCACCTCCCCATCTCCCCCCCTCTCCACCTCCCCCTATCCGTGGCACTCGGAGCAAAGAGCAGCAGCAGCAGCAGCAGCAGCATGATGAACCCTGCAGCAGCGATGATGAGCACGAAGATGGACCGCGTGATGAGCCACCTCTACATCGGCTCCATGCTCTGCCTCACTCCCGCCAACATCCGCAACGCCAACATCAAACTCATCATCGACTGCACAGTTGAAGGTGATCCGATCCACTACAATGCAATACAATGCAATGCAATGCAATGTAATGCAATGTAATGCAATGTAATGCAATGTAATGCAATGTAATGCAATGTAATGCAATGTAATGCAATGTAATGCAATGTAATGCAATGTAATGCAATGTAATGCAATATAATGCAATGTAATGCAATGTAATGCAATGTAATGCAATGTAATGCAATGTAATGCAATGTAATGCAATGTAATGCAATGTAATGCAATGTAATGCAATGTAATGCAATGTAATGCAATGTAATGCAATGTAATGCAATGTAATGCAATGTAATGCAATGTAATGCAATGTAATGCAATGTAATGCAATGTAATGCAATGTAATGCAATGTAATGCAATGTAATGCAATGTAATGCAATGTAATGCAATGTAATGCAATGTAATGCAATGTAATGCAATGTAATGCAATGTAATGCAATGTAATGCAATGTAATGCAATGTAATGCAATGTAATGCAATGTAATGCAATGTAATGCAATGTAATGCAATGTAATGCAATGTAATGCAATGTAATGCAATGTAATGCAATGTAATGCAATGTAATGCAATGTAATGCAATGTAATGCAATGTAATGCAATGTAATGCAATGTAATGCAATGTAATGCAATGTAATGCAATGTAATGCAATGTAATGCAATGTAATGCAATGTAATGCAATGTAATGCAATGTAATGCAATGTAATGCAGTGTAATGCAATGTAATGCAATGTAATGCAATGTAATGCAATGTAATGCAATGTAATGCAATGTAATGCAATGTAATGCAATGTAATGCAATGTAATGAAATGTAATGCAATGTAATGCAATGTAATGCAATGTAATGCAATGTAATGCAATGTAATGCAATGTAATGCAATGTAATGCAATGTAATGCAATGTAATGCAATGTAATGCAAAGTAATGCAATGTAATGCAATGTAATGCAATGTAATGCAATGTAATGCAATGTAATGCAATGTAATGCAATGTAATGCAATGTAATGCAATGTAATGCAATGTAATGCAATGTAATGCAATGTAAAGCAATGTAATGAAATGTAATGCAATGTAATGCAATGTAATGCAATGTAATGCAATGTAATGCAATGTAATGCAATGTAATGCAATGTAATGCAATGTAATGCAATGTAATGCAATGTAATGCAATGTAATGCAATGTAATGCAATGTAATGCAATGTAAGGCAATGTAATGCAAAGTAATGCAATGTAATGCAATGTAATGCAATGTAATGCAATGTAATGCAATGTAATGCAATGTAATGCAATGTAATGCAATGTAATGCAATGTAATGCAATGTAATGCAAAGTAATGCAATGCAATACAATGTAATGCAATGTAATGCAATGTAATGCAATGCAATACAATGTAATGCAATGTAATGCAATGTAATGCAATGCAATACAATGTAATGCAATGCAATGCAATGCAATGCAATGCAATGTAATGCAATGTAATGCAATGTAAGGCAATGTAATGCAAAGTAATGCAATGTAATGCAATGTAATGCAATGTAATGCAATGTAATGCAATGTAATGCAATGTAATGCAATGTAATGCAATGTAATGCAATGTAATGCAATGCAATACAATGTAATGCAATGTAATGCAATGTAATGCAATGCAATACAATGTAATGCAATGTAATGCAATGTAATGCAATGCAATACAATGTAATGCAATGCAATACAATGTAATGCAATGTAATGCAATGTAATGCAATGTAATGCAATGTAATGCAATGTAATGCAATGCAATACAATGTAATGCAATGTAATGCAATGTAATGCAATGTAATGCAATGTAATGCAATGTAATGCAATGTAATGCAATGTAATGCAATGTAATGCAATGTAATGCAATGTAATGCAATGTAATGCAATTCAATGCAATGTAATGCAATGTAATGCAATGCAATTCAATGCAATGCAATGCAATACAATGTAATGCAATGCAAGGAGATACGAAAGTAACTTCTCGGCGCTTAACGAACTGTTTTGAATTCTCGAGGGCAGCTTTGAAGAAAGTGAAGAGACTGAAGAGTGTGCTTCCTCAAAAGCAAAATCTTCTTTGGAATCAAGGTCGAATATTTTTAATGTGGCGCAAAGGCGAACAAAGACGACAGAGATGAGAGGGTTTGAGTGGCAGTTGAAAGGCCTCGAGACAGGGTGGCATGCAGTCTGCGTCTGCACTGCGCAGTGATTTACAGGCACGTAGGCATGTTTGCATAGGAGGTCATAAATCAACAGCAAATGTTGGCATACTTTGGCCATAAACCAGAGTACAATGGGAGCACAAGACGACCAGCAGTGCTGTGTTCCAATGCAACACTGTGCAACGTTTTGAATCATCGAAGTACCAAGCAAGCCGAGTGAACGTCACCAAACCAAAAGCGAAGAGCGTTCGTTGCAGCTCTGGACACGTTTGCAAGAGACCTAATTAGAGGCGAGCACTTGTGAGATATGATCTCTCACAGGACCATAACTCACCCGCCCCCTGCTGTTGCCCTGCTAAGTGTCCTTATCTCGAGGATCTGCAGCTGTATAATGCCTCCTCTATGCGGCTGATCTCTCGTCATTGACAGGAGTCCTTCTAGTGAGGGTGTATGGCCACATCGTCACGCAAGATTTGATTTACGATTTGAAATGTAATGTTTATATATATATTGGACTTTTTTAATGCTAGCGACCGAAAGATAATATTATTTTTAAACAAACAAAAAATTAAAAAAATAATAAATCTAAAATATTGTTTAAACATAACTTTTTAAAATGTAAATGTCAGTTTTGTATAGCGCCTGGGCACGCAACTGAAGCGCCACTCACACGACATAAGTCGTGAAACACCGCATCATATACACTAGGTATATGATAGCTCACGGTTGGCTGTACAGGGATTTGAACTGGCGACCTTTAAGTTGCAGGTCTAACGACTTACCATTTAAGCCAACCCGTTCGCCAGCCAACCCGCTCGCTTTTTAGATCTGAATAACATTACAAAATATTGAATCACGACGAATATGGGCGCCATGGAGCATTCAAATAAGCCACCAACAACTTCCCTATAACTCCATTGCCCGATTCACCTCCATCATCATTATCATAACTCCATGACTCCATGATAAAGATGATGATGATGAAGATGATGACTCCACCACCACCACTCCGTGACCTTTCCACCCCTCCAGGCAACGGCAAGAACTTCCCAGGGGTGGAACGCATCCAGATTCCCGTGGACGACAACCTCACTGTCGACATTTCTTCCTACTTTGACCTGTGTGCTGACCAGATTGAGCTCACCAAGGTTTGATGATGATGATGATGGTGGTGGTCATGATGATGGTGTTGGTGGTCATGATGGTGGTTTTGATGATGCTCATGATGATGATGGTGGTGGTCATTTTTCGTTATAAAAAGAGTGAATTTAATCATCTTGTTAGAAGATTATTTAAATGATCCTTGCAGCGACTGGGGGGCAATGTGCTGGTGCACTGCGTGGCAGGAGTCAGTCGCTCGGCCACCATCTGCCTCGCCTACCTCATGAAGCATGGTCGCATCAGGTGGCTGCTGCTGTTGTTGTTGCTGTTGTTGTTGCTGTGGTTACTGCAGTTGTTTCATTCATGCAAGCGTTTGAGAGTCTTGTTGTTGTTGTTGTTGTAATAACTGAAACACCAACAACATCACCAACTCAACACCACCAACTCACAGACTACGCCAGGCATACAACATGCTGAAGTCGGTGAGGTCAGTGATCAGACCGAACGAGAACTTCTTCAAGCAGCTGATCGCCTACGAGTACCGTCTCTTCGGCGAGAACACCGTCAGTCTGGTGCACACCACGTACGGAGCCATCCCTGACCTCTATAAGCCCGCCTCCAGCAACGTAAGGGCGCCCTTCCACCTGGTTGCTCACTACTAGCGCCCAACTATCCATTGACTTTAAAAAAAAATTTTTTGTAAGCACCTATCTTTTTTTAACGACTTCTCACATACCTTTACGCTTCATGCTTCGAGTGCACAGACAGTCTGTAATAAAGTTCCTTCTTTCATTTCGTTCGTAGCTTAGGACAAACTTTCGTGCGATTAGCGACCAGTACCTCGACAAATACTTCTCACAACGCATCGGCAGAAGTGGTGACATGCTTGGAGCGTGAGGTCTCTAGGACGTTGTGGTCACGTTCCATCATTGCGAGAATTCAAAATCTATTCTATCACTTTATGAACATTGGTTTGGACTTGTTGAGTATCACAAACCTATTTGAACGAATCATTCACGCCGTTTAATAAATATTGAAACAACTCATTTCACTTAATTTTCAAACAAACTACTGTAAATTTGGATGTATGGGGAGCGGGGATGGCTCTGATGGTAGACGTCGGACTTGCGACTCAAAGGTTGCCTGTTCGAATCCTTGACGAACCACAGTGAACTACCATATACCTAGTTTATGTGATGCGGTGTTTGCGACGTACGCATTGAAAGATGTGTACGTCGTGTGGATTGGCATCTCTGGCGCGTAAGAAGCATTGTAACATGGCCAGCGTCTGCCAGTCTGTAAAAAAAAAGAAAAAATATCAATATATTCGTAAAATTTCAAATAAATTTTTTAATGTTCAAAATAGGAGGTATTTTTCCACTAATTAAAAAAAATAAGTTGATTTATAAGTTTGAGGAGGCAGTAGTTGCCGGTTAGTCATACTCAACAAGAATTTACAGTTCCCTTTGTAATATCTTACGAATTATTTTATAAAGCCTTTGTTACTGATTGTTTTATTCACAAAAATGATTTTCAAATACAAAGAAGAAAATACGTTTGGTGAGTGTATAACTAATTATATAAATTTCTTTCAATCTTTGCGTATTGCGTATGTGAATAAAATTTGTCTTACAATTAAAATGTTTAAAATAAAATAAATTTAAAATCAAAATTGTAAAAATTTATTTACATCTTAAAGCTGCGCAAGAAAAAGTAGATACATTTTGTATTGCCAGTATACTGAGTATAGTATTACAGAGTATACATATGCGTATTAAAATGGGAAAAAATAAATATATATTTTTTTTCATAGTTACAGTGCCCCCACCTATCCACTGTCAGATCACAGGAAGAGTGAGGCAGTGGCCATCATGGCGAAACACAAGGATCGCGTTCCAGTATGTCCGCCTCTCTACACCATCATCCTTTTTTTTATTGAATACATACATATTATTATACTATATGAACCTTTACAAATTCAAACACCAAACATTACTTTAATTATTATTCATAGTATTAGTAGTATTGGTTTTTAATAATATTATTATTATTATCATCATCACCAATGCAACACTGCACAGGTGATAATAGAGAGAATGCCCGGCTCGTCGATTCCGCTCCTCGACCGCAGGAAGTTTCTGCTGCCGAGGGACATCTCGGTGGCGCAGTTCATCTGGATCATCCGCAAACGCATCAAACTCGAGTCTTCCAAGTCGATCTTCATCTTCGTCGGCAAGCTCCTGCCCCAGTGCAGGTTCTTGTTGTTGTTGCAGTGGTGCTGTAGTGGTTGTTGTTGTTGCAGTGGTGCTGAAGTGGTTGTTGTTGTTGCAGTGGTGCTGTAGTGGTTGTTGTTGTTGTTGCAGTGGTGCTGTAGTGGTTGTTGTTGTTGCAGTGGTGCTGTAGTGGTTGTTGTTGTTGCAGTGGTGCTGAAGTGGTTGTTGTTGTTGCAGTGGTGCTGTAGTGGTTGTTGTTGTTGTTGCAGTGGTGCTGTAGTGGTTGTTGTTGTTGCAGTGGTGCTGTAGTGGTTGTTGTTGTTGCAGTGGTGCTGTAGTGGAGTTTGCAGGGGTAGTAGTGATAGTTGCAGTGGTTGTTGTAGTTGAATTGGTTTTTTAGTGTTCATTGTAGAATGGCTTCTACTACTACTACCACTACTACTATAACTACTACTACCACTACTACTACTTCTACTACTACTACTACTACTACTACTACTACTACTACTACCACTACTACTACTACTACTACTACTACTACTACTACTACTACTACCACTAGTACTACTACTACTTCTTCTACTACTACTACTACTACTACTATTACTACTACTACTATTACTACTACTACTACTACTACTACTATTACTATTACTACTACTACTACTACTATTACTACTACTACTACTACTACTATTACTATTACTACTACTACTACTACTACTACTATTACTACTACTACTCCCACTTTAGTGCCACGATGGGCGAGATCTATGAGGAGAACAAGGACGAAGACAACTACTTGTACATCGCGTACAGCGGAGAGAACGTATTTGGATGAGGTGTGCGTGCGTGCACAGGTGGATGCTTTCATTCCACTACACTGCGTACGTGCGTGTGCATTCGAATGAGTATTTTGTTTCTTTTTCCAGACAATACGATGATTTGAAAATCCAAAGATTTAAAAATTGCTACTATTTCGTTTGTATAGTTCATTTTTCTTTTTAAATTGTAAAGCGCTTTATAAATATCCATTGAATACTTCCATATTAATATTAATAATTCATTCAAACTTTAGTTTCACTTTCATTTTGCCTACATGAATATTCATGCTAATTATGATAATTCCAATACTGCAGTACCAAAGCACTCGCTCATGCATTATTCGATCCAGGCATAAAAGGCTTGTTTGGTTGCATTCTGCGTGTGCTCATGAACTTCAATGTTTGACGTATTTAAGTGAGGTGAATAGAAACATCGACTAACTGTATATTTAGTTTCAAACTTAATTTTGGCGATATTCCTGCATTAGACGGTTTTGAATCGATATTTCGACGACAGATCTTTCCCTGATGTACCAATGGTACATTGCACCATTATAACGACTGCTTGAAGCCTTTTCAGGGGTGTTTCGTTACATAACACTTCTCAAGTGCATGTTTGAATCCCAAGGCTGAAGAAAAACATTAATCTGGCAATATTCTCATCTTTTGCTTTCATATATCTCATTTTAAAACGAAACTGAATAGTTTTTTATTAAACTTATCGGTTGTTTTTTTAGTTTCACCTTTAAAGGGATATGTTACTTGCCTTTTAATGTCCATGTACGTAATCAATCAATCACTAATTATTTGTATAGCGCCCTTTCCGAAGTGAACAAAAGCGCTAAGTCATCACGTTTTGAACAAATACGTCTTCAGTGATTGATTGATTGATTCAGGCCTCAACGGAAAGCTATGAGTGACTTGAAGAAAGATAAGAGGGTAAAGAATTCCATAAAAGAGGACCGCAGTAAGAAAAGAACGTTGAGCAAATGAGTGTTTAACTGGAAAACGAAAAGAACGCTTAAAGGTCGATGGTCAACGGAATCACTTATAAACATTGCTAACTTAAAACTTTCAAGTTTAAAGTTATAACTGATCTTGAGGATAGTTCTTATTGGAACCACTCTCTTAAGAACATACTAAATGTTTGGAAAACATTACAAGTTGTGTATTCTTTATTATAATCGTTCAAATGGTGGATGTCTTAATAAGGGCGTTCTAACTCAGAATCTTTGAAAATGTCATTATAAATGAAAACTCTCCTAATGTAAGCGATTCAAATATTTGCAAGCAAGAAGACACAGAAGGAAAGTGCCTAAGAAATTTTTTCATCACTATAAACTTCAAGATCAGTTGCTTGCCTTGGCGCTTCATCATCATCCTCATCCTCATCATCATCATCATCATCATCATCTTTTTCATCATCATCATCAAGATATTTGAAGTTGAAGTCACTGAAATTATCCCTCACAACGAGGCACTCCCAAGACACCAGCACAAAAGCCCACTGGCAACTCAGAACGAACCACCTCAAAATAGACCTCCAAACTACACCAACCTCCAACAACATCCAATCAACCACCGAAACCTCAAGCTGAACAACAAAGACAACAACACAACCCAATACTCCAACACACCTCAATACAAAACCCACTCTTATACTCCAACACAACAAAACCAACAACAGCACCCCAATACAACAGCAACTACACACCAACACCAACCACAACAACGACAACAAGCACAACGACGACAGCTAGGTGGAGTAGAGGAGCCTCTGGTAGTGGGGGTGCACTTCCGAGTAGGGCACCAGCAGCGAGAACTCCAACTGCACGAGCACCTCGAACTCGTAGTGCAGCATGCCAGCCCGGCACAACTTGAAGGCGTCCTCGATCTCCTGCGTGGTGGTGGGGGGGGGGGTGGTGGTGGTGGTGGTGGAGGTGGTGGTGGGGGTTCGCTTGCTTTTCTTCGTTGTAACGATGTCTTGAAGGTTTTTGTGTGGTGTAGTGTGTTGTTTGGTGTTATGTGGCTTGGTGTGTTGTTGTTTGGTGTTATGTGGCTTGGGGTTTCTTTGTGGAGTGTTATAGTGTTCAAAAAGAGAAGATGGATAGATAGAAAAAAATGGATGAATAGAATATTAATAAAAAGTAGATAGATGGATGGAAGAAAGAATGAAAACGGATAGATGGATGGAAGGAAGGAAGGATGGCGACCTGGATGAGTTTGGAGAGGTCATGTTTCTTGACGTCGTTCAGCTTGGCGGACAGGAGGATGCACGCACAAGCGATGTGCTTGCGACGAACCTTGCTCAGGTATCCCTGTGTGCCCGTTGGTGTGCCCGTTGGTGCAGGTTGGTTTGGTGGTGTGTGATGGAAACTGGTCTTGACGCTCGTCCGGGGTTACGCCACCATAATAAACTTCATCGTTGTTTTGTGATGTTGTAGTTGTGTAGTGTAGTTGGTTGTGGTAATGTTGTGAAATTGTGTAGCGGTGCAGTGTAATGGTTGTGGTGGTATGATGAAGTGTGGTGCAGTGGTGCGGTTGGCTTAATGTGTAGTTGGCTGTGGTGGAGTATAATGTGGAGATTAGTGTGCCCCTACACGATGGTGTATTGGTGTGGTGATTTCGTATGGATGCATAACTATGTAGTGATGTGGAATGTGCTGGGAAAGCATTGGTGAAGATGACGAGCATAAGGTAGTAGTAGTGATAAGGATGATACTGATGATAATGATGATGATGATGATGATGATGAGAGCAACACCTTCAAGATGACCTTCTCAAAGTACACATATGCTTGAGCCACTTCCCACAAGTCCAAGCCGCACTTGTAGTAGTATTAGTAGTAATAGTAGTAGTAGTAGTAGTAGTAGCAGTAGTAGTAGTAGTAGTAGTAGTAGTAGTAGTAGTAGTAGTAGTAGTAGTAGTAGTGGTAGTAGTAGTAGTAGTGGCTACATATGCAGTGGCACCTTGACGCAGGCGATCCTCCTCATAGCAGCCTTGAGACTCCGCAGTTTGCTGAGAGTGAGCGAGACGTGAGGGAACTTCACCTGTGAGGTCACGCGTGCATTGGTGGTGGTGGTTGATTTGCATGGCCAGTGGCCACAACTACTGAAACAACCACACATAAAACCACCATGGCAACTGAATCAACCATATCAACTAATCAACCACAACTAATAAAACCACCAAACCAACTAAAACGACGACAACTGAAACAACTAAAACCACCAAAATAACAAAAACAACAAGAAAAACTGAAACCCACAACAAGCACAACAACAACAGCACCTTAAACTTCTCATTGAGTTCTTTCTTGAGGTCACTGGGTCTGGTGTAGTCGATGATAGAGGTCTGGGTGGTGAGTGCAGCCAGAAATGTCGTATCCACACCACAGACAACAACTCTACCACACAGCTAGAAAACACAACACCATACAACACCACACAGTAGAGCTAAACGACAAAACCATACAACAACACCCCAAACTTTCATAAAAGCCAGCAATAACAATAACAATACAACACCACCAACAACCCAACCACACACACCATATAAGAGGGGAAGTAGAGGAGGGTGCGGTGCTTGCCGGAGCGTAGTTCAGGGTCATCGAGAAGGTTGGGGTGGTAGATTATCTCCTCACTGCCGACGTCGACTGTGGTGCGGTGGTAGTGGGGTGGTGGTGCGGTGGAAGTGGATTGTGGTGGTGCGGTGGAAGTGGATTGTGGTGGTGCGGTGGAAGTGGATTGTGGTGGTGCGGTGGAAGTGGATTGTGGTGGTGCGGTGGAAGTGGATTGTGGTGGTGCGGTGGAAGTGGATTGTGGTGGTGCGGTGGTAGTGGATTGTGGTGGTGTGGTTGCTGGATTGGTGGTAGGTTGTGTCTGTGGTGGTGTGGTAGTTAGAACAGTGGTGAGATGTGACTGCGATGATGGGGTTGCGGAATATTGGAAGATTCAAATGAATTCGAGTTGACTTGGGTGTTAATGGGTGGTGAACGAGGTCGATGTCAGATCTTCTTGAAGCGGAGTTGTGTGCTTATGGTGGTTTGGTGATGTTGGTGATGTAGTGGTGGTTTGGTGATGTTGGTGGTTTGGTGATGTTGGTGATGTAGTGGTGGTTTGGTGATGTTGGTGATGTAGTGGTGATGTGGTGATGTTGGTGATGTGGTGATGTAGTGATGGTTTGGTGATGTTGGTGATGTGGTGATGTAGTGATGGTTTGGTGATGTTGGTGATGTGGTGATGGTGTGGTGATGTTGGTGATGTGGTGATGGTGGTGATGGTGTGGTGATTTTGGTGTTGTGGTGATGGTGTGATGGTTGGATGTAATAGTGATGGTGTGATGGTGTGGTGATGGTTGGATGTAATAGTGATGGTGGGGTGAAGTAATGATAGTATGGTGATGATGATAGTATAGTGTGGCAAAGTGGTGATGTTTAAAACTTGATGAAAGGGTGCGAATTCAAAGTCTCACCACAATTCAACAACAACAAATAAAAAAATACTATAACAAATCTACTTGCTACCAATGGGGATTGAAAAAGGCGAAAATTCTTTAGTGAAAATTAATGAAAAAGTGCTCTAAAAGTGAAGCTGTGACGAATATTCGATTCGTATTCGGTTTGAAAAGTTTAAAAGTATTCGATTCGTATTCGACCGAAAAGGTAAATCAAACACGAATAGTGGTCTGATAATGATGAGATGATCGCTTGAAAGTGTGAGTTCGGCCTCTAAATGTTGAAGTTATCTCTTCAAAACTACACTCTTTTGTGAGAGATTCTGTGAAGTTAGAAGCGACGTTGAAGATGATGAAGCACTAAAACACCTGACCAACTCTGCACCATTCGTGATCAAATAGTTATTTAGAGAGTCCTTTTCGATCGAATAATAAATCCGCTATTCGACACAGCTCTAATTAAAAACCTTCTACTACTACTACTACTACTACTACTACTACTACTACTACTACTACTACTACTACTACTACTACTACTACTACTTATAATACTACTACTATTACTACTACTACTACTTATAATCCTACTTTTACTACTACTTCTACTACTACTACAACTACTACCACCACTACTACTACTGCTACCACTACTACTACCACTACTACTACTACTACTACTACTACTACTACTACTACTACTACTACTACTACTACTACTACTACTACTTATAATACTACTACTATTACTACTACTACTATTACTACTACTACTATTACTACTACTACTACTTATAATCCTACTTTTACTACTACTTCTACTACTACTACAACTACTACCACCACTACTACTACTGCTACCACTACTACTACCACTACTACTACTACTACTACTACTACTACTACAACTGCTACCACTACTACTACCACTACTACTACTACTACTACTACTACTACTACTACTACTACTACTACTACTACTACTACTACTACTACTACTACTACTACTACTACTACTACTACTACTACTACTACTACTATGGCATTAATGTTAGAGCATGCAGTAGAAAAAATAATTCTCCTAACTAGTCTAAAAGGCTGCAAGAATTGATGTAAAAGCATGAGAAGGGAGAAAATGATGCTGATGCTGATGATGATGATGATGCTGATGATGCTGATGATGATGATGCTGATGGATAATGGGCAAGCAAAGAAACACAAGGCATAACATGACAATGGGATCCTTCACAGCATAACAAAGCCTATCTCCTTCTTCTTATCATCATCATCATCACTAGTCATTCACTTCACTTTCATAACGTTTTACTTTCAGTTTCACTATGGTTCTGCTGATGATGATGCTGAAGGTGCTGCTGATGATGATGCTGATGTTGGAATTGCTGGCGACTATGCGCAGAGCTAGAGAGGCTTCTCTTGAAAGACTTCAACTCCTTCCCGAGGAATGAGGGTCTTCCTAATTCCATAAGATGTTGCATGTGTGTGCGTGTGTGTTGGCATGTGTACGTATGTGTGTTAGCATTTATTTATTTGTGTGTGTGTGTGTACGTAAGTGTGTTAGCACCTGTTTGTGTGTGTTTGAATGTGTGTGTGTGTTTGAATGTGTGTGTGTGTGTGTAGACGGAGACTTGCGCCTGACTTTAAAACAAACACTTCACGGCCAGCAAACAAAATGGCGAACGAATTAATCAAGGCAAAAGATTCTGCAAGTGTGTTGAGACAGTGACCACCAAGCAGTCCATCCCTCTCATATAAAGAAAACAAATATATCAAAGGCATTGTCAAACTCACTATTTTCATATTTATCACAATCATCATCTTTTCATCATCATCAACATCATTATCATCATTACCACCACCACCACCATCATCATCATCATCATCATCATCATCATCATCGCCAGCACTATCATCAGCACTACCCACCAGGTGAAGAGTGGGTGGAGTCAAGTTGATTGACAGGTGGGGGGAGGGGCCTGCTGATGGTGGACTTGCTGGGCACCAGAAGATGTGCATATGATATCCACTGAGTGATGGAGGGAGTGGAAAAGTGAAGAAAGAGAAGTGAGAAGAAGGAAGGAAGAAAGGAGTCGGATAAAAAAGAAGAAAAGAGAAGAGGAAAGAGAGAGAAAAGAGTTTGATCTGCGGACTGGCCTCCAGGCTCAAGTCGCAACCACTCCGTCATTAACTCCGTCATCAACGATGTCATCAACGATGTCATTGGTCGGTCTTCATCACAACTACCACTACAACTACTACTACCACAACAACCACCACTAACCACCAACACAAAAACAACAACAACAAAAACAACCAACCCAACCCCATCAGGTCATGGGCAGGGTAAGCCACAACAACCACCTCCAACAACCCCAGCCACAACAACCTACATTCCTATCCCTCCAACCAACACCAACACCACCCACCTGGTCATCAGCAGCAGAGGGAACATTCTCGAGTGCATTGTTCGTGACTTCGAGTGCTGCAGGCATCAGCGCCAGGGAGCCTGCGTGTGCCTTTGAGGTGCTGTGCGTGTGGTTGTGTTGAGGTTGTTGTGGTTGTTGTGGTAGTTGTGGTTGTTGTGGTAGTTGTGGTTGTTGTGGTAGTTGTGGTTGTTGTGGTAGTTGTGGTTGTTGTGGTAGTTGTGGTTGTTGTGGTGGTTGTTGTGGTGGTTGTGGTTGTTGTTGGGGTGGTTGTGGTGGTTGTTGGGGTGGTTGTTGTGGTAGTTGTGGTTGTTGTGGTTGTGTTGTGGTGGTTGGGGTGGTTGTTGAGGTGGTTGTGGTGGTTGTTGGGGTGGTTGTTGTGGTTGTTGTTGGGGTGGTTGTTGTGGTAGTTGTGGTGGTTATTGTGGTGGTTGTTGGGGTGGTTGTTGGGATGGTTGTTGGGGTGGTTGTTGGGGTGGTTGTTGTGGTAGTTGTGGTTGTTGTGGTAGTTGTGGTTGTTGTGGTTGTTAGGGTGGTTGTTGGGATGGTTGTTGGGGTGGTTGTTGGGATGGTTGTTGGGGTAGTTGTGGTAGTAGTGGTTGTTGGGGTAGTTGGGGTTGTTGGGGTGGTTGTGTTGTGGTTGTGTTGTGGTAGTTGGGATGGTTGTGTTGTGGTTGTTGGGGTGGTTGATGTAGTGGCTGTGTTGTGGGAGGAGAGGGGTTGATGGTGGTTGTTGTAGCTGTAAAAGTTGTAGTGGTAGTAGTTTTTGTAGTGGTGGTGGTTGTTGTGGCAGTGGTAATAGTTGCTTTTAGCGGTATTTGTTTTGTTGTTGTGGTAGTAGTGGTTGTATTAGTGGTGATGGTAGTGGTAGTAGTGGTTGTATTAGTGGTGATGGTAATGGTGGTTGGGGTGGTGGTGGTTGGGGTGGTGGTGGTTGTAGTAGTGGTTATACTTGTACGTAAAACGTTTGAATGAGGAATAAACAACAACAACAGCAACAGCAAAATACAACAATAACAACAAAAACAAAACAAAAAACAACAACAACACCTGACGACACTGGGCGACTTGTAGGGGATGTTGGAGAAGATGACCAATGGCGACCTCCTGCTCGAGATCAACATCACCCTGTTGTTGTTGTTGTTGTTGTAGGTGTTGTAGGTGAAGTGTTCTAAGGTTGTTGTTGTTGTTGTTGTTGTTGTAGGTGAAGTGTTTTAAGGTTGTTGTTGTTGTTGTAGGTGAAGTGTTTTAAGGTTGTTGTTGTTGTAGGTGAAGTGTTTTAAGGTTGTTGTTGTTGTTGTTGTTGTAGGTGAAGTGTTTTAAGGTTGTTGTTGTTGTTGTTGTTGTAGGTGAAGTGTTTTAAGGTTGTTGTTGTTGTTGTTGTAGGTGAAGTGTTTTAAGGTTGTTGTTGTTGTAGGTGAAGTGTTTTAAGGTTGTTGTTGTTGTAGGTGAAGTGTTTTAAGGTTGTTGTTGTTGTTGTAGGTGAAGTGTTTTAAGGTTGTTGTTGTTGTTGTTGTAGGTGAAGTGTTTTAAGGTTGTTGTTGTTGTAGGTGAAGTGTTTTAAGGTTGTTGTTGTTGTAGGTGAAGTGTTTTAAGGTTGTTGTTGTTGTTGTTGTAGGTGAAGTGTTTTAAGGTTGTTGTTGTTGTTGTTGTTGTAGGTGAAGTGTTTTAAGGTTGTTGTTGTTGTTGTTGTAGGTGAAGTGTTTTAAGGTTGTTGTTGTTGTTGTTGTTGTAGGTGAAGTGTTTTAAGGTTGTTGTTGTTGTTGTTGTTGTAGGTGAAGTGTTTTAAGGTTGTTGCTGTTGTTGTTGTTGTTGTTGTTGTAGGTGAAGTGTTTTAAGGTTGTTGCTGTTGTTGTTGTTGTTGTTGTAGGTGAAGTGTTTTAAGGTTGTTGTTGTTGTTGTTGTTGTTATAGGTGAAGTGTTTTAAGAAGTGTTTTAAGGTTGTTGTTGTTGTTGTTGTTGTAGGTGGAGTGTTTTAAGGTTGTTGTTGTTGTAGGTGAAGTGTTTTAAGGTTGTTGTTGTGGTGTTTTTTTGTGGTGTTCTGGTAGAGTTGTGGGGTTGTTGTGGTGGAGTTGTGGTCCTTTAAAAACATATTTTCTACTATTAATTAATTATTATGGTTATCAGTATCGTCATCATCACCGCTTTTTGAAGTAGCTGCTAACACGTGACTTTCTGTGATGCAATGAAAAGTTGGAAGACCTGTGTGTGCGTGTGTGTATGTGTGTGTGTGTGTGTGTGCGTGTGTGTGTGTGTGTATGTGTGTGTGTGTGCGTGTGTGTGTGTGTGTGTGTGTGTGAGGAGAAGGATGGATAAGTTGGTTGTGGATGGATGAGAGGATGGATGAGTTGGTTGTGGATGGATGAGAGGATGAATGAGGTTGGTTGTGGGTGAATGAAAAGATGAATGCAATGATAGATTTATGAATGAGAATATACATGCATAGATGAGAAAATGACTGCTTGAATGAGAAAATAGATGAATGGATGAATAATTAAAAGAAATAATGGATAAATAAATAGATGAAATAATGGATAAATAAATAGATGAAATAATGGATGAATGGATTGATTGATGGGTGAATGAATGAAGGGATGGATGAATGGATGGTTTGATGGGTGAATGAATGAAGGGTGGATGAATGGATTGATTGATGGATAAATAAATTGATTGATAGATGAATGGATTGATTGATGGATAAATGGATTGATTGATGGATGAAAGAATGAAGGGATAGATAAGTGATGTGTAATAGTTGCCGAGTGTTGGAGATGGATAAATAGCGAGTTCAAAGGAAATGATATATGAATAATGGCTCAATGAATACATAACCATAATAATAATAATAATAATAATAATAATAATAATAATAATAATAATAATAACAATAATAATAATGAAACAATACTAATAATAATAAAGAAGATAGAAAAACGGAGACGAAACCTGAGGAGGGATGATTTGGTGAGGTTGTTGCCAGTGGAGCTTGCAATCAGGAGGTTCGTGTGCAGTGGAGTGGTGGGGTGCAGTAGTATGGTAGGATGCAGTGGAGTGGCAGGGTGTAATGGTGTGGTGGCGTGTAATGGTGTGATTTGGTGTAGTTTAGAGAGTGTCTTGCGGCTGGTGACAGAAGTGTCTGATACAGCAGCTTCCATCCTTTCTAAAGTGGTGGTGGTGGCAAGTGTTAAATTGAAGCAGTAGTGTGAGCTGATGGTTTCATTGCCGATTTCAACCCACTATGCACTGGCACTACAGTGGAATCATTATTAGACATTTAACCAATTAAAATTGGAAACCATGGAAACATAGAAAGTTCTTTCTTCATGTAAACTAAAACTTATGATTTTCCTAGCACTCAATTGTGTCAATTTTAAATGCAACAGTAACCAGGCAGCAAGCTGGAGTCTTTATGATTGGAGCCTTCACAGATCGACACTGACGAGAACAGCTTTCGTCTGTGTCTTTCCAGTGATGTAGGTTCTCTGTAGTGGTGCTTGTAACATTATAATTGATCTTTCAAGGATCAATCAATTGAATCACTTTTACAAGCTAACAAAGTGAACCATACTTAGAGTCTTCATTGTCTTTCTTGACACTTTGGTAGTCGCCTCTGTCAACGACTTGCACCTGAGCAGGCTGTGCAGACGCCAAGTCAGGCCTGGAGAAGAGCAGGTCATTCTTCAAATTGAAGGTGATATTTCCAGTGGTGCCTGCAGTTCTCTGCTTGCCCTGAGCCATCAGGATCTGGCTGAGTGGAGTGACCAGCTTCAACTTGCCATACATGGTGTCGTGGTGTGAGCCGTCCAAGGAGATGTTCGAGAGGAAGGCCCTGGCGTGCACACATCTCTGAGACTGTTCTCTCTTCTCCAGATAGCTCTTTGCCATTTTTGAAGACAATTATTTTTTCATTGACTCTTTAATACATTTTAGAGTTTATTCAGAATAAGATAAATAAATTTTAGCTTTTATAAACATTAAAAAAATATAAGCATTTGGTTTTGAAAGATTAATTAATTTATTTTTATTGCACAGTTAAAAATTATAGTTCACATCTCTACAACCCCAGCAATACAATGACAACTGAATTATTTTTTTCTCTAACTTATAGCTCAAAATTAAAGTATTTAATATTTTTTAATTTTATTTGAACATAGACATATTTAATGATTAAATTTTAATCAAGACATTTACTTTTGATCTCAAAGCTCAGTACTTAAAAAAAATTAATTTATATAAAAAAATACAGAGGTCTTATGAAAATTTTAAATTTGAAGTTTTATATAGAATTCTGAAGAAACTAGCATTTCAGAACAATTGAACATTAACTTCAATAATTAAAATATAATTAAAATCTTCATTATTTTTTTATTTGTTATTTTATTTTAATCAACATTTGTTTAAATAGAGTATTATGAGAATTATTTTTCGTTGCTGTTTTTAAAAGCAAATCGTAATAATGGCTGCTCTGGTGGAAAAACCTACAAAAATTGAAAATGAGGTTTGTAAATAGTTTTGTGCTGATTAGAAGTTATTTTCATGATGTTTTCAATAACTACTTAGATTTAATATATAATTTTAGTTAAAAGCATCAAAACGACCGGTTTTTTAATATTTTATTCGCAAATAATAATTTTTGAGCTACAAAATAAAGCTAAAAATCTATATATATATTAAAAGTTTCAAACAATTTTATTAGCTTCACAATTTTCAACAATTTAAAAATCAGTTTGAGTTTTGTCTAGTCATGCTTTCAATTATCCTCAAAAACCCTTTAAACTTTATAGTATAAAGCTCTCGAGTGGATTCTTTGATCCATAAATGTATTGATTAATATTTATTATACTTTAAAAAAATTTAACATGCCAACAATAAATTGTATAATACCAAACATAAACACAATCTCTCAGCAAGACAACATTGAGAAGGAGCTCACAAGGATGTCGAATGATGAGATAGTCAGTCGCACCAGACTTCTCGACAACGAGATCAAAGTAAGTGAACTGGATCACTACTACTACTACTACTACTACTACTACTACTACTACTACTACTACTACTACTACTACTACTACTACTACTACTACTACTACTACTACTACTACTACTACTACTACTACTACTACTACTACTACTACTACTACTACTACTACTACTACTACTACTACTACTACTACTACTACTACTACTACTACTACTACTACTACTACTACTACTACTACTACTACTACTACTACTACTACTACTACTACTACTACTACTACTACTACTACTACTACTACTACTACTACTACTACTACTACTACTACTACTACTACTACTACTACTACTACTACTACTACTACTACTACTACTACTACCACACCACTGCTACTACTACTACTACTACTACTACTACTGCTACTACTACTACTACTACTACTACTACTACTACTACTACTACTACTACTACTACTACTACTTCTACTGAAAGAGCCCTTAAATGAAGTTGTGAGGTTCTACAATAAACTCCTGCACCCACCACCACCACCCGGTCGATCAGATAATGCGCTCCGAGGTGATGCGCATCTCGCACGAGTTGCAGGCGCAGAAGGACAAGATAAAGGAGAACACAGAGAAGATCAAGGTGAACAAGACCCTGCCCTACCTCGTCTCCAACGTCATCGAGGTGTGTTTATATAAATATATATATATATATATGTGTGTGTGTGTGTGTGTGTGTGTGTGTGTGTGTGTGTGTGTGTGTGTGTGTGTGTGTGTGTGTGTGTGTGTGTGTGTTTCTGTGTTCCTCCTCACCCTCCTCACCCCCTCCTCCACTCCCTCCTCTTCTAGCTACTGGATGTGGACCCTCAGGACCAGGCGGAGGAGGAGGGGGCGAATGTCGATCTTGACTCGCAACGAAAGGGCAAGTGCGCCGTCATCAAGACCTCCACTAGACAGGTCATTCGCTGCTATAATAATAATAATAATTGTCATTTTTGTATAGCGCCCGGACACGCAACTGAAGCGCTTTCACTGCGTCGTAATGCAATAAAGAAATAAAAATAATTATAATAGTAATGTTATGAAAAGGAGAGCAAAGAGTAGCATGGAGTAATTATTAAGAATGATAGGCTAAGTTAAAGTAATGAGTTTTCAGTTTGGCTTTGAAAGTCGAAAATTGGTTGATGCTTCGAAGTGCAGGTGGAAGGGCATTCCAAGCTGTTGGAGCTGCTAATATGTTAATAATAATCACAATAGTTTTAAAAAGAGTAATAATAATAATATTAATCATTATCATCATCATATTATTATTAAACTTGAGTCACTAATGCTATCAAACTCGACTCACCGAATGCCCTCTGGGGGTGTCCAAGGGGTGCAATGGTGCACTTGCAGATTACATATTTTCTCTTGAACCATAAAAAGAATTGAATTCATTATGCTACTAGTCATTTAAAGATTACTAGTATTAGCATTGCTTGTTCTAGTAGTACTAGCTGTAAAAATAATAGTAATATCCTAATGAACAGACGTATTTTCTGCCTGTGATTGGTCTAGTGGATCCTGATGTCTTGAAGCCAGGAGATCTCGTCGTGAGTGGTCGTGGTGGTTGTGGTTGTAATGGTTGTGGTGGTGGCTGTTGGGGTGGTGGTTGTGGTTTTAGTGATAGTGGTGGTGGTTGGGGCTGTAGTAGTTGTGGTGGTCGCTGTTGGGGTGGTGGCTGTGATTGTAGTGGTTGTTGTGATGGTTGTTATCGGGGTGGTGTTGGTGGTGCTAGTGTTAGTGGTTGTTGTGGTGGTGTTGGTTGTTGTGTTGGTGGTGGTTGTGGTGAGGGTGGTCATGGTGGCGGTGGTGGTGAGGGTGGTCATGGTGGCTGGGTGGGGGTTGTGGTGTTTTTATTACCATTATATCTTCTATCACATTATCATCATTATCGTCTTTATCATTATCATCATCATCATCAGTGCTTCCTATCATCATCATCATCATCATGCACACACGATAGGGAGTGAACAAGGATTCGTACCTCATCTTGGAAACCCTCCCTGCTGAGTTGGTGTGGTGTGGTGGTGTGGTGGTGTGGTGGTGTGTTGGTGTGGTGGTGTGGTGGTGTGGTGGTGTGGTGGTGTGGTGGTGTGTTGGTGTGGTGGTGTGGTGGTGTGGTGGTGTGGTGTGGTGGTGTGGTGGTGTGGTGTGGTGGTGTGGTGGTGTGGTGTGGTGGTGTGGTGGTGTGGTGTGGTGGTGTGGTGGTGTGCTGTGGTGTGGTGGTGTGCTGCTGTGGTGTGGTGGTGTGGTGGTGTGGTGTGGTGTGGTGGTGTGTTGGTGTGGTGTGGTGGTGTGGTGAGTGGTGTGGTGTGGTGGTGTGGTGGTGTGGTGTGGTGTGCTGTGGTGTGTTGGTGTGGTGTGGTGTGCTGTGGTGTGTTGGTGTGGTGTGGTGTGCTGTGGTGTGTTGGTGTGCTGTGGTGTGTTGGTGTGGTGGTGTGTTGGTGTGGTGGTGTGCTGGTGTGCTGGTGTGCTGTGGTGTGGTGGTGTGCTGGTGTGGTGGTGTGCTGTGGTGTGGTGGTGTGCTGTGGTGTGGTGGTGTGCTGTGGTGTGGTGGTGTGCTGGTGTGGTGGTGTGCTGTGGTGTGGTGTGTTGGTGTGTTGGTGTGGTGGTGTGCTGGTGTGCTGTGGTGTGGTGGTGTGCTGGTGTGGTGGTGTGCTGTGGTGTGGTGGTGTGCTGTGGTGTGGTGGTGTGCTGTGGTGTGGTGGTGTGCTGGTGTGGTGGTGTGCTGTGGTGTGGTGGTGTGCTGTGGTGTGGTGGTGTGCTGTGGTGTGTTGGTGTGGTGGTGTGCTGTGGTGTGGTGGTGTGCTGTGGTGTGTTGGTGTGGTGTGGTGGTGTGCTGTGGTGTGGTGGTGTGCTGTGGTGTGTTGGTGTGGTGGTGTGCTGTGGTGTGGTGGTGTGCTGTGGTGTGTTGGTGTGGTGGTGTGGTGTGCTGTGCTGTGGTGTGGTGGTGTGCTGTGGTGTGGTGGTGTGCAGTGGTGTGGTGGTGTGCTTGTGTGGTGTGGTGGTGTGCTGTGGTGTGGTGGTGTGCTGTGGTGTGTTGGTGTGGTGGTGTGCTGTGGTGTGTTGGTGTGGTGTGGTGGTGTGCTGTGGTGTGGTGGTGTGCTGTGGTGTGTTGGTGTGGTGTGGTGGTGTGCTGTGGTGTGGTGGTGTGCTGTGGTGTGTTGGTGTGGTGGTGTGGTGGTGTGGTGTGGTGTGGTGGTGTGTTGGTGTGGTGGTGTGCTGGTGTGGTGGTGTGCAGTGGTGTGGTGTGGTGTGTTGGTGTGGTGGTGTGCTGTGGTGTGGTGGTGTGCTGTGGTGTGGTGGTGTGCTGTGGTGTGTTGGTGTGGTGGTGTGGTGTGCTGTGCTGTGGTGTGGTGGTGTGCTGTGGTGTGGTGGTGTGCTGTGGTGTGGTGGTGTGCTGTGGTGTGTTGGTGTGGTGTGGTGGTGTGCTGTGGTGTGGTGGTGTGCTGTGGTGTGTTGGTGTGGTGGTGTGGTGGTGTGGTGTGGTGTGGTGGTGTGTTGGTGTGGTGGTGTGCTGGTGTGGTGGTGTGCAGTGGTGTGGTGTGGTGTGGTGGTGTGTTGGTGTGGTGGTGTGCTGTGGTGTGGTGGTGTGCTGTGGTGTGGTGGTGTGCTGTGGTGTGTTGGTGTGGTGGTGTGGTGTGCTGTGCTGTGGTGTGGTGGTGTGCTGTGGTGTGGTGGTGTGCTGTGGTGTGGTGGTGTGCAGTGGTGTGGTGTGGTGTGGTGGTGTGTTGGTGTGCTGTGGTGTGGTGGTGTGCTGTGGTGTGGTGGTGTGCTGTGGTGTGTTGGTGTGGTGGTGTGGTGTGCTGTGCTGTGGTGTGGTGGTGTGCTGTGGTGTGGTGGTGTGCTGTGGTGTGGTGGTGTGGTGTGCTGTGCTGTGGTGTGGTGGTGTGCTGTGCTGTGGTGTGGTGGTGTGCTGTGGTGTGGTGGTGTGGTGTGCTGTGGTGTGGTGTGGTGGTGTGCTGTGGTGTGGTGTGGTGGTGTGTTGGTGTGCTGGTGTGGTGGTGTGGTGTGCTGGTGTGGTGGTGTGCAGTGGTGTGGTGGTGTGCAGTGGTGTGGTGGTGTGCTGTGGTGTGGTGGTGTGCTGTGGTGTGGTGGTGTGGTGTGCTGTGGTGTGGTGTGGTGGTGTGCTGTGGTGTGTTGGTGTGCTGTGGTGTGTTGGTGTGGTGGTGTGGTGGTGTGGTGGTGTGTTGGTGTGCTGTGGTGTGGTGGTGTGGTGTGCTGGTGTGGTGTGCTGGTGTGGTGGTGTGCTGTGGTGTGGTGGTGTGCTGTGGTGTGTTGGTGTGGTGGTGTGGTGGTGTGGTGTGCTGTGGTGTGGTGGTGTGCTGTGGTGTGTTGGTGTGCTGTGGTGTGTTGGTGTGGTGGTGTGGTGGTGTGGTGGTGTGTTGGTGTGCTGTGGTGTGGTGGTGTGGTGGTGTGTTGGTGTGCTGTGGTGTGGTTGTGTGGTGGTGTGGTGGTGTGGTGGTGTGGTGGTGTGTTGGTGTGCTGTGGTGTGGTGGTTTGGTGGTGTGGTTGTGTCCTGTGGTGTGCTGGTGTGGTGGTGTGCTGTGGTGGTGTTGTGTGCTGTGGTGTGGTGGTGTGCTGGTGTGCTGGTGTGGTGGTGTGCTGTGGTGTGGTGGTGTGCAGTGGTGTGGTGGTGTGCTGGTGTGGTGGTGTGGTAGTGTGCTGGTGTGCTGGTGTGGTGGTGTGCTGGTCTGGTGGTGTGTTGCAGTGGTGTGATGGTGTGCTCTTAGTGGTGTGGTGATGTGGTTGTAGTTAAAGTTGCATTAGTGTTTACCAGCTTTAGTGGTAGGGTTGTAGTTTAAGTTGTAGTAGTGTGTTGAAATTGTGGTGGTGTACTGTAGTCGTGGTGGCTTGTTGCAGTGGTGTGGAGGTGGTGGGCTGTAATTGTAGTTTTAGTTGAATGAGAACTTGCAGACCGAATCTCAATGTAAGAACGTTTGAGAGGCTTGTGCAGTGTGCAGTGTGACCTCTGGTTACTTCTTTTCAATATCTTTGTTTCGGTTTAACGCATACAATATTCAAACACACACACAAACCCACAATAAACACAAACCCACACTCAAACCCCCCCTCCCCCCCCCCCCCCCCCCCCACACACACACACACACACACACACACACACACACACACACACACACACACAGATACGACTCACGCGTGAAGGCGATGGAGGTGGACGAGAGGCCTACAGAGCAGTACAGCGACATTGGAGGCCTCGACAAGCAGATCCAGGAGGTTTGACTTCAGTGTTTGTCTAATTCGTCATTGTATTGTATTGTATTGTATTGTATTTTATTGTATTTTATTGTATTTTATTGTATTTTATTGTATTTTATTGTATTTTATTGTATTGAATTGTATTTTATTGTATTTTATTGTATTTTATTGTATTTTATTGTATTTTATTGTATTTTATTGTATTTTATTGTATTTTATTGTATTTTATTGTATCGTATCGTATCGTATCGTATTGTATCGTATTGTATTGTATTTTATAATTCCTCATAACACGCACCAAAACACCACTGACGATACAACAGCTGATAGAGGCGGTGGTGCTCCCCATGACGCATAAGGATCGCTTCAAGGCGCTCGGCATCCAACCGCCGAAGGGAGTCCTCCTGTACGGACCTCCTGGCACCGGCAAAACCCTCCTCGCCCGCGCCTGTGCCGCCCAGACCAAGTCGACCTTCCTCAAACTCGCTGGTTCGCTGCTTGTTGCTTGTTTGGGGGGGGGGGGGGGGGAAGGGGGGTTTGTGTGTGTGTGTGTGTGGGGGGGGGGGGGTTGTTTCGTGTGTGGGTGTATGTGGGGGGGTGTGATACCAAACCATCCCACTAATCACCAATCGTGCCACCATCGGCAATCACCACGACAGGTCCTCAACTGGTGCAGATGTTCATTGGTGACGGAGCCAAGTTGGTGAGGGATGCTTTTGCACTGGCCAAGGAAAAAGCGCCTGCCATCATCTTCATCGACGAGCTGGATGCCATCGGAACTAAGAGGTGAGTGGTTGAGGTGTCATCGGAGCTCAGAGGTGAGTGGTTGAGGTGACATCGGAATTAAGAGGTGAGTGGTTGAGGTGTCGGCGGAACTAAGAGGTGAGTGGTTGAGGTGTCGTCGGAAATAAGAGCTAAGTGGTTGAGGGAGGTGGTGTTCCTATCGGAACTAAGAGCTAAGTGGTTGGGGGAGGTGGTGTTCCTATCGGAGCTTAGAGGTGAGTGGTGGAGATGCTGCTATTCCAAATGGTTGAAGCGTCAGAGAGGCCACTATTGGAAGTGCTTGAAGGATGCACTCGATACTTGCTTATTTCCGACTCAATTACGGCCATTCCAACTAGCACTTGCACCATACTACCCACACACCACACTACCACCACAACCACACTATGACCACCACACTACCCCACCACACCACACTACACCACCACACCACACTACCACCACAACCACACTATGACCACCACACTACACCACCACACCACACTACACCACCACACTACACCACCACACCACACTACCACCACAACCACACTATGACCACCACACTACACCACCACACCACACTACACCACCACACTACACCACCACACCACACTACACCACCACACCACACTACACAACCACTACACTACAAAACCACCACACTACACTACACAACCATAACCACTACACCACCACACCACACTACACAACCATAACCACTACACCACCACACCACACTACACCACCATAACCACTACACCATCACACCACACTACACCACCATAACCACTACACCACCACACCACACTACACCACCACGATGGCGACAACCACACCACACAACCATAACCACCACATCACCACACTACTCAACTACAACACGACAACAACACAACATAACTACACAACCACGACAACATCCCCACTACCACAACCCCCACTACGACCACCACAATGGCAACACACCACAACCATCACGACCACACAACCACCACGACGATGATCATCACCACTACGACAACCTCCACGACCACCACGACCACCACAACCACTACTACGACAACCACCCTTACGACGACCACAGGTTCGACAGTGAGAAGGCGGGCGACAGGGAGGTACAGAGGACCATGCTGGAACTCCTCAACCAACTGGATGGCTTCCAACCCAACCATGACATCAAGGTGTGTGTGTGTGGCAGGAGTGGATTGTTCTTCAAACATCCACCACACCACACTCAACCACACCATTCAACATAATACTCAACCACACCATTCAACATCATACTCAACCACACCATTCAACATCACACTCAACCACACTAACCCCACCACACCACACTCAACACCACTCAACACACACAACACCACACTCTCAACCACAGACCACCACACTCAACATACACACACACACACACACACACACACACACACACACACACACACACACACACACACACACACACACACACACACACACACACACACACATACATACATACGCACACACACACACAAACAAACATACACAGCACCACACCACAACACACACAGGTGATAGCAGCGACGAACCGAGTGGACATCTTAGACCCTGCCCTGCTCAGGTCTGGCCGGCTGGACCGCAAGATCGAGTTCCCAGCGCCGACGGAAGAGGCGCGAGCCAGGATCATGCAGATCCACTCTAGGAAGATGAATGTCAAGTCGGTGGTGGTGGTGCTGATGGTGTTTGATGGTGGGAGGGGGATCGGTGGTGGTGGTGCTGATGGTGTTTGATGGTGGGAGGGTGATCGGTGGTGGTGCTGATGGTGTTTGATGGTGGGAGGGTGATCGATGGTGGTGCTGATGGTGTTTGATGGTGGGAGGGTGATCGGTGGTGGTGCTGATGGTGATCGGTGTTTGGTGGGATGGTGATCGGTGGTGATGGGATGGTCATCGGTGGTGATGGGATGGTGATCGGTGTTTGGTGGGATGGTGATCGGTGTTTGATGGGATGGTGATCGGTGGTGATGGGATGGTCATCGGTGGTGATGGGATGGTCATCGGTGGTGATGGGATGGTCATCGGTGTTTGGTGGGATGGTGATCGGTGTTTGATGGGATGGTCATCGGTGGTGATGGGATGGTCATCGGTGGTGATGGGATGCTCATCGGTGGTGATGGGATGGTGATCAGTGGTTATAGGGTGGTGATCGTGGGGATGGTATGGTGATCGGTGCTTAGTGGGATGGTGTTCGGTTCTTTGTGGGATGGTGATCGGTGGTGATCGGGTAGTGCATTAAAAAGATTGTATTGTAAAAAAATTGTCCGGTTCGGAAGTTATGTGAGATACAGTAGCCTTACGAGGCTATGCCACACACACACACACACATACACAAAACACACACACACACACGTACACAAAACACACACACACACACACGTACACACACACACACGTATATACACACACACACACACGTACACACACACACACGTATACACACACACAGCAAGGACGTCAACTTCGAGGAGCTGTCCAGGTGCACTGATGACTTCAATGGAGCACAGTGCAAGGCTGTGTGTGTAGAAGCGGTGAGTTGTTGTTGTTATTGTTGTTATTGTTGTTGTTGCTCTTGTATTTTTTTTGTGGTTTTTGTTGTTGTTAGAATTGCTTTTCTTGATATAAAGTTGCTTGGTTGCAGGTAAACTGTAGAAAGAATAAATCAGAAAAGTGCAGAATGCAAATGTGTAAAAGGCTGATTTACTTTGCAGAATGTCATTTGTAAATTTTATTGTAAAAAACGTCAATTTAGGGTTAGAGTGAGGGTTAGGGTTAAGGAAAGGTTATATAATTTCATTTTCAGAAAAATTGCCACTTTATAAAGAAATATGATTTATTTTCTAATCTGAAAAATTACCTTTAAAGATATCTAACTAAATATAATTATCAATTGACCTTTTTTCTGTAAAAAAAGTATAAACTGACATTCGGCTAAGTAAATCAGCATTTTACACATTTGCATTCTCCACCATACAACCACCATACAAACGCCCACAGGGCAACCACCATACAACCACCATACAAACGACCACAGGGCAACCACCATACAACCACCATACAAACGACCACAGGGCAACCACCATACAACCACCATACAAACGACCACAGGGCAACCACCATACAACCACCATACAAACGACCACAGGGCAACCACCATACAACCACCATACAAACGACCACAGGGCAACCACCATACAACCACCATACAAACGCCCACAGGGCAACCACCATACAAACGACCACAGGGCAACCACCATACAACCACCATACAAACGACCACAGGGCAACCACCATACAACCACCATACAAACGACCACAGGGCAACCACCATACAACCACCATACAAACGACCACAGGGCAACCACCATACAACCACCATACAAACGACCACAGGGCAACCACCATACAACCACCATACAAACGACCACAGGGCAACCACCATACAACCACCATACAAACGACCACAGGGCAACCACCACACAACCACCATACAAACGACCACAGGGCAACCACCATACAACCACCATACAAACGACCACAGGGCAACCACCATACAACCACCATACAAACGACCACAGGGCAACCACCATACAACCACCATACAAACGACCACAGGGCAACCACCATACAACCACCATACAAACGACCACAGGGCAACCACCATACAACCACCATACAAACGACCACAGGGCAACCACCACACAACCACCATACAAACGACCACAGGGCAACCACCATACAACCACCATACAAACGACCACAGGGCATGATAGCGCTGAGGAGAGGGGCGACAGAGCTGAGTCACGAGGACTACATGGATGCCATCTTGGAGGTGCAGGCCAAGAAGAAGGCCAACCTCAACTACTACGCCTGATATAGCGTTTCATTGACTTCTCTAATGTTTAATTTCTATTTATTCTAGCGTTTGATTATTATTATTATTATTATTTTATTTGCTTCAATAAAGAGAGTTTCTTGAAAGTTCGATGAAGTGATGTTAGATTTAATAGATGCTGACCAAAGAGCTAACCAGTGATGGAGATTGTGAGAGGTGCTTTTGTCTTTAGTTTAGAAATTAGATGATCAAATTTTCGAAATTAAATATGTTTGATATTAAGTCCAATAATATAAAAAAATATATCTAGTTGAAACTTTTATATTCTGATGTTTCATATAAAATTTATATTATAAATGAAAACCTAATATCTCGATCTCTTTTTAAGCAAGGGTATTGCACAATTCTCATTGCTTGTAACTTTCTTGCATTAGCTTCCGTAACTGATCAAAGTAACTTTTTATTGATATTTTATCATTTATTTCATATTTATTGATAATTTTGAT
>OX030955.1:690733-700733 GCA_943735955.1 Piscicola geometra
TATCATTATTTTTATCTATGTTATTATCATTATTTTTATCTATATTATTATCATTATTTTTATCTATGTTATTATCATTATTTTTATCTATGTTATTATCATTATTTTTATCTATGTTATTATCATTATTTTTATCTATTTTATTATCATTATTTTTATCTATGTTATTATCATTATTTTTATCTATGTTATTATCATTATTTTTATCTATATTATTATCATTATTTTTATCTATGTTATTATCATTATTTTTATCTATATTATTATCATTATTTTTATCTATGTTATTATCATTATTTTTATCTATGTTATTATCATTATTTTTATCTATGTTATTATCATTATTTTTATCTATATTATTATCATTATTTTTATCTATGTTATTATCATTATTTTTATCTATGTTATTATCATTATTTTTATCTATGTTATTATCATTATTTTTATCTATGTTATTATCATTATTTTTATCTATATTATTATCATTATTTTTATCTATGTTATTATCATTATTTTTATCTATGTTATTATCATTATTTTTATCTATGTTATTATCATTATTTTTATCTATGTTATTATCATTATTTTTATCTATGTTATTATCATTATTTTTATCTATGTTATTATCATTATTTTTATCTATGTTATTATCATTATTTTTATCTATGTTATTATCATTATTTTTATCTATATTATTATCATTATTTTTATCTATTTTATTATCATTATTTTTATCTATGTTATTATCATTATTTTTTATTATCATTATTTTTATCTATATTATTATCATTATTTTTATCTATGTTATTATCATTATTTTTTATTATCATTATTTTTATCTATGTTATTATCATTATTTTTATTATCATTATTTTTATCTATTTTATTATCATTATTTTTATCTATGTTATTATCATTATTTTTATCTATGTTATTATCATTATTTTTATCTATGTTATTATCATTATTTTTATCTATGTTATTATCATTATTTTTATCTATGTTATTATCATTATTTTTATCTATGTTATTATCATTATTTTTATCTATGTTATTATCATCATTATCATAATTTTAATCATTATTATTATTATCAACAACTACTCAAACCACCCACCCAAAACACCCCAACCACCCACCCAAAGCACCCACCCACCCACCCAAAGCACCCACCCACCCAAACCAACCACCTACCCCACCCACCCAAACCATCCACCCACCCACCAGGAGACTGGGCCTTCTCTTCAGGGGCACGTACAACCACTCTTTCAGGGCCAGAGTCGCAGGCAGCAATGGTGAGGGCTTCGTGGAGCTGCGCAACGAAGAACTATACCTCGACTAGTGACTGCTCTTCCACTCCTCAACCTTATTCTCAATTCGTCATTGTTTTATCATATTAATTAATTTTAAATAATTATCATATATAAATATATATATTATAAGTTATAGTTGATATTCAATATTTTTAATACCTTAAGATTTTATTTGAAGAGATTTTTCCAAAGTTTAAGAATGAATTTAATTGTAAATTGTTTAAACAATTCGATTTTGGACACTACCCCGACTACAGCTCCGAAGAGAGTGAGCAGGAAGTCTGGCTCTTGGACCAACACTCTGGCAGCTACGACGAGTACAAAATCACCATAGAACCATGTCCATTTTTTATTGTTCTTTACGATATTTATACTTTGCACGTATTTTTATCTAATTTTCTTACGATAGTTGTTGCTGTTTATTGAGTACTTGTTTCAATTTCTATTGCTGTTTATTGAGCACTTGTTTCAATTTCTATTGCTGTTTATTGAATACTTGTTTCAATTTCTATTGCTGTTTATTGAGCACTTGTTTCAATTTCTATTGCTGTTTATTGAGTACTTGTTTCAATTTCTATTGCTGTTTATTGAATACTTGTTTCAATTTGTATTGCTGTTTATTGAATACTTGTTTCAATTTCTATTGCTGTTTATTGAATACTTGTTTCAATTTCTATTGCTGTTTATTGAGTACTTGTTTCAATTTCTATTGCTGTTTATTGAATACTTGTTTCAATTTCTATTGCTGTTTATTGAATACTTGTTTCAATTTCTATTGCTGTTTATTGAATACTTGTTTCAATTTCTATTGCTGTTTATTGAATACTTGTTTCAATTTCTATTGCTGTTTATTGAATACTTGTTTCAATTTCTATTGCTGTTTATTGAGCACTTGTTTCAATTTCTATTGCTGTTTATTGAGTACTTGTTTCAATTTCTATTGCTGTTTATTGAATACTTGTTTCAATTTCTATTGCTGTTTATTGAGTACTTGTTTCAATTTCTATTGCTGTTTATTGAATACTTGTTTCAATTTCTATTGCTGTTTATTGAATACTTGTTTCAATTTCTATTGCTGTTTATTGAATACTTGTTTCAATTTCTATTGCTGTTTATTGAATACTTGTTTCAATTTCTATTGCTGTTTATTGAATACTTGTTTCAATTTCTATTGCTGTTTATTGAGCACTTGTTTCAATTTCTATTGCTGTTTATTGAGTACTTGTTTCAATTTCTATTGCTGTTTATTGAATACTTGTTTCAATTTCTATTGCTGTTTATTGAATACTTGTTTCAATTTCTATTGCTGTTTATTGAATACTTGTTTCAATTTCTATTGCTGTTTATTGAATACTTGTTTCAATTTCTATTGCTGTTTATTGAATACTTGTTTCAATTTCTATTGCTGTTTATTGAATACTTGTTTCAATTTCTATTGCTGTTTATTGAATACTTGTTTCAATTTCTATTGCTGTTTATTGAGTACTTGTTTCAATTTCTATTGCTGTTTATTGAATACTTGTTTCAATTTCTATTGCAGTTTATTGAGTACTTGTTTCAATTTCTATTGCTGTTTATTGAATACTTGTTTCAATTTCTATTGCTGTTTATTGAATACTTGTTTCAATTTCTATTGCTGTTTATTGAATACTTGTTTCAATTTCTATTGCTGTTTATTGAGTACTTGTTTCAATTTCTATTGCTGTTTATTGAGTACTTGTTTCAATTTCTATTGCTGTTTATTGAGTACTTGTTTCAATTTCTATTGCTGTTTATTGAGTACTTGTTTCAATTTCTATTGCTGTTTATTGAATACTTGTTTCAATTTCTATTGCTGTTTATTGAGCACTTGTTTCAATTTCTATTGCTGTTTATTGAATACTTGTTTCAATTTCTATTGCTGTTTATTGAGCACTTGTTTCAATTTCTATTGCTGTTTATTGAATACTTGTTTCAATTTCTATTGCTGTTTATTGAGTACTTGTTTCAATTTCTATTGCTGTTTATTGAGTACTTGTTTCAATTTCTATTGCTGTTTATTGAGCACTTGTTTCAATTTCTATTGCTGTTTATTGAGTACTTGTTTCAATTTCTATTGCTGTTTATTGAATACTTGTTTCAATTTCTATTGCTGTTTATTGAATACTTGTTTCAATTTCTATTGCTGTTTATTGAGTACTTGTTTCAATTTCTATTGCTGTTTATTGAGTACTTGTTTCAATTTCTATTGCTGTTTATTGAATACTTGTTTCAATTTCTATTGCTGTTTATTGAATACTTGTTTCAATTTCTATTGCTGTTTATTGAATACTTGTTTCAATTTCTATTGCTGTTTATTGAGTACTTGTTTCAATTTCTATTGCTGTTTATTGAATACTTGTTTCAATTTCTATTGCTGTTTATTGAATACTTGTTTCAATTTCTATTGCTGTTTATTGAGTACTTGTTTGAATTTCTATTGCTGTTTATTGAGTACTTGTTTCAATTTCTATTGCTGTTTATTGAGTACTTGTTTCAATTTCTATTGCTGTTTATTGAGTACTTGTTTCAATTTCTATTGCTGTTTATTGAGTACTTGTTTCAATTTCTATTGCTGTTTATTGAGCACTTGTTTCAATTTCTATTGCTGTTTATTGAATACTTGTTTCAATTTCTATTGCTGTTTATTGAGTACTTGTTTCAATTTCTATTGCTGTTTATTGAATACTTGTTTCAATTTCTATTGCTGTTTATTGAATACTTGTTTCAATTTCTATTGCTGTTTATTGAGTACTTGTTTCAATTTCTATTGCTGTTTATTGAATACTTGTTTCAATTTCTATTGCTGTTTATTGAGTACTTGTTTCAATTTCTATTGCTGTTTATTGAGTACTTGTTTCAATTTCTATTGCTGTTTATTGAATACTTGTTTCAATTTCTATTGCTGTTTATTGAGTACTTGTTTCAATTTCTATTGCTGTTTATTGAATACTTGTTTCAATTTCTATTGCTGTTTATTGAGCACTTGTTTCAATTTCTATTGCTGTTTATTGAGCACTTGTTTCAATTTCTATTGCTGTTTATTGAGCACTTGTTTCAATTTCTATTGCTGTTTATTGAGCACTTGTTTCAATTTCTATTGCTGTTTATTGAGTACTTGTTTCAATTTCTATTGCTGTTTATTGAATACTTGTTTCAATTTCTATTGCTGTTTATTGAGTACTTGTTTCAATTTCTATTGCTGTTTATTGAGCACTTGTTTCAATTTCTATTGCTGTTTATTGAGCACTTGTTTCAATTTCTATTGCTGTTTATTGAGCACTTGTTTCAATTTCTATTGCTGTTTATTGAATACTTGTTTCAATTTCTATTGCTGTTTATTGAATACTTGTTTCAATTTCTATTGCTGTTTATTGAGTACTTGTTTCAATTTCTATTGCTGTTTATTGAATACTTGTTTCAATTTCTATTGCTGTTTATTGAGCACTTGTTTCAATTTCTATTGCTGTTTATTGAATACTTGTTTCAATTTCTATTGCTGTTTATTGAGTACTTGTTTCAATTTCTATTGCTGTTTATTGAGTACTTGTTTCAATTTCTATTGCTGTTTATTGAGTACTTGTTTCAATTTCTATTGCTGTTTATTGAATACTTGTTTCAATTTGTATTGCTGTTTATTGAGTACTTGTTTCAATTTCTATTGCTGTTTATTGAGTACTTGTTTCAATTTCTATTGCTGTTTATTGAGCACTTGTTTCAATTTCTATTGCTGTTTATTGAATACTTGTTTCAATTTCTATTGCTGTTTATTGAGCACTTGTTTCAATTTCTATTGCTGTTTATTGAGTACTTGTTTCAATTTGTATTGCTGTTTATTGAATACTTGTTTCAATTTCTATTGCTGTTTATTGAGCACTTGTTTCAATTTCTATTGCTGTTTATTGAGCACTTGTTTCAATTTCTATTGCTGTTTATTGAGTACTTGTTTCAATTTCTATTGCTGTTTATTGAGCACTTGTTTCAATTTGTATTGCTGTTTATTGAGTACTTGTTTCAATTTCTATTGCTGTTTATTGAGTACTTGTTTCAATTTCTATTGCTGTTTATTGAGTACTTGTTTCAATTTCTATTGCTGTTTATTGAGCACTTGTTTCAATTTGTATTGCTGTTTATTGAGTACTTGTTTCAATTTCTATTGCTGTTTATTGAGCACTTGTTTCAATTTGTATTGCTGTTTATTGAGCACTTGTTTCAATTTGTATTGCTGTTTATTGAGTACTTGTTTCAATTTCTATTGCTGTTTATTGAGTACTTGTTTCAATTTCTATTGCTGTTTATTGAGTACTTGTTTCAATTTCTATTGCTGTTTATTGAGCACTTGTTTCAATTTCTATTGCTGTTTATTGAATACTTGTTTCAATTTCTATTGCTGTTTATTGAGTACTTGTTTCAATTTCTATTGCTGTTTATTGAATACTTGTTTCAATTTCTATTGCTGTTTATTGAATACTTGTTTCAATTTCTATTGCTGTTTATTGAGTACTTGTTTCAATTTCTATTGCTGTTTATTGAATACTTGTTTCAATTTCTATTGCTGTTTATTGAGTACTTGTTTCAATTTCTATTGCTGTTTATTGAGTACTTGTTTCAATTTCTATTGCTGTTTATTGAATACTTGTTTCAATTTCTATTGCTGTTTATTGAGTACTTGTTTCAATTTCTATTGCTGTTTATTGAATACTTGTTTCAATTTCTATTGCTGTTTATTGAGCACTTGTTTCAATTTCTATTGCTGTTTATTGAGCACTTGTTTCAATTTCTATTGCTGTTTATTGAGCACTTGTTTCAATTTCTATTGCTGTTTATTGAGCACTTGTTTCAATTTCTATTGCTGTTTATTGAGTACTTGTTTCAATTTCTATTGCTGTTTATTGAATACTTGTTTCAATTTCTATTGCTGTTTATTGAGTACTTGTTTCAATTTCTATTGCTGTTTATTGAGCACTTGTTTCAATTTCTATTGCTGTTTATTGAGCACTTGTTTCAATTTCTATTGCTGTTTATTGAGCACTTGTTTCAATTTCTATTGCTGTTTATTGAATACTTGTTTCAATTTCTATTGCTGTTTATTGAATACTTGTTTCAATTTCTATTGCTGTTTATTGAGTACTTGTTTCAATTTCTATTGCTGTTTATTGAATACTTGTTTCAATTTCTATTGCTGTTTATTGAGCACTTGTTTCAATTTCTATTGCTGTTTATTGAATACTTGTTTCAATTTCTATTGCTGTTTATTGAGTACTTGTTTCAATTTCTATTGCTGTTTATTGAGTACTTGTTTCAATTTCTATTGCTGTTTATTGAGTACTTGTTTCAATTTCTATTGCTGTTTATTGAATACTTGTTTCAATTTGTATTGCTGTTTATTGAGTACTTGTTTCAATTTCTATTGCTGTTTATTGAGTACTTGTTTCAATTTCTATTGCTGTTTATTGAGCACTTGTTTCAATTTCTATTGCTGTTTATTGAATACTTGTTTCAATTTCTATTGCTGTTTATTGAGCACTTGTTTCAATTTCTATTGCTGTTTATTGAGTACTTGTTTCAATTTGTATTGCTGTTTATTGAATACTTGTTTCAATTTCTATTGCTGTTTATTGAGCACTTGTTTCAATTTCTATTGCTGTTTATTGAGCACTTGTTTCAATTTCTATTGCTGTTTATTGAGTACTTGTTTCAATTTCTATTGCTGTTTATTGAGCACTTGTTTCAATTTGTATTGCTGTTTATTGAGTACTTGTTTCAATTTCTATTGCTGTTTATTGAGTACTTGTTTCAATTTCTATTGCTGTTTATTGAGTACTTGTTTCAATTTCTATTGCTGTTTATTGAGCACTTGTTTCAATTTGTATTGCTGTTTATTGAGTACTTGTTTCAATTTCTATTGCTGTTTATTGAGCACTTGTTTCAATTTGTATTGCTGTTTATTGAATACTTGTTTCAATTTCTATTGCTGTTTATTGAGTACTTGTTTCAATTTCTATTGCTGTTTATTGAGCACTTGTTTCAATTTGTATTGCTGTTTATTGAATACTTGTTTCAATTTCTATTGCTGTTTATTGAGTACTTGTTTCAATTTCTATTGCTGTTTATTGAGTACTTGTTTCAATTTGTATTGCTGTTTATTGAGCACTTGTTTCAATTTCTATTGCTGTTTATTGAATACTTGTTTCAATTTCTATTGCTGTTTATTGAGTACTTGTTTCAATTTCTATTGCTGTTTATTGAATACTTGTTTCAATTTCTATTGCTGTTTATTGAGTACTTGTTTCAATTTCTATTGCTGTTTATTGAGCACTTGTTTCAATTTCTATTGCTGTTTATTGAGCACTTGTTTCAATTTCTATTGCTGTTTATTGAGCACTTGTTTCAATTTCTATTGCTGTTTATTGAGCACTTGTTTCAATTTCTATTGCTGTTTATTGAGTACTTGTTTCAATTTCTATTGCTGTTTATTGAATACTTGTTTCAATTTCTATTGCTGTTTATTGAGCACTTGTTTCAATTTCTATTGCTGTTTATTGAATACTTGTTTCAATTTCTATTGCTGTTTATTGAGTACTTGTTTCAATTTCTATTGCTGTTTATTGAGTACTTGTTTCAATTTCTATTGCTGTTTATTGAGTACTTGTTTCAATTTCTATTGCTGTTTATTGAATACTTGTTTCAATTTGTATTGCTGTTTATTGAGTACTTGTTTCAATTTCTATTGCTGTTTATTGAGTACTTGTTTCAATTTCTATTGCTGTTTATTGAGCACTTGTTTCAATTTCTATTGCTGTTTATTGAATACTTGTTTCAATTTCTATTGCTGTTTATTGAGCACTTGTTTCAATTTCTATTGCTGTTTATTGAGTACTTGTTTCAATTTGTATTGCTGTTTATTGAATACTTGTTTCAATTTCTATTGCTGTTTATTGAGCACTTGTTTCAATTTCTATTGCTGTTTATTGAGTACTTGTTTCAATTTCTATTGCTGTTTATTGAATACTTGTTTCAATTTCTATTGCTGTTTATTGAGCGCTTGTTTCAATTTCTATTGCTGTTTATTGAATACTTGTTTCAATTTCTATTGCTGTTTATTGAGTACTTGTTTCAATTTCTATTGCTGTTTATTGAGTACTTGTTTCAATTTCTATTGCTGTTTATTGAGTACTTGTTTCAATTTCTATTGCTGTTTATTGAATACTTGTTTCAATTTGTATTGCTGTTTATTGAGTACTTGTTTCAATTTCTATTGCTGTTTATTGAGTACTTGTTTCAATTTCTATTGCTGTTTATTGAGCACTTGTTTCAATTTCTATTGCTGTTTATTGAATACTTGTTTCAATTTCTATTGCTGTTTATTGAGCACTTGTTTCAATTTCTATTGCTGTTTATTGAGTACTTGTTTCAATTTGTATTGCTGTTTATTGAATACTTGTTTCAATTTCTATTGCTGTTTATTGAGCACTTGTTTCAATTTCTATTGCTGTTTATTGAGCACTTGTTTCAATTTCTATTGCTGTTTATTGAGTACTTGTTTCAATTTCTATTGCTGTTTATTGAGCACTTGTTTCAATTTGTATTGCTGTTTATTGAGTACTTGTTTCAATTTCTATTGCTGTTTATTGAGTACTTGTTTCAATTTCTATTGCTGTTTATTGAGTACTTGTTTCAATTTCTATTGCTGTTTATTGAGCACTTGTTTCAATTTGTATTGCTGTTTATTGAGTACTTGTTTCAATTTCTATTGCTGTTTATTGAGCACTTGTTTCAATTTGTATTGCTGTTTATTGAATACTTGTTTCAATTTCTATTGCTGTTTATTGAGTACTTGTTTCAATTTCTATTGCTGTTTATTGAGCACTTGTTTCAATTTGTATTGCTGTTTATTGAATACTTGTTTCAATTTCTATTGCTGTTTATTGAGTACTTGTTTCAATTTCTATTGCTGTTTATTGAGTACTTGTTTCAATTTGTATTGCTGTTTATTGAATACTTGTTTCAATTTCTATTGCTGTTTATTGAATACTTGTTTCAATTTCTATTGCTGTTTATTGAATACTTGTTTCAATTTCTATTGCTGTTTATTGAGCACTTGTTTCAATTTCTATTGCTGTTTATTGAGTACTTGTTTCAATTTCTATTGCTGTTTATTGAGCACTTGTTTCAATTTCTATTGCTGTTTATTGAATACTTGTTTCAATTTCTATTGCTGTTTATTGAGTACTTGTTTCAATTTCTATTGCTGTTTATTGAGTACTTGTTTCAATTTCTATTGCTGTTTATTGAGCACTTGTTTCAATTTCTATTGCTGTTTATTGAGCACTTGTTTCAATTTCTATTGCTGTTTATTGAATACTTGTTTCAATTTCTATTGCTGTTTATTGAATACTTGTTTCAATTTCTATTGCTGTTTATTGAGTACTTGTTTCAATTTCTATTGCTGTTTATTGAGTACTTGTTTCAATTTCTATTGCTGTTTATTGAGCACTTGTTTCAATTTCTATTGCTGTTTATTGAATACTTGTTTCAATTTCTATTGCTGTTTATTGAGTACTTGTTTCAATTTCTATTGCTGTTTATTGAGTACTTGTTTCAATTTCTATTGCTGTTTATTGAGCACTTGTTTCAATTTCTATTGCTGTTTATTGAGCACTTGTTTC
>OX030955.1:705733-718233 GCA_943735955.1 Piscicola geometra
CGAAAGTTCGAACAAAAATGGCACAACGCATTATAGAATTAACAATGAAAAAGTAATGATGATGATGATGGTGGTGATGATGATGATGATGGTGATGATGATGATGAGGGTGATGATGATGGTGGTGGTGATGATGATGATGAGGGTGAAGGGGATTACGATCATGATCATGTCTATGGGAAACTCTATTCTAGTTTATTTAACTTCTCTTTCATTCATCCATCAACTCTCTCTCATTAATATGATCCATTCACTCAATACTTACTCTTGATTCATTCATCCTTCAGTAATCCATCCATCAATTCCCTTCACTAATCCACTCCCCCCTCCTCCACTCCCCCCTCCTCCACTCCCCCCCTCTTCCACTCCCCCCTCCTCCACTCCCCCCTCCTCCACTCCACCCAACCAGCTCGGACACTGCAGAGGTGACGGTGGACCGACATGCACTGCAGGAGAATGTATGCGACGAAGATTCCGTCTTCAATCAAATATACACGCAGGTGGAGAGGGGGTGTGGGTGGGGAGTGTGGGTGGGGGGTGTGGGTGTGTGTAGGTGGGGGTGAGGATGGGTTAGATGGTGGGTGGGGGGGGGTGTGATGGGTGGGTGAAGGTGTAGGTAGATGATGTTTTGCGTGAATGGATGGTTGTGTGGGTGGGTGAGTGTGGTTTGGTTGAGTGAGTCATGGTGTGTAGGTGATGACGTAGGTGGGGAGGGGTGATGGTAGGAAGGGGTGATGGTGGGGAGGGGTGATGGTGGGGAGGGGTGATGGTGGGGAGGGGGTGATGGTAGGGAGGGGGTGATGGTGGGGAGGGGGGATGGTGGGGAGGGGTGATGGTGGGGTGGGGGTGGATGGTTTAATGGGTGAGTGATGGTATGAGTGAGTAGTGCGTGTGTGTAGGTGGTGGTGGAGGTGTAGGTGGGTGGGTGGTGGTGTTTGGTGGGTGATGGTGGAGGTGTAGGTGGGTGGGTGGGTGGTGGTGTTTGGTGGGTGATGGTGGGGTGTAGGTGGGTGATGGTGGAGGTGTAGGTGGATGGGTGGTTTAGATGGTGGGATGTAGGTGGGTGGGTGGTTTAGATGGTGGGGTGTAGGTGGGTGGGTGGTTTAGATGGTGGGGTGTAGGTGGGTGGGTGGTTTAGATGGTGGGGTGTAGGTGGGGTGGAGTGGGTGGTGCGAATGGGTTCATGGTGGAGTGTTTTTTAGAAGTGATAATCATTATTATTTTAAATAATAATAATTAATCTAATATTCCACAGCTCAACAAAAAGCCGTCCTCGTACCGGTGAATTTATGCATGCGTTTATCTATTCATCTTTCTTTTCATATATCCATCTACTCATTCATCCATTTATTTTTAACTCATTCATCCACCCATCCTTTCATCCACCCAATCATCTATTCTATCCTTCTCCCAAATATACATTCATTCATCATCATCATCATCATTCATCATCATCATCATCACCATCCTGCCTTATTGCACACAAGGCGAGTAGTACTGAGTAGGATGGAGGCTGTGCCACCTTCCTCCTCCTCCAATCCTCATCTCAGCAACTTGCTCCAAGCCTCTCGACCTCTTTCCTAAGCCTTCTTCCGAGTCACTTCTTTCCGAGCCTTTTTTACCGAATCAATTCATTCCTAACCACTTATTTCCGAACCACTTATACCCAGACCATCTTTTCCTAGTCTTTTCGACCTGCCTGCTCTCTCTCCCTCGAACCTCCATTCTCCTCACCTTTGCTGGAACACGTCCCACGTGGATCCATCATCTCATCCACCTGCTCTGAAGGACTGCCACTTGCACCAAGGCTCACCCAGTGCTCTGCTGCTTCCTGCCCTCTCCTAAACTGCCCTCTCCTAAACTGCCCTCTCCTAAACTGCCCTCTCCTAAACTGCCCTCTCCTAAACTGCCCTCTCCTAAACTGCCCTCTCCTAAACTGCCCTCTCCTAAACTGCCCTCTCCTAAACTGCCTTCTTCTAAACTGCCCTCTCCTAAACTGCCCTCTCCTAAACTGCCCTCTCCTAAACTGCCCTCTCCTAAACTGCCCTCTCCTAAATTGCCCTCTCCTAAACTGCCCTCTCCTAAACTGCCCTCTCCTAAACTGCCCTCTCCTAAACTGCCCTCTCCTAAACTGCCCTCTCCTAAATTGCCCTCTCCTAAACTATACAATACAATACAATACAACGACGAATATTATTAACGTGGCGTAAACCCGGACTGGCTTCAAGACCACTTGGTTATGGAAAATTTGATAATAATATTAATGATAGATGAATAAATGGAAAGTATAGGAGAAGTAAGGTATTGAAATTTAACAATGAGATCATTTATATATATATACATACATATACATAAACACATATATACATATATATACACATATATATATATATACATATACATATATATATATATATATATACATATATATACATACATACATATATATATATATATATATACATATATACATATATATATATATATATATATATATATATATATATATATATATATATATATATATATATATATATATATATATATATATATATATATATATATATATATATATATATATATATATATATATATATATATATATATATATATATATATATACATATATATACATACATATATATATATATATATATACACATATATATATATACATATATATATATATATATATATATATATATATATATATATATATATATATATATATACATACATATATATACATATATTTTTTTTTATTTATTATTATTTATTTATTTTTTTAATAGAAAAAATTTTTTTTTTAATGATTGAAACTTAAATGATAATAACAATAAATTTAAGAAAAAAAAAGTAAATATCTATATTATATTATTATTATTATTTATTATTATTGTTATTTATTTTACAATTATTATTGACCATTTGTATAAATATAAAAAAAGAATGAAGTTGGGAAGCAAGAATTTGATTAATGAAAAATGAGCAGTAAATTTGTAAGTTATTGTGATCGGTCGAACAAGTACGTTTTCAGGGAACGGCTAAATGTCGCGGTCGAGCTCGGGGATTTGAGTCTATTGGGAAGACTATTCCAAAGAGTCGGCGCTGCAACAAAAAAGCTTCTTGCACCTGCATACTTGAGTTTGTAGCTCTGTGGAACTACATCTCTTGACCTAGCAGACCTGAGTCTTTCCCTCTGGGGAAGACTTGCTCTCATGACAATGCTACTCGACAAATAATCTGGGCACTCATTAGACAGACACTTGTGCATTAACAAGATGTTTTTGTATTCAATTCTATTTTCAACACGAAGCCAGTGAAGCTCCTTGAGAACAGGGCTGATGTGATCATACTTTCTAGCACCTGTTATGAGCCTAGCTGTGGTGTTGATTATAGACTGAATTTTCTGCAGCTGCTTCATTGGCAACCCAGTAAGAACTGCCCTCTCCTAAACTGCCCTCTCCTAAACTGCCCTCTCCTAAACTGCCCTCTGATCTGGCGGGCATCGAAGGGTCTTGGTGCTTTCATGACCTGCCTGCAGCAGTCTATTGTTATGCATGTCATCCATTTCGTACACTTCTATCCATCTACTCATCCATCCATCCATCTGTCTATTCATCTACCCATCCATCCATCGTTCCGCCAATCCATCCATCCATCTATTTCGTACACTACTATCCTTCTACTCATCCATCCATCTATCCTTTTGCCAATCTATCCATCCATCCTTCTGCCAATCCATCCATCCATCCATTTATCCATCCATCCATCGTTCCTTCTATCCATCCATTTATCCATCCATCCATCGTTCCTTCTATCCATCCATCCATCCATCCATCCATCCATCCATCCAGTTACGACTCTTACACAAGCCAATGGTGGAGATGCACCTTTAAAAATGAAAAAGTCTCCGACCAAGGTGCTCATGATGATGATGATGATGATGATGAGGAGGAGGAGGAGGAGGAGGATGATGATGATGATGATGAGGATGAGGATGATGATGATGATGAGGAGGAGGATGATGATGATGATGATACAAATACCAGGTGGGGGCTTCCGAGACAGTTTGACGAACCTGTCTGATGAGTTGTGTCCACCGAAGGGCTCAGGCAAGAAGTCCCCATTCGGACTCTTCATCCCCTCCCCCAACCAGGTGTGTGTGTGTGTGTGTGTGTGTCGCTGTTTGTGTGTGTGTGTGTCGCTGTGTGTGTGTGTGTTTGTGTCGCTGTGTGTGTGTGTTTTTATGCCCGTATGTGAACATTAAATTCTCCCAAATTCAAAACCCCACACACACACACCCACACAAACACACACCCATACAAACACAAACACACTCACACACCCCCACACACACACACCCACAAAAACCCTCCCCACACCCACACAAACACACACCCACACAAACACAAACCCACAAAAACACAAACACACCCACACAACCACACACCCACACAAAAACACTCACAAAAACACTCACCAAACACATACACACGCCCACAAACACACACAGAACAACCCAGAGACACCGGACTACAGCTGCGACGAGTACATTCCGAATGGGGGGTGTGCAAGGGTGGCGATGTATGAGTGGGTGGGTGTCCTGATGGGTGCCACTGTCAGAACCAATGATATCCTGGTTAGGAGGGGGTGAAGGGATGAGGGAGGGGTGTATGAGGGAGGGAGAGATTGGGGAAGTGGGGCGGAGTTAATTGAGGGTTTGAGGGAGAGGGGGAGAGGGTAGGAGGAAGGGGGGGTGATTGAGGAAGTGGGGTTGGCTTTATGAGAAAGGTGGGAAGAGGGTTTGGGAGTGATGGTGGTGAGTAGGTTGAGGATTAAAAAACTAACAATTTCACTAATTTTAAAAGTTTTTTCTCGGAGTTTCAATATATTCATCATCATCATCATCTTTTTTGCGTTTTTTTACTATCACTACCATCATCATCTTCAATATCATCACCACCGTCATCACCACCACCACCATCATCATCATCATCACCACCATCATCATCATCATCACCACCACCCTACAGAGCATCAACCTACCCAAGTACTTCTGGAAGTTGCTCTTCAATTATGACGTCACATGGAAGGATTACGCTTCAGTCGATCACAAAGAGGTGCTGATGATGATGATGATGAGGATGGTGGTGATGATGATGATGGTGATGATGGCGGTTTTGGGGGTGATGGTGGTTGGAAGAATACATGGAACTAGTGAGGGTGGTTTTTGTGATGGTTAAGAAAAAAACGGTGATAATATTAATTAATACAAATAATAATCATCATCACCAGTACCACCATCATCGTCATCACCACCACCACTACCATCATCATCATCACCACCTGCACAGGTAGAGCGTCTAGACTGGATCGAGAGGGCGACAGAGGAGCAGTTTGCTGAGTACTTCGTCGAGCCTCACTCCTGGACCTGCGTCACCAGGTCGCTGCTGCATTCATCCATCACTGCTGCTCCTTCCTTCTTCTTCTTTCATTCACCTTCCTTCATTCACCTTCCTTCACTCACCTTCTTTCACTCACCTTCCTTCACTCACCTTCCTTCATTCACCTTCCTTCATTCACCTTCTTTAACTCACCTTCCTTCACTCACCTTCCTTCATTCACCTTCTTTAACTCACCTTCCTTCACTCACCTTCCTTCATTCACCTTCCTTCACTCACCTTCCTTCATTCACCTTCCTTCACTCACCTTCATTCATTCACCTTCCTTCATTCACCTTCCTTCATTCATTTTCCTTCATTCACCTTCCTTCACTCACTTTCCTTCATTCACCTTCCTTCACTCACCTTCCTTCACTCACCTTCCTTCATTCACCTTCATTCATTCATTTTCCTTCACTCACCTTCCTTCATTCACCTTCCTTCACTCACCTTCCTTCATTCACCTTCCTTCACTCACCTTCCTTCATTCACCTTCCTCCATTCACCTTCCTTCATTCACCTTCCTTCACTCACCTTCCTTCACTCACCTTCCTTCACTCACCTTCCTTCATTCACCTTCCTTCACTCACCTTCCTTCATTCACCTTCCTTCACTCACCTTCCTTCACTCACCTTCCTTCATTCACCTTCCTTCACTCACCTTCCTTCATTCATCTTCCTTCATTCACCTTCCTTCACTCACCTTCCTTCACTCACCTTCCTTCACTCACCTTCCTTCATTCACCTTCCTTCATTCACCTTCCTTCACTCACCTTCCTTCACTCACCTTCCTTCATTCACCTTCCTCCACTCACCTTCCTTCACTCACCTTCCTTCATTCACCTTCCTTCACTCACCTTCCTTCATTCACCTTCCTTCATTCACCTTCCTTCACTCACCTTCCTTCACTCACCTTCCTTCATTCACCTTCCTTCACTCACCTTCCTTCATTCACCTTCCTTCATTCACCTTCCTTCATTCACCTTCCTTCACTCACCTTCCTTCATTCACCTTCATTCATTCACCTTCCTTCATTCACCTTCCTTCATTCACCTTCCTTCATTCCTCTTCATTCATTCACCTTCCTTCATTCACCTTCCTTCATTCACCTTCATTCATTCACCTTCCTTCACTCACCTTCCTTCACTCACCTTCCTTCATTCACCTTCCTTCACTCACCTTCCTTCACTCACCTTCCTTCATTCACCTTCCTTCACTCACCTTCCTTCATTCACCTTCCTTCACTCACCTTCCTTCATTCACCTTCCTTCATTCACCTTCCTTCACTCACCTTCCTTCACTCACCTTCCTTCATTCACCTTCCTTCACTCACCTTCCTTCATTCACCTTCCTTCATTCACCTTCCTTCATTCACCTTCCTTCACTCACCTTCCTTCATTCACCTTCCTTCACTCACCTTCCTTCACTCACCTTCCTTCACTCACCTTCCTTCACTCACCTTCCTTCAATCACCTTCCTTCATTCACCTTCCTTCATTCACCTTCCTTCACTCACCTTCCTTCACTCACCTTCCTTCATTCACCTTCATTCATTCATTTTCCTTCATTCACCTTCCTTCATTCACCTTCCTTCATTCACCTTCCTTCACTCACCTTCCTTCATTCACCTTCCTCCATTCACCTTCCTTCATTCACCTTCCTTCATTCACCTTCCTTCGTTCACCTTCCTTCATTCACCTTCCTTCATTCACCTTCCTTCATTCACCTTCCTTCATTCATCTTCCTTCATTCACCTTCCTTCATTCACCTTCCTTCATTCACCTTCCTTCATTCACCTTCCTTCATTCACCTTCCTTCACTCACCTTCCTTCATTCACCTTCCTTCATTCACCTTCCTTCACTCACCTTCCTTCACTCACCTTCCTTCATTCACCTTCATTCATTCATTTTCCTTCATTCACCTTCCTTCACTCACCTTCCTTCACTCACCTTCCTTCATTCACCTTCCTTCATTCACCTTCCTTCACTCACCTTCCTTCATTCACCTTCCTTCATTCACCTTCCTTCACTCACCTTCATTCATTCACCTTCCTTCACTCACCTTCCTTCATTCACCTTCCTTCACTCACCTTCCTTCACTCACCTTCCTTCACTCACCTTCCTTCACTCACCTTCCTTCACTCACCTTCCTTCACTCACCTTCCTTCACTCACCTTCCTTCACTCACCTTCCTTCACTCACCTTCCTTCATTCACCTTCCTTCATTCACCTTCCTTCACTCACCTTCCTTCACTCACCTTCCTTCATTCACCTTCATTCATTCATTTTCCTTCATTCACCTTCCTTCATTCACCTTCCTTCACTCACCTTCCTTCATTCACCTTCCTTCACTCACCTTCCTTCACTCACCTTCCTTCACTCACTTTCCTTCATTCACCTTCATTCATTCATTTTCCTTCATTCACCTTCCTTCACTCACCTTCCTTCACTCACCTTCCTTCATTCACCTTCTTTCACTCACCTTCCTTCACTCACCTTCCTTCACTCACCTTCCTTCATTCACCTTCCTTCATTCACCTTCATTCATTCACCTTCCTTCACTCACCTTCCTTCATTCACCTTCCTTCATTCACCTTCCTTCACTCACCTTCCTTCGTTCACCTTCCTTCATTCACCTTCCTTCACTCACCTTCCTTCACTCACCTTCCTTCACTCACCTTCCTTCATTCACCTTCCTTCACTCACCTTCCTTTATTCACCTTCCTTCACTCACCTTCCTTCATTCACCTTCCTTCATTCACCTTCCTTCACTCACCTTCCTTCACTCACCTTCCTTCATTCACCTTCCTTCACTCACCTTCCTTCACTCACCTTCCTTCACTCACCTTCCTTCACTCATCTTCCTTCACTCACCTTCCTTCATTCACCTTCCTTCATTCACCTTCATTCATTCACCTTCCTTCACTCACCTTACTTCATTCACCTTCCTTCATTCACCTTCCTTCACTCACCTTCCTTCGTTCACCTTCCTTCATTCACCTTCCTTCACTCACCTTCCTTCACTCACCTTCCTTCACTCACCTTCCTTCATTCACCTTCCTTCACTCACCTTCCTTCATTCACCTTCCTTCACTCACCTTCCTTCATTCACCTTCCTTCATTCACCTTCCTTCACTCACCTTCCTTCACTCACCTTCCTTCACTCACCTTCCTTCACTCATCTTCCTTCACTCACCTTCCTTCATTCACCTTCCTTCATTCACCTTCCTTCACTCATCTTCCTTCACTCACCTTCCTTCACTCACCTTCCTTCACTCACCTTCCTTCACTCACCTTCCTTCACTCACCTTCCTTCATTCACCTTCCTTCACTCACCTTCCTTCATTCACCTTCCTTCACTCACCTTCCTTCACTCACCTTCCTTCATTCACCTTCCTCCACTCACCTTCCTTCATTCACCTTCCTTCACTCACCTTCCTTCATTCACCTTCCTTCACTCACCTTCCTTCACTCACCTTCCTTCATTCACCTTCCTTCATTCACCTTCCTTCATTCACCTTCCTTCACTCACCTTCCTTCACTCACCTTCCTTCACTCACCTTCATTCATTCACCTTCCTCCACTCACCTTCCTTCATTCACCTTCCTTCACTCACCTTCCTTCATTCACCTTCCTTCATTCACCTTCCTTCATTCACCTTCCTCCACTCACCTTCCTTCATTCACCTTCCTTCACTCACCTTCCTTCATTCACCTTCCTTCACTCACCTTCCTTCACTCACCTTCCTTCATTCACCTTCCTTCATTCACCTTCCTTCATTCACCTTCCTTCACTCACCTTCCTTCACTCACCTTCCTTCACTCACCTTCCTTCATTCACCTTCCTTCATTCACTTTCCTTCATTCACCTTCCTTCACTCACCTTCCTTCATTCACCTTCCTTCACTCACCTTCCTTCATTCACCTTCCTTCATTCACCTTCCTTCATTCACCTTCCTTCATTCACCTTCCTTCACTCACCTTCCTTCACTCACCTTCCTTCATTCACCTTCTTTCACTCACCTTCCTTCACTCACCTTCCTTCATTCACCTTCCTTCACTCACCTTCCTTCATTCACCTTCTTTCACTCACCTTCCTTCACTCACCTTCCTTCATTCACCTTCCTTCATTCACCTTCCTTCACTCACCTTCCTTCATTCACCTTCCTTCACTCACCTTCCTTCATTCACCTTCCTTCACTCACCTTCCTTCATTCACCTTCCTTCACTCACCTTCCTTCACTCACCTTCCTTCACTCACCTTCCTTCATTCACCTTCCTTCATTCACCTTCCTTCATTCACCTTCCTTCATTCACCTTCCTTCACTCACCTTCCTTCACTCACCTTCCTTCATTCACCTTCATTCATTCATTTTCCTTCATTCACCTTCCTTCACTCACCTTCCTTCACTCACCTTCCTTCATTCACCTTCCTTCATTCACCTTCCTTCACTCACCTTCCTTCATTCACCTTCCTTCATTCACCTTCCTTCACTCACCTTCATTCATTCACCTTCCTTCACTCACCTTCCTTCATTCACCTTCCTTCACTCACCTTCCTTCACTCACCTTCCTTCATTCACCTTCCTTCACTCACCTTCCTTCATTCACCTTCTTTCATTCACCTTCCTTCATTCACCTTCCTTCATTCACCTTTCTTCATTCACCTTCCTTCATTCACCTTCCTTCATTCACCTTCCTTCATTCACCTTCCTTCACTCACCTTCCTTCACTCACCTTCCTTCATTCACCTTCCTTCACTCACCTTCCTTCATTCACCTTCCTTCACTCACCTTCCTTCACTCACCTTCCTTCACTCACCTTCCTTCATTCACCTTCCTTCACTCACCTTCCTTCACTCACCTTCCTTCACTCACCTTCCTTCACTCACCTTCCTTCACTCACCTTCCTTCATTCACCTTCCTTCACTCACCTTCCTTCACTCACCTTCCTTCACTCACCTTCCTTCATTCACCTTCCTTCACTCACCTTCCTTCATTCACCTTCCTTCACTCACCTTCCTTCACTCACCTTCCTTCATTCACCTTCCTTCATTCACCTTCCTTCATTCACCTTCCTTCGTTCACCTTCCTTCATTCACCTTCCTTCACTCACCTTCCTTCATTCACCTTCATTCATTCATTTTCCTTCATTCACCTTCCTTCATTCACCTTCCTTCATTCACCTTCCTTCACTCACCTTCCTTCATTCACCTTCCTTCATTCACCTTCCTTCACTCACCTTCCTTCACTCACCTTCCTTCATTCATCTTCCTTCACTCACCTTCCTTCACTCACCTTCCTTCACTCACCTTCCTTCATTCACCTTCCTTCACTCACCTTCCTTCATTCACCTTCCTTCACTCACCTTCCTTCACTCACCTTCCTTCACTCACCTTCCTTCATTCACCTTCCTTCACTCACCTTCCTTCATTCACCTTCCTTCATTCACTTTCCTTCATTCACCTTCCTTCATTCACCTTCCTTCATTCACCTTCCTTCACTCACCTTCCTTCACTCACCTTCCTTCACTCACCTTCCTTCATTCACCTTCCTTCACTCACCTTCCTTCATTCACCTTCCTTCACTCACCTTCCTTCACTCACCTTCCTTCAATCACCTTCCTTCATTCACCTTCCTTCATTCATCTTCCTTCGTTCACCTTCCTTCATTCACCTTCCTTCACTCACCTTCCTTCACTCACCTTCCTTCACTCACCTTCATTCATTCACCTTCCTTCATTCACCTTCCTTCATTCACCTTCCTTCAATCACCTTCCTTCAATCACCTTTCTTCATTCACCTTCCTTCATTCACCTTCCTTCACTCACCTTCCTTCATTCACCTTCCTTCATTCACCTTCCTTCATTCACCTTCCTTCACTCACCTTCCTTCATTCACCTTCCTTCACTCACCTTCCTTCACTCACCTTCCTTCATTCACCTTCCTTCATTCACCTTCCTTCATTCACCTTCCTTCATTAATCTTCATTCACTCACTCAACAGCGACGGCAGGTGCATAGCACTGGCAGGCAAGCACAGCAGCCTCACCTACCAGAACCGCATTGAATACTGTGGCGTGTGCCGAGGCGTCAGGATGACAGAGTTCAAAGTTCAAGTGAGGGGGAGGAGAGAGGGTGAGAGAGGAAGAGGAGGAGGAGGAGGGGAGGATGGGGTGAGAGAGGAAGAGGAGGAGGAGAGGATGGGGAGGAGAGGGGGTGAGAGTGAGAAGTGGAGAGAGAGGGAAGAGGATGGAGAAGAGGGAAATGGAGGGGGGGAGGAGGAGGAGAGGGTGAGAGTGAGAGGAGGGGGATGGAGGGTGGGGGGGAATGGGAGGAGGGGAAGGGGAGTGGATGGAAGGTGGGGGTGGGGGAAAGAACCAGGAGTAGGTGGATTGAAGATGGGAGGGGAATAAAATTGAAGGAGTTGCAGGGTTGAGAGGATGATGAGAATGATGATGATGATGGTGATGATGATGATGATAATGATGGTGGTGATGATGATGATGATGATGATGATGATGGTGGTGGTGATGATGATGATGATGATGATGATGATGGAAGATGTGGGGAGAAGGTGGATTGCACGAAGGAGTGCCAGGGTTTTTTGTCATGAAAAAGTTAATAATCATATAAAAAATAAAAATAATAAAAAAAACAACAAAAATAATAATAACAACAATAAAAATAAAAATAATTAAAATCACAAGCACAATACTCATATTTGTGAAGAAAGTAATATAAACAACAAGTACAGTAGCAATAGTACTAGCAACAAGTACAGTAGGAATAGTACTAACAACAAGTACAGTAGCAATAGTACTAACAACAAGTACAGTAGCAATAGTACTAACAATAAGTACAGTAGCAATAGTACTAACAACAAGTACAACACCACGCATACTGAGGTGGAGGCGATGAAGAAGGGCTTCTACCAGGTGGTCCCGAGCACTTATCCCCTCCTCTTCACCCTCAGTGAGGAGAATACAAGATATCATTATGTTGATGATGATGATGATGATAATGATGATAATTATAATAGTATTTATTATTATAAAATAA
>OX030955.1:720733-768233 GCA_943735955.1 Piscicola geometra
CTATATTAATTTATGTTCTAAAAATGTTTTACGGTATGAAGATTATACATGGACTTGCTTCGTATTTGTACACCCTCCTTTCATAAAAACGTACACACGCACAAACAGGCACTTATGTACGTGTTTGTGTGTGTATGTGTGTATGTGTGTGTGTGTGTGTGTGTGTATGTGTGTGTGTGTGTGTGTGTGTGTGTGTGTGTGTGAGTGTGTGTGTGTGTGTGTGGTCAGGACGATGAGATGCTTTTCGAACTGATGCGTCCTCGAGAGGTTTGCGCAAGAGTTGTCATGTGATGCCCATGTCAGCATGGTGGTGATGATGATGATGCCCATGTCAGCATGGTGGTGATGATGATGATGCCCATGTCAGCATGGTGGTGATGATGATGATGCCCATGTCAGCATGGTGGTGATGATGATGATGCCCATGTCAGCATGGTGGTGATGATGATGATGCCCATGTCAGCATGGTGATGATGACGACGATGGTGGTGATGATGATGACGACGATGGTGGTGATGATGATGACGACGATGGTGATGATGATTATGGCTATGGTGGTGGCAATGATGGTGGCGGTGATGATGATGATGACACGAGCACTTGCACCATTCATCCTGACCAAGCCACCCAACCAGTCCACAACCTCCCACTCTTTCATGCATGCACGCATCCATCTAATTATGTATGCATGCATGCACGTATCTAATTATGTATGCATACATGCATGCATCTAATTATATATGCCTCATGTGGAGAGGGGTGGGAGGGTTGTGGATGCTGGTTGGGCGGCTTAACCTCAGCACCCCTCTGTCTGAGCACTGTCGCCTGACTCCTTGGTGACGTTCAGTGTGGTGAAGACCTGCGCAGTGGTCGTTGTGGCGTTGTGGTGGTTGCTTTTGAAGTTTAAAGGGGGGTTGGGCGAAGATTAAGGGGAGTTGGGCGAAGTTTAAGGGAAGTTGGGCGAAGTTTAAGGGAAGTTGGGCGAAGATTAAGGGGGGGTAAAGTTTAAAAGGGGCGGGTGATATTTCAATGAATGGGTGAAAAGGGTAGGAGGTGAGATTGAAATAGAGAGGCACCTCGGCGCAGGTAGGGTGGATGCCGATGGTGGCGTCGAAGTCGTGCTTGGTGGCCTTCAGCTTCATCGCCACCGCCCAGCCCTGCGTCACCTCACCCGCGTTGGGTCCCAGAACGTGGAAGCCAACCACTCTGTCCTGTGCAGGTGTGGTGGTGGGCAGGGTGAGGGGGTGAAGTGTGGGTGGGTTGGTGTTGGAGGGTTTGAGGAGGAGGGTAAAAAGTGGTGTGGGAGGAGGGTCAATGGAGTGGTGTGGAAGGGAGAGTCGATGTAGTGTGTGTTGGGTGGTGTTATGTGGTGGAGTTATGTGGTGTGTTGTAGTGGAGTTATGTGGTGTGTTGTAGTGGTGTTATGTGGTGTGTTGTAGTGGTGTTATGTGGTGTGTTGTAGTGGTGTAATGTGGTGTGTTGTAGTGGTGTTATGTAGTGTGTTGTAGTGGTGTTATGTGGTGTGTTGTAGTGGTGTTATGTGGTGTGTTGTAGTGGTGTTATGTGGTGTGTTGTAGTGGTGTTATGTAGTGTGTTGTAGTGGTGTTATGTGGTGTGTTGTAGTGGTGTTATGTGGTGTGTTGTAGTGGTGTTATGTGGTGTGTTGTAGTGGTGTTATGTGGTGTGTTGTAGTTGTGTTATGTGGTGTGTTTTGAAGTAGTGCAGCTTGCTAAAGTAGAGTGTATGAAGCCGATGTATAAAATACCACGCAAACACACGTGTGCAAACACCATGCAAACCACATTCAAGCAGGGCACCCATTCAACAAGCACAAACTTGCGAGAATCAAGCAGCCCAAAGAACAACACCATTAAAGCCCATTAAAGACCATTAAAGACCATTAAAGCCCATTAAAGCCCATTAAAGACCATTAAAAAGCACCACCAACATTGAGCGACTTGACGCAAATGAGTTTGGCGTAGCACTGATTGGCTTCGTGGTGAGGCACCTGCCACTCGAGTGGTGTGAAGTTGCTGTGGTAGATCTGTGTGTGGTTGTGGTGGCAGTTGTGGTGAGGGTAGATCTGTGTGTGGTTGTGGTGGTAGTTGTGGTGAGGGTAGATCTGTGTGTGGTTGTGGTGGTAGTTGTGGTGAGGGTAGATCTGTGTGTGGTTGTGGTGGTAGTTGTGGTGAGGGTAGATCTGTGTGTGGTTGTGGTGGTAGTTGTGGTGAGGGTAGATCTGTGTGTGGTTGTGGTGGTAGTTGTGGTGAGGGTAGATCTGTGTGTGGTTGTGGTGGTAGTTGGTGGGTGAGGGTAGATCTGTGTGTGGTTGTGGTGGTAGTTGGTGGGTGAGGGTAGATCTGTGTGTGGTTGTGGTGTGAAGTTGGTGGGTGAGGGTAGATCTGTGTGTGGTTGTGGTGTGAAGTTGGTGGGTGAGGGTAGATCTGTGTGTGGTTGTGGGTGTTGTCGTGATGGTAGTTTTAGTGGTGATGAGGTGGTTGTGGTGGGTGTGAGGGTAGTTGTAGTGGTGGTAGAGTGGCTGTGGTAGATCTAAGCGGTGGGTGTGGTTGTGGCTGTAGTATATATGTGTGATGTGAGGTGGTAGTTGTAGTTGTGGTGAGATGATGATTTTTTGGTGTGGTGCTTGTATGGTTGTGATAAAGTGGTATGGTAGTATGGCGACGTTGTGCGGTAGTGAGGTGGATGTGGTGATGTTGTGTGGTGGTGAGGTGGATGTGGTGATGTTGTGTGGTGGTGAAGTGGATGTGGTGATGTTGTGTGGTGGTGAGGTGGATGTGGTGATGTTGTGTGGTGGTGAGGTGGATGTGGTGATGCTGTGTTAGGGTTAGAACGAATAAATAAATGGCCTTGGTTGTCATTTAAACAACACTCAACAACAACAACCTCACTCAACAACAACAACCTCACTCAACAACAACTCAAGAATGTTGCCACTCACAGAAACGTCGTTGCTGCCAAACTTGTTGAGCGCCTCTTCCTCCGTGAGGCCAATGCAGCCATACTCCAGTGGAGTGAACACCGTGGTAGGAACGGTGCTGTAGTCGCACTGTGGTTGTGGTGGTTTGGGTGGTTTTAGTGGTTTTGGTTATGGTGGTCGTGGTGGTTAAAGAGTGGAGAAGAAGATGCAACTACTACTTCCATCACCACAAGAAAGATCAATGAAATAAGAATTATCGTTGCAACAACAACTAAAACCACCGCCACAACTGCAAAGACTCAATAACCACTACCACAAAACTCACCAAAACACCAAGCACTCCAACCACCACAGCAACCACCACCCCACCCAACCCAACCCCAACCAAAACCACAACCACCAACGCCAACCAACCAGCTGATGTTCGCCTGCAAAGAGGCGTCTGGCAAGCAGTTTTCCCGCCCTAATGGCGACAGGCGTGAGTTCAGGCCTGCCCTCGACGATGTCTCCGATGGCGTAGACGTGAGGACATGACGTCAGCTCCTTGTTGTCGCATATGACGTAGCCGCTCCTTTGTATATTTGTATGTGTGCTTATGTAAACATTTATACATACACACACACACACGCACGCATGCACGCACACACACACACACACGCATGCACGCACGCACACACACACACACACACACCTTGGGTTGACCTTGACACCAACAGAGTTTAGATTGAGTTCAGCTGTGCATGGGTCCCTACCTACAGCCATTAGTATCTGCGCAATTGTAGTAGTGATGATAGTGATTGAAGCAGTGATGATAGTGATTGTAGCAGTGATGATAGTGATTGAAGCAGTGATGATAGTGGTTGCAGTAGTGATGATAGTGATTGAAGCAGTGATGATAGTGGTTGCAGTAGTGATGATAGTGGTTGCAGTAGTGATGATAGTGGTTGCAGTAGTGATGATAGTGGTTGCAGTAGTGATGATAGTGGTTGCAGTAGTGATGATAGTGGTTGTAGCAGTGATGATAGTGGTTTTAGCAGTGATGATAGTGGTTGTAGCAGTGATGATAGTGGTTGCAGCATAAGCAATAACAATGATAATGATGACGATAATAATGATGATGATACTGATGATAATGATTATGATTATAAAGATGATGATACAGATGATGATGATGATAATGATGATGATGATCAATAATGAAGGCTTACAGTGTTGAATTCCTCACTCCACTCCTCCTGCGTGTCCTGCATCACCCCTGTCACCCTGTACAGTCCTGGCTGACCCTCTTGCAGCCTCTCGATCTGTTCATGTGTTTGTTTATGTGTTTATGTGTTTGTTTTGTGGCTTGTTATAAACACACATGAACACACAAACACACACATAAAGACACAAACAAACCCCCCACACAAAGACACACACACCTTGGTAGGGACGCAGGGTCTGACGAACCTCACTCCACCCTTCTGCATGTGCCTTCCCAGCATCTCGGCCATCTGCTGGTCAAAGCCCCGCAGAAGGATCGATCGGACCATCACCACCACCTCCAGCCCCAGAGACTGCAAGAAGCCCGCACACTCCAGAGACACATAAGAAGCTCCTGTGTGTGTGTGTGGGGGAAGAGGGGTTTATGTGTGTATGTTTGTGTGGGGAGAGGGGTTTATGTGTGTGTGCGTGTGTGTGTTTGTGTGTGTGTGTGTGTGTGTGTGGAGAGGGGGGTTTATGTGTGTGTGTGGGGGGAGGGGGGGTTTATGTGTGTGTATGTTTGGGGGGGGAGTATGTGTGTGTGTGTGAGTGCATATGTGCGTTTGGCTGCACACATACTTAGCAAACTAACCAATGGTGAGCGTCTTGCCTGGACTGTAAGGCAGCGAGAACAAGTCGTCACTGTGGTTCGGTACACATGTGTCGTTAGAACATACAAACACACGAAAGCAGATTATAAAATACCCACACACATACAGAAATAATTAAAATAACATACACACACAAAAACAAATACACAAACAAACACGTTTAAAAACATACATGCGCATACACTTGTAAAAACACATTCACACGCTCATACATCTAAATATATACATAAACACACACACACACACACACACACACACACACACACACACACACACACACACACACACACACACACACACACACACACACACACACACACACACACACACACACACACACATACACACACACACACACACACACACACTAAACACCTACACACAACGCACCTGTATCTAAAAATACACACGCACACACATATCTAGGCATATTAACACACACACACACACACACACACACACACACACACACACACACACACACACACACACACACACACACACACATACACAAACACACACCAAGACAAACACACATACACATAAACACACACACATACCTAGAGATACTGTACTCCCTGCAGCCCGGTATGTCTGGCAGCCTGGGTCTGCCTCCAGTGGCAACCACAAAGTACCTCGACGTCAGCTCCTTCTCCTGTCCTTTCGCATTGGTGCACTGTGTGTGTGTGTGTGTGTGTGTGTGTGTGTGTGTGTGTGTGTGTGTGTGTGTGTGTGTGTGTGTGTGTGTTTGTGTGTGTGTGTGTAAATATGTCTAGATATGTGTGTGCGTGTGTATTTTTAGATACAGGTGCGTTGTATGTATGTGTGTAGTGTGTGTGTGTTAATGTATATATTTAGATGTATGAGCGTGTGAATGTGTTTTTATAAGTGTTTGCGCATGTATATTTTTAAACGTGTGTGTATATTTGAATGTGTTTATGTACAAGTGTGTGTGCATGCACATGTGACCAACCCTGATGCGATGGGGGGCGACGAAGTGGCCGTACGCGTTCTCATACACCACCTTCTTCGACCTCAGCTGTGTCTTGTAGCCCCAGTTCAACGACTTTATGTAGCTCTGTGTCGTTGCAGTGGGTGTGTGTATATGTGTGTGTGAGTGTATGTGTGTGCGTTTGGTGGTGGTGTGTGTGTGTGTCAGTGTTAATGTCCTGCTACTACTACTACTATCACCGCTACTACTACTACTACTACTACTACTACTACTACTACTACTACTACTACTACTACTACTACTACTACTACTACTACTACTACTACCATTTCCACCACCACTACTACTACTACTATCATCAGTACCTGAATATTGTCTCTCATAGTGACCCAATCATGATCGACTGTTTGATGATGATGATGATGTTTATTTTATACACTGTAATCAAGTGTGAGTCACCATGTTAAAGAACAATACTTGTATCCTACTTCTGACATGCACTCAAGTGCCAGTGCTGCATCATAATCTACTTGCCAGCATGTGCAACAGTATATTGCATTCTTACAAAAAATAATAAAATGCAACAATATGTGCTTGGTACTGCTGATACTGATACTGCTGATAATGATACTGATAAAGGGGGCAATCGTTAGTAAACACTCGAAAGATAAGAAATCAAGCAAGAAAGCAGTGGCCAGATAAGCTCATGGTTAGGTTAGATTAACGGAAGAATTGATGGATGAATAAGTTAATGATGAAATAAATGGGTTAATAGATGGATAATGGTTGTTGGTGGATAGATGGATAATTGGGAGAGTAGATGAATACATGGGTTGGTGGGTGGGTGGTTGGATGAATGGTTGGTAGGTAGATGGATGGTTGGATGGGTGAGTGGATGGATGGATGGTTGGATGGATAACCTGTCTCAGGAACAGCCCATCCATATGACTTTGCGTCTTTAATGGAGTGGCCTGTGGTGGTGTTGTTGATGTTGTTGTGTAGTGTTGGCAATGATGGTATTGTGGTGGCGTTGTCAATGTTATGGTAGTGTTTTTGTGGATGCAATTGGATGAATGGATGCAAGTGGATGAATGGATGCAAGTGGATGAATGGATGCAATTGGATGAATGGATGCAATTGGATGAATGGATGCAATTGGATGAATGGATGCAAGTGGATGAATGGATGCAATTGGATGAATGGATGCAATTGGATGAATGGATGCAATTGGATGAATGAATGTAAGTGGATGAATGGATGCAATGAAGCTAGTCAGACAGACGCCTGTGTGATAACAACAACAACAAAAAAAACAACAACTACAAAAACAACAACAACTACAACAACTACAACAACTACAACAACAACAACTACAACAACTACAACTACAACAACAACAACTACAAAAACAACAACAACAAGCACCTAGGAGACCAGCCTGGTGCATCAGCTTCTTAGGAATGCATCCTACATTGACGCATGTGCCCCCCAGGCCTGTGTAGTGTAGGTGGTGTTGTTGCAGTGTTGTTGTTGTTGTTATAGTAGTGTAGGTGTTGTTGTACTTATTAGTATTATTAATGCTCGTCATTATTGTATAGGAGTAGTAGTGTTGTGAGGTGGTTGTAGTGGTGGTGTTGTAGTGGTGGTGTTGTAGTTGTGGTGCTGTAGTGGTGTGGAATGATGGTGTTGTAGTGGTTTTTTAATTTTATGGTTTTATAGTGTAGTGTGGTTGGATAGGTTAATGGTTTAACTGGTGTGGTGGTGGTGGTTTATCTGTTGGTTGTCCTGGTGTAGTAAGGGTGGTTCTGGTGTGGTGGTTGAAATGCAGGCAGATTGTTGGAAAACTGACCCCATGTGGTTCCCTGCGGAGTGGCCTTCACAAAGTCCAGACACGCCACCTTTTTGCCAAGACTGCTCGCCTCCTGTGTGTGTGTGCCATTCTCCATCCCACACACACACACAAACAAACCCCCAACACACAAACCAAACCCACACGTATACCCCACCCCACCCCACCTTCCACTCCACCCCACCTCACCCCCCCCCCCTTCCACTCCACTCTACCTTACCCCCCCCTTCCACTCCACTCTACCTTACCCCCCCCTTCCACCCTACCCCACCCAGCCCACACAAACCTTGGCGCACGACAGCCCACCGGAGCCACCGCCGACGACGACGAGGTCGTAGTCGTAGTTTCCCTCGGGAATCTCCTCCAGCATGCCGACCTCTCCACGCACCATGGGCAGCAGGTGGCCCTCGCTGTGCATCTTCAGCGTGTCCTCGCAACCCCCTGTTGTGTTGTCTTGTGTGCTTGGTGGTGGTGGTTAGGGGTATTTGTAGTGGTGGCTTGAGTGGGGTTGTTGCGGTGTCTTGGTGGATGTGGTTGTTGTGGTGTCTTGGTGGTTGTGGGGTTGAAGGTGGGGATTGTTTTGGTGGATGTGGTTTGATGGTGGTAGTGGAGTGAGTGGTAGTTGTGGTGGAAGATGAGTGACGAAGGTAGCTGGGTTGGATTAGAACCGAGTTGGGGGCACAATTGATTCTATAGTGGCTGGTAAGTAATGCTTTCATCCCGAGAGGGATGGATGGATTGTGGATGAATAAAGGTGGTCGTAGTGGATGAATAAAGGTGGTCATAGTGGATGAATGAAGGTGGTCATAGTGGATGGATGAAGGTGGTCGTAGTGGATGAATGAAGGTGGTCGTAGTGGATGGATGAAGGTGGTCGTAGTGGATGAATGAAGGTGGTCGTAGTGGATGAATGAAGGTGGTCGTAGTGGATGAATGAAGGTGGTCATAGTGGATGAATGAAGGTGGTCATAGTGGATGAATGAAGGTGGTCGTAGTGGATGAATGAAGGTGGTCATAGTGGATGAATGAAGGTGGTCGTAGTGGATGAATGAAGGTGGTCGTAGTGGATGAATGAAGGTGGTCGTAGTGGATGAATGAAGGTGGTCGTAGTGGATGAATGAAGGTGGTCATAGTGGATGAATGAAGGTGGTCGTAGTGGATGAATGAAGGTGGTCATAGTGGATGAATGAAGGTGGTCGTAGTGGATGAATGAAGGTGGTCGTAGTGGATGAATGAAGGTGGTCATAGTGGATGAATGAAGGTGGTCATAGTGGATGGATGAAGGTGGTTGTAGTGGATGAATGAAGGTGGTCGTAGTGGATGAATGAAGGAGGTTGTAGTGGATGAATGAAGGTGGTCATAGTGGATGAATGAAGGTGGTCGTAGTGGATGAATGAAGGTGGTCGTAGTGGATGAATGAAGCTGGTCGTAGTGGATGAATGAAGGTGGTCGTAGTGGATGAATGAAGGTGGTCGTAGTGGATGAATGAAGGTGGTCGTAGTGGATGAATGAAGGTGGTCGTAGTGGATGAATGAAGGTGGTCATAGTGGATGAATGAAGGTGGTCGTAGTGGATGAATGAAGGTGGTCATAGTGGATGAATGAAGGTGGTCGTAGTGGATGAATGAAGGTGGTCGTAGTGGATGAATGAAGATGGTCATAGTGGATGAATGAAGGTGGTCGTAGTGGATGAATGAAGGTGGTCGTAGTGGATGAATGAAGGTGGTCGTAGTGGATGAATGAAGGTGGTCGTAGTGGATGAATGAAGGTGGTAGTAGTGGATGAATGAAGGTGGTCGTAGTGGATGAATGAAGGTGGTCGTAGTGGATGAATGAAGGTGGTCGTAGTGGATGAATAAAGGTGGTCATAGTGGATGAATGAAGCTGGTCGTAGTGGATGAATGAAGGTGGTCGTAGTGGATGAATGAAGGTGGTCGTAGTGGATGAATGAAGGTGGTCGTAGTGGATGAATGAAGGTGGTCGTAGTGGATGAATGAAGGTGGTCGTAGTGGATGAATGAAGGTGGTCGTAGTGGATGAATGAAGGTGGTCGTAGTGGATGAATAAAGGTGGTCGTAGTGGATGAATGAAGGTGGTCGTAGTGGATGAATGAAGGTGGTAGTAGTGGATGAATGAAGGTGGTCGTAGTGGATGAATGAAGCTGGTCATAGTGGATGGATGAAGGTGGTCGTAGTGGATGAATGAAGGTGGTCGTAGTGGATGAATGAAGGTGGTCATAGTGGATGAATGAAGGTGGTCGTAGTGGATGAATGAAGGTGGTCGTAGTGGATGAATGAAGGTGGTCGTAGTGGATGAATGAAGGTGGTCATAGTGGATGAATGAAGGTGGTCGTAGTGGATGAATGAAGGTGGTCGTAGTGGATGAATGAAGGTGGTCATAGTGGATGAATGAAGGTGGTCGTAGTGGATGGATAAAGCTGGTCGTAGTGGATGAATGAAGGTGGTCGTAGTGGATGGATGAAGGTGGTCGTAGTGGATGGATGAAGTGGATGAAGACGGACCGATGTGCTGGCCACTGATGATGATCAAGGGCACTGTCTTCTGTCCGTAGATGCTCGCCAGACTCTGCTGCATCTCTCCCCCATTGTCTGCATCATCATCATCATCATCATTATCACTATCATGATCATCTTCTTCATAATCATTATCATGTCATCATCATCATCATCATGTCATAATCATCATCATCATTATCCTGCCATCATCATCATCATCATCACTGCCATAGCCTGATGACTCACTGAGTTGGTCGAGTTCCACACTGGTGAACTCGATTGAGAGGTTCTTGAAGAGATCTTTTACCTGGTGGTCAGAAACGTTATGTCGCTAAGCCTATACAATAGGTGCTTTATAGTTGATCATTGCCATCATTAAACTCGTTATCATCATTATCACAACCATCCTCATCATCATCATAACATGCAAGACACCTTGGTGCAGAAGGGGCACGTGGTCTTGCTGAAGACGACCACCTTGCTCTTGCTTACGATTTCTGAGATGATCGACCTCAGGTCCCTCACGTCACCAGTCGGAGGCATGCTGCCATAAAAAGTGATACATTTTATAATTAGTTTATTTACTAGATAATTTTAGAATAAATAATTTTCTTTATAATAAATTATTTATTTTTTATAAATAAATCCGATCATGGTTTTTGATATTGGTTTCGAATACAAGGAAGGACCATGAAATGTAAACTTTAATCTTAGAATGCGACTGACGAAATGATGAACACTAAAGTGGACCTTTTCTTGCGTTGCTTTTCACTTCAGAATCTAAAGTTTAGATGCACCCTCCTTCAATGCGATTCCTCACCGCGATGTTTTGATAAATACAACTACGAAACAATCTCACCAGAAGAGCGCTTAATTGCGCATGATCTTTCTTAAATATTCTCAAGTTAAAAATATATATCAATGTGTTAATATATATATATATATTTATATCAAGATATTTTCAGTATCTGATCAATCCTATATAGATGTGCATAAGTGGATTCATTGACAATATCGACCAACCTGTCACAAGGTACATTTGTAGCGAGTGCATTCCTGACAAGTTTCGAGGAAAATAGCAGAGTGGAAGAGAAGGAGGATGGAATACATGGAAAGAAAAAAAGAAAAATGTTCAGAGAACTGAATAAGTTTATGGGGAAAGGAAAAAAATAATGGAGGAAGAGGATTTGGTGGATAAAGAGGGTGGTGTATGGAAAGAAAAAGAGGAGATGGAAGAGTGCATACTCAATACATGGGTAAAGCTTTTGAACACGGAGGGGGATCCACAATGGACATGGAGGATTAAAATGTTTTCTGAAGGGAGGAGGAGGGATCTGGACCTCTCCCAGGATCGTCCATGCTGGGTCGGACTCCTTCTGCCCAAGATTTGCAGCAGATTGCCGCCCCTGGCTATTTGAATGCTCTTCTGAAATCAGAAAGTTTAGCTGCAACTATTTTAGAATCAACACATTAAATTTCATTAATTTTATTATTTAACGAGTCTTTTATTTATTGATTAATTGATTGAGTGAAGACGAAAATTTAAGATCTATTTTTTAGAAAACCCAAAAAAGTAATACAGTGAAGAATAAGCTAGTGAAGTGTGAGAGTGCTGATTGGGTGATAAAACACAATTTTTGATGTGTAAATGTTGCACAAATTCGCGCCAAGAGCATCACTACGTTGCCGCCATTTATCAAGGGCCTGCTGAAGACGCAGTTATTGCAGGTGATTGAGGGAGTGAAAAGATGATTTGCAAGGTTACGATCAGCAAAAACTTGATTACTAAGATGATGGTGATGATGATTGTGAGGGTGTTGGTGATGATGTTGATTGAGAAGATGGTGGTAGTGATGGTGATGATACTTGATTAACTGCTTCATTGATTGAGTTCTTTAAGGATGTGTGTGAGCGCAAGTGCTTGTAGCGCGTGCGTGTGTTCTTTTGCTGCTTGAAGATTTAGTTTAATTCATAAATGAATATATATACATTTAAAAATTAAATATGTTAAATAAATACACACACACACACACATATATATATATATATATATATATATATATATATACACAACTCAATGGCGCTTCTAAATTTGATGAAGCGCTACACAAATGCATTTGTTTGATTGATGGAAGAATGCTGAAAAGCAGCAAGAAGATCTGGGGGTTTGTGCATGTGTGCGTGTGTGTCTGTGCTTGTGAATGCATCGTGGAGTGGTGAATTGGAGTAGGATGCATGAATGAGTGATGGATGGATGGCGTGGATGAGAGTGATGGATGGATGGTGCAGTGAGGATTGTGATGGAAGCAACACAAAACAAAGCAGTGATGAGTATTTGAAGATGTTGCAAAAGCTAAGAAGCGTCAAGAAGGTGAAGAGTGGATCTTTTACAGTGGAGTGGTGGTGAGTAGATGGTAGAATGGTGGGTGGTAAATGCGATAAAAATATTAAAAACGAAAAAATGAAAAGAAAAAGTAAAGCAAGAAGAAAACGAATGCCTTGAAAGTGACGTGAGTTCAGACAAGAATCGAGACGGTGGGAAGACTTTCAAAAGAGAGTGGATCAGTGCATGCTGGGTATGGAGGCGTTTGTGGATGTCAGAAGGATGGTGATGGATGGACGGGTTGAGATGGATGGGTTGGGATGGATGGTTTGGGATGGATGGGTTGGGATGGATGGTTTGGGATGGATGGGTTGGGATGGATGGGTTGGGATGGATGGGTTGGGATGGATGGGTTGGGATGGATGGGTTGGGATGGATGGGTTGAGATGGATGGGTTGGGATGGATGGGTTGGGATGGTTGGGTAGGGATAGATGGGTTGGAATGGATGGGTTGGGATGGTTGGGTAGGGATAGATGGGTTGGGATGGATGGGTTGAGATGGATGGGTTGAGATGGATGGGTTGAGATGGATGGGTTGAGATGGATGGGTTGAGATGGATGGGTTGGGATGGATGGGTTGGAATGGATGAAAACGAATGATTGAAGATAAACGGACGATGGTATATTGGTAGTTGAAGCAGCAGCAGTCTTCAACATTGCAAACACACGACATGTTGCAGCAAATGGCATACGACATCACAGCAACGGGCACTCAGACACACAGACATTTCACAGTCAATAACCAAAGATCGAATTTGTTTTTAAAATGTCGAGATTACAATTAGATCTTAAAACGCTTCGTTGCTGCTCCAAGTTCATAGCGACAAATTCATGTATTCCTTCACTTCATCTAATTGCAACTACAAGCCAAATATGTGCGCATCATTGCATCATGATAATGATGATCATGATGATGATGATGATCATGATGATGATCATGATTATCATGATGATGATGGAGATGATGATGATGATGATCATGATGATGATGCATTCATTGCATGATTCAGCACCAATATGCTGGCAAGTGACTGTCCGAAACTATTCTTAAATTCATCTTATTAGTGGAAATATTTCTGGTTTATTATTATTATTATTATTATTCATATTATCATTATCATCATCATCATTATCATCATCATCATTATCATCATCATCATCATTATCATCATCATCATTATTATCATCATCATCATTATCTGTGAAGGCATCTTTGGAGTGCGCACTAAGCCTGGACTCACTGGAACTGACGGAGTTGAGATGCCAACCTGGCCACTCGTTCCTTCTTCCTGACCTTCACGTCCATCTTTCGGAACACACGGAGCTCACCACAGCATCTCAATCACTTGCTTCCGTGACAGTCTCCGTCGAGTTTGAAACTCCACAACGACGAGCTCAATGTACACAGCATCATCTTTGCATCAGTTTGCGTCGACACCCCTCTACACCAACATGAACCCCATCCCAGTTAACACGTTGATGATAAACACCCCCTTCCTCCTTAACCACGTTGAACACCCCCTCCACGATGATGAACACTCCCTCCATGATGATGAACACCCCCTACTAATACATAGTTGACCACCCCAGCCACCATTGACATCACGACTTGTAGATCTTGATGACGTCTTTGATGGCTTGGCGACAGATGGGGCAGTGCGGGGTGGACGATGACTGCAAGCTAGTGGCGCATGCGAAACACATGCACATGTGACCACACGTGTACAACACGCAGTCGGGTACAGCCTCCATACAAACTGTACACTCTTCTTGTGTACTGTCAGCCTCTTGGTAGGGTGTGTTGTTGGTGGTACTACTGTTGTTGTTGTTGTATGCTTGTACTGGTGCTTGTACTGGTGCTGTTTGTGGTTGTACTGGTGCTGTTTGTGGTAGTACTGGTGTTGTTTGTGGTAGTGCTGGTGAAGTGAGTGGTGGCTGTGGTGAAGAGAGTGGTGAGTGGTTTGGAACATGTGAGTTTGCAGTTGCTGTGGCTGCTTGTTGTGGTGGTGAAGAGATGGATAGTTGATAGATGGATAATGGAAGGATGGATGGGAGAGGTATGGATGGAGGAGGGATGGATGGGGGAGGGATGGATGGGGAAGGGATGGATGGGGGAAGGATGGATGGAGGAGGGATGGATGGAGGAGGGATGGATGAGTGCTGCAGAGAGGAATGGTGTATGCATAGGGGAGTTCTTGTGTCGTCGACAAGAGGTCGATTGTGTCTGAAGTCGTTTTGTTGTTGTTGTTGTTGTGTGTTATATGACGTGTGTTGCTGTGGTTTATAGTGTTGTAGTGTGTGTTGTTGTGGTGTGTGGTGCTGTAATGTGTGGTGTTGTTGTGTGTGTTGTTGCTGTGCGGGGTGTTGTAGTGTGTAGTGTTGTGCGGAAAATTGTTGTGAGTGTTGTTGTGAATATGAATGAATTTGTTGTTGACGATTCGGATTTCTAACAGAAAAACTCGAGTGTTGTTGCTGATGTTGTAGTTGTTGCTGTTGTTGCTGTCTTAACAACAAAATATCAAGCGAGTTGTTGTAAGATTCCCTGAGACTTGGAACAGGAACAGCAACAGTGGCACTACTACTACTACCACTACTACTATCAAGAGGTTCCCTTTGGGAGTGGTTTTTGGTGGCGGTTGTGGTAGTAGTAGTAGTGGTTTGCAGAAGGATGGGGTTGGCTGACATTTTGCGAGGATAGAGTTTCGGTGGGGGGATTGGATGGTGGAAAGTGGGATGGTGGTGGATGGTGGTTGGATGACGAGCAGTGGTGGTGGTAAAGGAGTGGTGGGAAGTGGTGTTGGAGTGGTGGGGAGTGGTGGTGGTGGAGTGGTGGGAAGTGGTGGTGGTGGAGTGGCGGGGAATGGTGGTGGTGGTGGTGGAGTGGGTGACGTGTGAAGGAGAAACATGGTGGAAAATGTGTGTCCTAAGGGACGATTGAGATGGGAGGCTGTCTAGTGTGATACTACTACTACTGTTGCTGTTGTTGTTGTTGCCCAGCTTGAAAGAAGAAATGTTGTTGACATTGTTATTGCAGTTGTAGATGTCAGCGAGATTGCTAGCACTGCTGCAGGCATTTGCTTCAGTGTTTGTGATTCTGTTGTTGTTGCTGTTGTTGCTGTTGTTGTTGCTGTTGTTGTTGTTGTTGCTGTTGTTGTTGCTGTTGGCTCTGTTTTCTTCGTCAAAAGAACAAAAGTAATTGATGTAGTTGTTGCTGTTGTTGTTGTTGTTGAAGGTTGGAGGGGAGTCGAGGCACAGGTCAATGAGAGAGGATGAGGAGGGGTAGGGGTCAGACAAGTGTGGTGGTACCGAAGCGGACAAGTCCGAAAAGATGCCTGTGTGTTGCGCAAGATGTTGTTGATGCTGTGCAGGTGAAGGCATACTCACAAGGCTACTCATGATCGAACAACAATAACAACACCAACAATACCAAAACAACAACAACAACACCAACAACAAGGCACCGAGCAGTCTGATCTGGCGCACATGGCCGTACACGTCGAGGAAGGCGCTCAAGCTGACAGCCACGTCGACGTGCATCAGCGACGCGACGAGTTGTCGGTTGCGCTCGTACTTCACCTCGCCTGTTGTTGTTTTGTTGTTGTTTTGTTGTTGCTTTTGTTGTATTTGTTGTGATTTGTTTTGGTGGGGTTGGGGTTGGTTGGGGTGGTGGAATTTTGTTGGTGGTGGTGGTGTTGAAGTTGTGGTGGATGGTGGTTAGTGTTTGTGGTAGTTGCTGGTTGTTGTAGTAATTGTTGGTGGTGTTGTGGTTTTTGTTGGTGGTGTTGTGGTTTTCATTGGTGGTGTTGTGAAAGTAATGTGGTTCAAAAGCATAACCAGCAACGAACCTTGATAGAACTCTAAAAACTCTGAAAACCCATCTACTATAACAACACCAGCAACCATAACCAATTTAACAGCAACTACAATAACTTTAACACAAAAACAACAACAATCATAACCACACCAACAACAACCATAAAACCACACCACCAACAAACCAGACGGCGTGAACACAAACGCCAACTCGTCTCCCACCCTGCCAGCTGCACACACGTCCTTGTTAACCACCCAGTACTCCCTCCTGTCCAATAGCAGGTCCGCATCGTCTGGCAGGTCGCCAGGGGTCAAGGTCGAGAGGTCACATGACGTCATTCCGAACGCCACGCCCCCGGTGAAAGCACCGTCTATGGCGAGGATCTTGTTGTGTGTGTGGGTTGGAGTTGCTGACCGGGTTGCACCACGTTCATTGTACTCGTCGTTGTGTTGTATTGTATTGAATAGTATAAGGCTTTATGGTATTGGATTATATTGTATTGTACTGTATTGTACTGTATTGTATTGTACTGTATTGTATTGTACTGTATTGTATTGTATTATACTGTATTGTACTGTACTGTATTGTACTGTACTGTATTGTATTTTACTGTATTGTATTGTACTGTATTGTACTGTATTGTTGTTTACTGTATTGTATTGTACTGTACTGTGTTTTATTGTAGTGTAATGTATTGTATTGTACTGTACTGTAATGTACTGTATTGTATTGTATTGTACTATAGTGCATATCATTAATATTATTAAAACAACCACCCCACACTACAACTCCACCCCACCCCTTGGAAACACCTGTATGACTAGTTGTTCTCCCGGCATGATGGGCCGGGCAGTGAAGACGTAGGCATTGCAGTACTCATCGGGCAGACGGCTGGCCACGGTTTCAAAATGTGAGAGGATGATGTTCTTGCCGGTGAGGGGGTGGAAGGAGAGGGGTGAGAGGCAGGGGTGGTGGTGGTGGTGTACCATGGGTAGCGTGGTGCAGTGTTGGTGATGGTGGGAGAAGAGGGGGGATGCGTTGTTGTTGGTGAGTTGTTGTTGTAACTGGTTGTTGCTGCTCTTGAAGGAAGATTGTGAGGGGGTAGTTGAGGGTTCTTTGTAGAGAAGCATGTGGTTGTCTGTGTGTTCAAGGTGGTAGACTGCATAACATTGTGGAAGACCTTATACCACTGAATTAATTGTCCTAACAAGAAATTAATGCACTAAAAGAAAAGTAAAGCAAGCAACATACCCAGGAGTTCGACAGCATTGGTGTTGCCGTACACGTCGAAGAGAGCCCACAGAGGCAGAGCTGTGACCACCTTGTTCAGGAAGATCCCCTTCTCCTCGCCATTCACCGCCATCACCACATCGCCACTCCGGCACACCTCAAACGACACCACCATGTCTTGCGTGGCATACTTCTCAGGCAGCGCCTTGGCCCAGTAGCCATACTTGCTGGTCAGGTCGGGACAGGCATACCTGGGCAGCGCGGTCATCAAGTCAGGGTCGTGCATGGTGTAGCCAAACCTCAGCACTCCACTCCAACTGGTGGAAACTTGAAAGAAGCGTAAGTGCAAACGTTCCCCGATCAGAACTGCTCTGTTGCTGAAGCAAATGCCGTTGCAGAAGGTCTCGATCCGCTTGGCCCTCCGGCGGTCGTCTGAGAGTTCCACGTTGGGACTGTGTGTTGGGTGGAAGAGCAGAGGACCTGCCTTGTTCGTCTGCGAAACTTGAGGCTCTGCGAATGCTGCAAAAAAATTGCAAAAGACGCTGGTGATTTCTGTAAATCAGAAGCTCGGAATGGAATTAGAATAATGGAGATTACTTACCGTTTTGATTTGTATTTCCCATTTTTGTTCTCTGCAATTGAAGTTATTTGCTTGCATTCACTTGATCAACTCAAACGCAGACCAAAATGTCCGTGCCTTTCATTAGTTCTCCTGATATGTATCAGAACTAACATTTGTAAAAGTAAACTAAGCCTCAAGGTGATGGTAAGCTAATCTTTCATAATACTTGTACAAAATGTTGAATTTATTTATATCTAAATTATTTTTGAAAAAATCTGAATATTGATCATTCATTTACTTGTACTAAACTTTTTTGAAAAGGTTTCAAATCACATAACAGAAAAAATCACTCTTTCCCAGTCAAACGAACAGAAATAACTTGTCGGTAATTTGTGAATTTTTTGCTCAAATTTTAACGTTTTGAAATTCTAAATTGATAGGATGAAATTTATTTGTAACTTTACACTTCTTTGATTAAACTGTAAATTAACTCTTATTTCTAGCTTAACTTTTAAAACTTATACTTTTCTCTAATCACCCTGCTACCTTTTAAAATTTAAATAATGAATCTTCTCATTATAGCAATCCTTGTGATTTTGATATTCATAATTTTGTTCAAATTGTTCGTGAACTACAGCACAGGCGAGTGTAAAAGTGATGTCAGACTAGATAATAAAACAGTAGTAATAACTGGAGCGGACAAAGGTTTGACATGAAAAATACGTTATCAAATCAATTGTAAATTATTAAATTGATGAGGCGTTAATTTATGTTAAATAATCTCAATTCGCAGGTATTGGTTATGAGACTGCACTGGACTTGGCTGGCAGAGGGGCAAGAGTGGTGATGGCCTGCAGGGACTTGGAGAATGCTAACAAAATGGCTGCTACAATCAAGTAAGTTTATTCAATAACATTCAAAATTTAAATCATAAAAACGACACTGAAAAACTTTATATATAATCTCATGGTACTGCTCTCATAGAAAAGAGACTGGCAACGAAAGTGTGGTGGTGATGAAGATAGACTTGTCGAGTCTCCAAAGTGTCAGGCAGTTTGCCAAGGCTTTTCTGGAGAAGGAACATTCACTGCACGTCCTCATCAACAATGCAGGAATCCCAGAATCTGGTGACATTGCCAAAATATATCAAGAATTCTTTTTTAATTGAAAAACTATTCTGCATTCAAAGACTGTAAAGGAGTAAAGGAGCTCATAAATGAAGTTTTTCGTTTAATACCACTTTAATTAGCAGCATATAATGTCTCAAAGATTATAGATAATTTTTTTTTTTTTGCAATTTAGTGTTGACGTTTCTTCAAAACGACTGACACAGGAGAGAGGACAGAGGAGGGCTTCGAGAGGGTGTTTGTAGTCAACTACCTCGGCCACTTCCTCCTCACTCACCTCCTCAAAGGTGTCCTTTAACACAGTCTTGAGGCTCGTCCGGGTTTATGCCTCATTATTAATAATAGTATTCTTTGTATTGTGTTTCTATACAAAATAACATTATTAAAGTTATATTTCTTAAATCCAAACTATTACATTGACATTGAATAGTTACCAAAGGGAAAGAGACACACAACGGCACAACCGACAATTCCACACAAGCACAACCACCACACAGGCATCCTTAAAAGATCTTCTCCTAGCAGGGTTGTCAACGTCTCGAGTCTGCACCACTACACTGCGTCCCAAGTCAAGCCATCTGACCTCGACCACAAGTCCTACCCACTCACCAAAGCCCTGCAAGTCCTCCATGCATTCGACCTCAACAGGCAACTCGAGGGGGATGGTTTGTGCTACTCGTCGTTCCTGCCATCTTTTAACAACCAGCACTACAACATAATCATCACTACCATCATCAATATCACCATCACCATCATCAGCAGCACTACCATCATCATCATCACCACCATTACACCATCATCACCACCACCATCATCATTATCACCATCACCACCACCATCATCATCATTATCACCACCACATCAGGAGTGATGGCGTGCAGTGTGCATCCAGGTCTGGTTTGGAACGCAAACTTCTTCAGGAAGGCATCCCGAGCAACCTTCCTCCTCCTCCACCTCGTCTACCCCTTTACCAAGGTCTCCATTCACTCCTCTTCCTCTTTCTCCTCTTCCTACTCTTCCTCCTCCTTCTCCTCTTCCTCCTTCTCCTCCTCCTTCTCCTCCTCCTCCTCCTCCTCTTCCTCTTCCTCCTCCTCTTCTTTTTCCTCCTCCTCCTCTTCCTCCTACTCTACTTCCCCTTCAATTAGTTTTCAGTCATGGCGATAAACTGACACTTTACTGCACAACTAACCGACGGATGGGGGAAATCCGGCTAGTTGTGGCTTTTAAAAGTTTAAATTGTGGTTTTTTTAAAATCTTAATTAATATAAGTTAATATAAACGTTTTATTATCATCATCATCACCACCACCACCACCATCATCATCACCACCTCAACGCAACAGAGTGCCAGACAAGGAGCACAGACGAGCATCTTTGCAGCAGTGGACAGCAGCAGACGAGTGCAGGCGGGCAAGTTCCACAGCGACTGCGCCCCCTTCCCTTCCAGGTCCTTCTGCTCCGACCCTGCGCTCGCCAAAAAGGTTCCTCTCTCTCCTGCTCTCTACGCCTTCCTATGCCTTTGTCTTGCTTGACTGTCTGTGTCAACTTGCAGTAGGAGAGGAAAGTGAAGGAATACAGGCTGACGAGGCTGTAGCACCCATCATGCGTCGTTGTTGAGACTGTCTTGAATTCTTATATGACTCTTACATGAATATATTTCAAAATCTCTGCAGGTTTATGAATCGAGTGAGAGGTACTGCGGAATCGTGTAGTCCGTTTCTGAGGTTGTCTGTCTGTCTGTCTGTCTGTCTGTCTGTCTGTCTGTCTGTCTGTCTGTCTGTCTGTCTGTCTGTCTGTCTGTCTGTCTGTCTGTCTGTCTGTCTATATATCTATCTATCTATCTATCTATCTATCTATCTATCTATCTATCTATCTATCTATCTATCTATCTATCTATCTATCTATCTATCTATCTATCTATCTATCTATCTATCTATCTATCTATCTATCTATCTATCTATCTATCTATCTATCTATCTATCTATCTATCTATCTATCTATCTATCTATCTATCTATCTATCTATCTATCTATCTATCTATCTATCTATCTATCTATCTATCTATCTATCTATCTATCTATCTATCTATCTATCTATCTATCTATCTATCTATCTATCTATCTATCTATCTATCTATCTATCTATCTATCTATCTATCTATCTATCTATCTATCTATCTATCTATCTATCTATCTATCTATCTATCTATCTATCTATCTATCTATCTATCTATCTATCTATCATATATTATTCACAGGCAACATTCCAAGTTTTATTTTTAATAAATTTTATTTCGTTTTTACTATGCTTCAAAGTTAATCTGAGGACACACTCTTGGAGTGATGCATACTACCTTGCATGGAGGGATGCACACTACCTTGCATGGAGGGATGCACACTACCTTGCATGGAGGGATGCACACTACCTTGCATGGAGGGATGCACACTACCTTGCATGGAGGGATGCACACTACCTTGCATGGAGGGATGCACACTACCTTGCATGGAGGGATGCACACTACCTTGCATGGAGGGATGCACACTACCTTGCATCGAGGGATGCACACTACCTTGCATGGAGTGATGCACACTACCTTGCATGGAGGGATGCATGGAGGGATGCACACTACCTTGCATGGAGGGATGCACACTACCTTGCATGGAGGGATGCACACTACCTTGCATGGAGGGATGCACACTACCTTGCATGGAGGGATGCACACTACCTTGCATGGAGGGATGCACACTACCTTGCATGGAGGGATGCACACTACCTTGCATGGAGGGATGCATGGAGGGATGCACACTACCTTGCATGGAGGGATGCACACTACCTTGCATGGAGGGATGCACACTACCTTGCATGGAGGGATGCACACTACCTTGCATGGAGGGATGCACACTACCTTGCATGGAGGGATGCATGGAGGGATGCACACTACCTTGCATGGAGGGATGCACACTACCTTGCATGGAGGGATGCACACTACCTTGCATGGAGGGATGCACACTACCTTGCATGGAGGGATGCACACTACCTTGCATGGAGGGATGCACACTACCTTGCATGGAGGGATGTACACTACCTTGCATGGAGGGATGCACACTACCTTGCATGGAGGGATGCACACGGAAAGAGTGCACAAAGAACCAAGACAGGAACCGAAGTCTAAACAGGTGAAGCCTACTTCAACGCAACCAGTAACGAGTGAACCTTCTTCATGTTTTGCAGGCTTTCGCGAGATCCTTTATGTGAATGCCGACACTTATTACATAAACAGAAGACTTGACTTGTCGTTTTAGTGAGTGAATGTAGAATAATTCAGAATAAAAAATCTTATTTGAATTAAAATTAAATATTTCCCAAAGTTCGCAGGTAAATAAATAATTGTTAAATTAAAAGTAGCTCTTGGCTAGTTTTTATTTAATTAAATTCATATTCGCATATGAAGCACCTCTTGGCATTGCAGACATTATCATTCCATTGGAACATCCCTACCAGCTCTATGCAGTTCTCGGACGCTCCAGAATTACTTGGTTCACTCTTACGCCAATTGGTGTAGGGGCTGCTGCTGAGTGGAAGAGTGCAGGAGGATGGACTGAAGGTCTTTGCAGTTTTAGGCCAAGCCCAACCATCCCTGCACTTCCGGCCAGCTGCCCAAAAAGTGATGCATTCCTCTGAGATAATGTAAACTCACGATAATTATGATATTTCTATTGTATGTGAAATTTGAATGGAAAGTTTTTTAACGTACTATCGATCTTTGGGTTGAATTCCTTCAAAGCTTCCGTGTCATCTTCACCCAGAACTTGAACCAAATGTCCGTTATTCTTCACGCAAAGTCGTTGAGCCTCGTTCCATGTCACGGCCCTTCTGACCGCTATGTAGCACCTCTCGGAAACACTCGTCCAGCCGAATGGACAATCTGGCAGTTGAATTATCGACTCTAATATTTCATTTCATTTAAAGCATGAAAAGTTAGTTTTGGAGAAGGCAGACAAGTAAATGGTGGAGTGCTGACCTGCACTGGCCTGCAGAGACGCCACCAGAACACATGTGAAACATGCGACCAACTTCGCGAAGTTCATTTCTCCAGCGCGCTTTTGATGGCCAAGAAGAAGAAAATAGAAACTGAATCAATCCTTAGAAGCAGAGAACCAAGCCTTTTAATTGTGTGTATTTTAGTGTGTTTGTGTGTGTGTGTGTGTGTGTGTGTGTGTGTGTGTGTGTGTGTGTGTGTGTGTGTGTGTGTGTGTGTGTGTGTGTGTGTGTGTGTGTGTGTGTGTGTGTGTGTGTGTGTGTGTGTGTGTGTGTTGTCTAAAATGAATAGTTTACAGTAATAATTTAAGAATACATTTTTGTAGATTTGTTCCCTTCTTAAAAATAATGTTATTAAGTTTTAAAATTCATTTATCGCTCAGCCATTTATATATTATTAATTTTAGTATTAATTAAATAGATTCTTAATTATCAAGATGATTATCGACTAAAAGTTGAAGGATGAATTGTATAATTAGATTTCGACATACCAGTCAATATTCATTGGTTGAATGACTTTGAAAATGTACACCAAGAAATTGGCTAAGTCAGTGGTTTGGTATATGCATGGGTACGTGTACCGAAGGTTTCCTTAGTTTTGTCACTCAGAAAATACTTTTTTGCTCGCTGTTTTTATCTCTGTAATTGTTGTTGTAGGGGCGCAACCAGGGGGAGGGGGCTCAGCCCCTGGTTGGTGTAGTTCTTTTTTATTTATCTTGTAAGATTTTTTAAACGATGAAATATTAGAGTATTTTTTAATGAATTAAAATCTTACTAAACTTAAAAGACTTCACTGTTTGTTTTCTCAAGAAGACTGGCTGTCTTATATTGGTATTATCAGCTCTCTCCATGCATTTGTCAGTAGAGTTTCTTTTTCTTTAAAAAAACAAACTTTCATTTTGAGAATTCTTTGTGATTTATATGCCACAAAAACCTATGTATTAAGGGAACTGCCTTTTAGGATGTTGTCTTAGAGGTGTTCAAGATATGTTGTTCAACGGCATCTCATTAGGTTAAAAGATTCTTTTCTACCAGCATATCCAGTGGCGCAACCAAAGGGGGGCTGGGGGGGCTCAAGCCCCCCCCCCAGACCTTTTCAAAGGGTCTCACAGTTTTTCGAAAATCGATGAGTTTTTTTAGTGGTGGGGGGGGGGTAATGAATTTTTCAATATGCCATAGAACAATGATATTTTCTCTGGATGGCCATCGGGTCTTTATCTCACGTAACATTTCATAGATCAACACAGAACATAGAGATCCCCCAAAATAACACTAACATGTCACAAATTCTGAGAAGAAATAGAGCACCACTAGACCTTAACTACACTTTTAAATCTTTATACTTTTTATATGTAATTTTTTTAAGCCATGACACAGTATATAAAGAACAAATCAGATAGACAAAATAACTCTCGAGCTTTCAGAATTATCCAACCTTCATGGAAAGGATGCTGAAACTGTGTAAAGACAGCTCAAAATCACATCAACACATCAAGTTTACTTGCGTATCAGTCTGATCTCATTGCATGTATCGAACTGCAAGAATTCTTTTGAGCAACAAGCCTTCAGCCTGAGTTGCATTATTTGCTCGATGTTGTTCTGAGTCTGCCAGTTACTTCATCAGATGCAGAAAGAGCATTTTCTAAACTTCGGCTTATTAAAATTCATCTTAAGACGACTGTATCTGCATGTCGTTTGCATAGCTTGTTTGAGAATATCTGCTACCAAAACCGCTACTGCACTTCTTCCAGTAAATGAAATGGTGATAAAAATTTCACAAACTTATCGAAAAATTATTTTATAACTGAGAACACATCAAAATTTAGTTGAAACTAAATATTTGAATTTTTTTTAGACTGTTTAGGATCTCATATCAAACTTATTTTGAAATGTAACTTATAAAATTAAAATTTATTTTACAAAATATGTGAAAAAACTCGGTATAAAAACAGCAAAAAAATATATAAATTGATGTTGCAAAACGCAACAGCTGCGGTAAATGGATTAAACAATTATTATTATTTTACTAAAGTTGAGCCCCCCCCCCAGCATTTTTTGCTGGTTGCGCCACTGCACCTCAGTGCTGCATTGAGTGATTTGTTACTAATAATATTAGTTTATTTCTTCTTAGTGATGCAGCGAACAAGTTGTCTTGAACTACAATAGAAACTTATTTTAAAAGGAAGAAGTTCCAAGGCCTCAAAGTGAACACCAGTGCACAGCTTGCAAGCACCCACTGGCTACCTACTTCACAAGGCAGATGAGTTCTGCAGACGAAGGACAGACCGTCAGAACGAATCTTCTACACATGACTGTGTTTATGTCTATTATCTATTGAAAACTGGTCTAGCTCAATGTTTTCAAAATTGAATCCACTAAAATTTGAACTTAAATTTTTTGATAAAAATGGTAAACTAACTAAAGATCCATGCAATTTTTCCTCTCATACTATTGTTCCATCTAATCATAGTCGTAGGTTAGGATTTATTTCTGCCTCAAAACTAACCTTATCAAACCAAATTCTATTTGTTACTAAATCTTGCTATTTTCATCTCAGACGTATTAGACAATTATTACCTTACTTAGATGACCCTTCTTTAAAGATGTTAGTTTCTGCAATTTTTCTTTCTTGAATTGACTATTGTAATTCACTCTATTATAATTTACCTAAAAACCATTTTAATTATGCAGCTAGAATCGTTAGCTGTACTCCTATTTATCATCACATTATGCAGGTCCATATATTTGGAACTAATTACCTCCTTATTTAACTACTTCTAAATCATTATTTACTTTTCGTAAGGATCTGAAGACATATCTGTTTAACAAATTCATTTACGAGCGCTCTTGAATTTGAAAAAAAACGCTATAGAAATTGATTTGATTGATTGATTGATTGTTGTTCTTTATTGGAGGAAGGCATTCCACAGACGACGAAGAATGGCTTAACAGCTGGTAATGTGCTTGAATTTAAAAGAGTTGAATTAAACGTTTGCAATGATTGAGGAACGATGAGTATGATTCTGCTGAAATAAAAATGTCTCATTAATAGTATAAAGATGCATTGAAGATGCAGTTTGCAGGGGGTGCCACTGTGGACATATGGTCTTGGCTACGGATGGATGGAGGAAGAGAGGTGGGTGAAGGAAGAGAAGTGGATGGAGCGGGTGGTTGAAGAGCGGAGGTTAGAGAGGCTCATCACAGGCAGCACACCAGGCTGCAGTGGTCGTTGCGAGGTTGATGAAGACAGTCCATTCTTTACTCCATCATTTCTCCTCCCTCGAACACATTCTTATCTTCTCGCAGATGTTTTGAAACCTTCTCCATCTCCATGAAACGTCTCACGTTGAAAGCCTCCTTCAGCATCTCTCCTTGCAACTTTTCTCATCCTTCCACTTCTCCCCATTCTTGATTGCAAACTCTCCTTTCGATTCTTCTCAAGCACTCTGCCTTGCCAGCACCTGATCCTGCCATGACACCGCTTCCTGGTTGCATGCCTCCTTCACCTCGTGCACCCTCACTGCCTCCACTACCATCCTCTCCTCCTCCACTCCTCTTCCACCCTCATCTTTTTCATCCCCTTTATCTACCTCTCCCCCTCCTTGCACCTTTCCCTCCCTCACCTCATACTCCACATCCACAAACTCCTCTTCAACCTTCTCCTCATCCACCTCTACTCCGCTCCTCCCTCCTCCAAAAAGCTTTTCTGCCCACTCTTTTCGATCTTTTGTTTTTTCATTCACTTCTTTTTTCCTTCTTTCTACACCTCTACCGCTTCTTTGTCCATCTCTTCCACTGGCTTCACCAGCAGAAACCACTTCACTCCACCAATCTGGCATTCCACCACCACCAATCCTAACTCTTCCACTCCTCTTTCCGTCACCACCACCACCACCACCCCTCTCCCCACCACCACCACCACCACGCACTGCATCTTCCTGCATCGACATCAGCAGCAGGTCGACGAGGGATGACATCGAGAGGCTGACTGCTTCTTCTCTGACGACCTTTGCAGACGCCACTGGAGGATGCATCATCATCATCATCATCAGCAACGGCAGGCTCATCAACACAAACTGGCTTTTCTTCACAAACATGCTTCAGTGATTACAAATTACAAATGTTGAACACTTTCAAGTCACAAGCGGAAAAAGAGAGTTCAAACAAAGCCAGTGTGGACTCTGCAAAGACTGAGTGGCGTTGGTGCGTGCAATGCTTGAGTCTCTGAGGCAGCAGCCTTCTTATGTAGTCTCCCAGGAGGAGGAGAAGGAGGAGAAGGAGAAGGTGGAAGAGGTCGCTAATGAGCCGCTCTGAGACCAATTAACTCCAATTAGACTTATTAAGCCGCAAGAAATGTATTTATAAAAGCTCATTACGAAGGCATTCTCATTCGTTAATTGTCTTTACTTAACTTGTGTCTATTATTAATAATATTTTGCTATTAATATTTGTGTGCTTATTATTATTATTATTCTTGGTATTTTTTGTTTTGTTTGTTGTTTATATTATTATGATTGTTTACTGAACCAGACGATGCCTTCTTGGCGATTGGGGCCTTCCACCACAACACACCGCTTGAAACCAACCAGTCACTGATGCATACAAATGCACAAGTTACAAATTAGGGAGGAAAGACCGATAAGGAATTAACTTTTACATATATTTTTTTACTTTTATTATTTTAACCCTATTTTACAACTAAAAAACGAACATTTTTTATTTTAAAATTACAATTTTCCTTCTTCAAGTTCGACTACTACCGTCGCCTAGAGCGTAATGCCACTGTAACAGAGGAAGCCTGATCCTTATGGCAAGAAGGACTGGAGTGATGTTTTGAAGTTCATCAGATTTCTATTTAAATGAGAACATTTGTAAAAACTTTAAAATACAAGAACGACAGGTGCTCGAGCGATGATGATGGTGATGATGGTGGTGGTGATGATGATGGTGGTGATGATGATGATGATGGTGATGATGATGATAAACCACTGCAGGTCAATTCCCGGTTGAAAGATCGTCAAAGCACCATTAGAGATTCCTCAAGTATTCATACAGTTTCGTCAGAGTATTATTAGCTCCTCATTAGTGGTTGATGACGAGTAATTAACTGGTGGGTCGTTATCAACCAATTAGTGCTTAATTGATTGCTGATTGAGGCGCATTAGTCGGGTATTGATAACATCGAAACGTTGTAGCACTTAGCAGGCTATTAAAGAAGCAACTGCAAGGCAAGCTCAGTGCAATTAAAGAAGCTATTTTAGTTTTCTTAAAGAGGTTTCAGTTAGTTCACTTTGTCTTCAGGCAGGTGAGAATGTGGTCTATGAAGGTTTCAGTTAGTTCACTTTGTCTTCAGGCAGGTGAGAATGTGGTCTATGAAGGTTTCAGTTAGTTCACATTGTCTTCAGGGAGGTGAGAATGTGGTCTATAAAAGCGGCAGCGAACCAAGTGAGAAGTTTCTCGTTATAATCAATTGCATCAATCCACTCAATGGAACTCAATGAATCTAATGGAACTCAATGAGACTTAGTTTATATCGATGAAACTTTATCTTTTGTGAGGTTTTCATGAGGGATCGAACTGACGATGTCGAATGTCGTTGTAGAGGGCCAAAATAGCAATTTTGCAATGCAACGTTTTTTAGAAGCGGCAGCAATCTCCGGATAGAGCTCCTTGAGACTATATTTGATAATTTCCTCGATTCCAGCCGATGATTCGAGGCCCGTCTGTACAGCGCTTCACTTCCTAAGTGTCTCCAAAAAGGTTCATTCTTTCAAAATGACAGAAAAGTGTGAAAAAAACGATGGACTGAACTTTATTTGTTAACGAAAGGATTCATGAAACAGACACGAACCATCCACCCCCACAACATCATAACATTGATCATCATCAAACTCTTAAAAGCATCATCACCACCACCATCCTCGATGTCTCCACCATGAATATTGTAAACATCATCATCATCACCAGCCTCGGCGAGGATAACTCAATTTAAATTTCTGCTAAAAGTAATTTATCGTACAAACTATATATAAATATGTCAATAATAATAATAACAATAATGATTTAAAAATAATTTTTTAAAAAAATAATTAAAAAATGCTAATAATAAATTAGAATGCTAATAATAATTTTAAAAAATAATAATAAGGTATCATAAAAGTAAAAAAAAGTGGCGAAAGCATGATGGTGGTGGTGATGATGATGGTGGTGGCAGTGATGATGATGGTGGCAGTGATGATGATGATGGTGGTGGGGCTTCAAGCGACTACTCTCTGAAGAGGTACTTGCTTCTTATGGGTTTGTCTTCGATGGATGGATGAAATGGATCGAGAGATGGAGAAAAGGAAGAAGAAAGAGAGGAAGGAGAAGAGAGGGAGGGTGGAGGAGGAGGAGGGTTGACGAGGTCCACCTTGGAGGAAACCACTTGGAAAGAGGGCGTCTGCCAGACACCACAGGCGCACTGACTTCCTGTCGATTGGATGGAGAGAAGCGGCTGAAGGAACAACGAAGAATGCAGGAAAAGGAGAGGATGAGACAATTGAATTGTGAGACGAGATGAGTAAACTACCGCTAGCCTTCATTTCTTTATAAAGGCTGAATAAAAAATAATAATTATAAAACGCTAGAACTCGTAAGAAACCACCTGTCCAGTCCCAGGAGCCTATCTTGGCAGTGCACTTGGGACACGTCAACTGTAGAGCACGTCATGGAAGGTGGAGAAGATGGCGTTAAGAGTTGGAGTGAATTATGGCATTGTCCCACCCCTCCATGCTAGCTGCCTTTATATACCTACACCCTTTCAACCATACTAACGATTCTATGTGAAAACACTACCACTTTACACCACAATCACCCCCACCCACACACCACACCCCACCTACACCACACTACCAAACCACGATCACAACCTTCCCTTGAAGCTGGTGTATGAAGGGTTTCATCCAAGAAACTGGTTCGAGGTGAATGGTCAGGTTGCAGTGGTTGATGCTGAAGCCGGATTTGAGAGGTTGTTGGTGTGGTGTCTTGTGCTTGAAAGATGGTGGTTTTGAGGGCTCAGGTGGGTGGGTTAGGACACTTTTCTGCGAGAAAAGATTATATCTGTGTGTGTGTGTGTGTGTGTGTATGTGTGTGTGTGTGTGTGTGTGTGTGTGTGTGTGTGTGTGTGTGTGTGTGTGTGTGTGTGTGTGTGTGTGTGTGTGTGTGTGTGTGTGTGTGTGTGTGTGTGTGGTTGAGAAGTGTTGTGTTTTTGAGTGTGTGGTTGGGAGGTTTTTGAATGCTTGAAAGTGTTATGTGGCTTTGATTTTATTGAATGACGTGAAGCCTGAAGTGTGGCTTGTAGTCGGCGCCACCTTCAACGTTTTTACATCATAAATAAAATAATAAAATAATAAAAATAATTATCGTTTTTATATAGCACCCATCGTGCCTCATTCAGAACCAACCTGCACTTTTTGCACCTGTAAACGGCTTCTCTGTCCTCGTGACCGCCTGCATGCACGTCTGTTTGACCGTCTAGGTATGTCTCAATCAGCTGCACGCAGTTCTGTGCTTGAATATTATTTTAATAGCATTTAAATAATATTTTATTAATAATTTAATAGTGTTTAATTAACAACGCCATACAAGCAACAACAATAGCACACAAGCAACAACGCCACACATGCAAAAACACCACACACACACATACAAACAACACCACACACACACACACAAACAACACCACACATACAACAACAACAACCATTTCGCATGTTGGAATAGAGAACTCGGAGTTTGAAATTACGATAGAGGGCGTTGTTGTCAAGCAACTGACAAGCCATCCCTGCGAACAACCCCAGCTGTTCCAAGAAGCCTTTATTAGGACTGTTGGAGGGAGGGTGTGTGGAGGTGGTTTGGTAGGCGTTGTGGTGGCTGTGGTTGAGGTGGTCGTTAAAGTGTGGTGGTGGTGGTGGTTGAAGTGTGATGGTGTGGTCGAGATGTGGTAGTGGGGTGTGTGGTGGTTGTTCAGGTGTGGTCGTGGTGGTTGAAGTGTGGTAGTGGTGGTTCAAGTAGTGTGGTAGTGGCTCTTAAGATCCACAGTACTCCACACCACAGCCTAAAAGTATATCATACCATACCACAGTCAAACATACCATACCACAGTCCAACATACCATACCACAGTCAAACATACCATACCATAGTCCAACATACCATACCACAGTCAAACATACCATACCACAGTCAAACATACCATACCACAGTCCAACATACCATACCACAGTCAAACATACCATACCACAGTCAAACATACCATACCACAGTCCAACATACCATACCACAGTCAAACATACCATACCACAGTCAAACATACCATACCACAGTCAAACATACCATACCACAGTCAAACATACCATACCATACCACATTAAGCCCCAACACAGCACACTACAGTACCATATTACAGCATACCACACCACACCCCAGCCAACCACACCACACCAAACCCCAGCCAACCACACCACACCACACCCCAGCCAACCACACCACACCACAGCACCATATATCAGGCTTCATCTTGGTGGCATAGGACAGGGCCTCAGGGAGGGAGAGGTTCAAATGCTGCATCAAGAAAGCAACCACTACTGCCCCGCTGCGCGACCTGCCTGCGTGACTGATTGCACAAGTGTTTAAAATGTCTTTTAATTTAATTAATTAATCAATAATGTAAATTATTCAAAGATGACCCCCACAGAAAAGAAATGACAATGAAAGAACTTTGGAATCAAAGTTTCTGGAAATGTTTAACCTTTTTTTGTGATTTTTTTAATTAAAAAAAGTCAGCCTTATTTGCGCATTCATCACTCGTTAGATGAATTCAAAATAGTCACCTTTGATAACTGTATGGTCTACAATTAATAATTGAACTATGGCATTTGAAAGGCCTGTTCAAGAACTCACCAGTGCACGAGAACAGCTCCTTGCTCCCTGCCCTGCTTGATGAAGTGCAGACAAGATGGCAGGTGAGTCAAAAGGTCTGAGTCCTCAGTGTCCAAGAGATGCACGTACAAGTAGGAAAAGCCCTTGTGTATGTGTGAGGAGAGAGGGCGACTGGCAGACACAATGGACATGTGGAAATGTATTTAATTTACTTTGAATTGAAAAAAAGTTAATTAAAATTATAGTAAATAACAAAGTCTGAGCATCAATGTGATATGTCTGAAAGTACTAAAATGTCTTCTATAATTTTCGACTACCTTTCTACGGTCAGGATATGAGTGATGTTGAGTTTGACTTTGAGAGCTTCATTACAGGCATCATCCAAATCACCAATGTATAAGCCTTCAAATATATTACACATGGTTTACTCCGATTTACTTTATTATCGATTAACTTTTATTGTTTAAAAGTTGTAAGCCAACAAAATTGCAGACAAAATAATTTTAATTCGAAAAAAGCTTGATACGTGAATAAGTTTGAAATGAATATCAATCAGTCGATATGAAGTCTTAGTTACAGTCAATCACTTTAAAAACGGAATATGTATCCTTCAATTATTGAATTAAATTAAATTAACGTTTAATAGGTAGAAATATGAAAATGCAAAATAATATTTAATATCGAAATTATGAAATAAATACAGGTTTATACATTGTGTGAAGTTTAAGAAAACAGTTTTCAGAACTGTTGACTAGTTCCACTGAGTCAGCATTGTTGCTGGTGTTGGCATTCTCGAAGACTTGCTCAGAAGGGAAAACGTTTTTTCGTTTGAGAAGATCTGAAGAGGCATTCTTTTTCTCACATGCGATCAATTCATCCAGCTGACTTTGCAATTGCTTGATGGCAGACTTCATGTAGTCGTAGCTGGCACATGTCATCAGGCGCATCCACTCCTCCATGTCGGCTTGAGTTTCCGCAGACAATACGTACGTCCTACTGTTTGCACCAGGGAAGTCGATCACAAAAGAATAGCGATCCGAATTCTCAATCAGTTCCACCATGAAACCCTCTAGCACTATCACTCCCACTGGCTCCACATCTCCTTTTTTCTCATAGTAGAAAAGCAGGTTTCCAATCAGGACGAACCATCGCTTCTGGAATGCCTTGTTGATCTCCCCCCGCTTGTTCAAGTAGCCCTCTTTGTCGATGACTGCAGAGCAAGCGTACAACGCTAAGTGCTTGTCGTTAATCTTCATATTAACTATTCACTAACGAAATGCAATATTTGGTATTCAAAAGTTTTTTTTTTATTGTGGTATTAATAGATTTAAATGAGCTTCAAGAAAAAATAAAGTTCTTCAAAATTACATTGCAATGTTTAATTGAATTATATCAAAATTTAATATCAAGAAAAGTTAATAGTTTAAAAAACTCTTATTTAAACGTATTTTTTCAAATATAAAGTTTATTACTTCCGTATACTATTATTTTTTCAACAATTCGTTAACTTTGTTTCTTTTATTCAAACTATGCCTAAAATAATTCCTACAAAATAATTATAAACATATTTTTCTCCTAATAAAACGAAAAATAATTAACCGTTATTTAAAAAGGCTAATTATGAGGATAAGAAAAACTATTTTTTAATTATTTAAAAGGAAACTTTAATTATTTCTAGCGCCTAATTTCAAAGCAAAATTTTAAAGAATTAAATTTGTCTTTTGGAAAAATTAAAAAATGAATGTTCAAAAATAAATCATACAGAATGATAAAGACTAAGTGAGGCGGCAAGAAACGTAGTGGAATGTGTGGAAAATATTTGTGAGTTCATCATATATATTGTAATAGAACGCTGAGGTATAAATGGAAGTGGAAAGTGGAGAGGATGAGATGGATTGAAAAAATTGAAATGGGTGAAACAAATGTGGGAAAGTCATCGATATGTTGGTTGTGCGTGAAGGTGGTGATGTTAGTTTCGGTAGTTTTGTGTTGCTGCTACTTCGCTGTGTGGACGTACCAAAGGACGGAGTGGTTGGAGGGAAGAGTGGAGTGTTTGGAAGAGAAGATGGAAGCAATCAAAAAGAAAGGAAAGATGTTGAAAGGAGATGATGGCGTGAGTGGGTGAGGGGAGTTAGGTGGAGTAAAATCAATCAAATAAATTTGTATAGCGAATTTTAACAATTTCAAAAGCAATTAGTTATACATTATAACTTATAATCAAAGCATAAGCAAAGCAGAAGCGTGTAATTTTTCAAACGCGGCAGAGCAATAAAGTTTTAAATCTCTTCGCTATTTGTTTGCTCCTACGTTTTACTCCGTTATATGGGCCACACAGCATCTCTACAGCACCCATTGATCTCTCGAGAGCATCGGAGATTGATTAACTAAGCATTGAATATTTATTAGAGGAAAATATTTTGAAATTTTAATTTATTATGACTTTTCCACCACCCACCAATCGTTCAACCCGTCCTTTCCTCCGAACCGCAGAGTGCGGAAGAAGAAATGAAAGGTGAATACCATCTTTTCATAATCCATTTAGTTTATCACTAAATGTGTGTTCGTGTGTGTGTGTGTGTGTGTGTGTGTGTGTGTGTGTGTGTGTGTGTGTGTGTGTGTGTGTGTGTGTGTGCGTGTGTTTGTGTGTATAATGAAAGCGTTCTGGGACCTGCCAACCAGGGGTGGTGCCTCATCTCTTTAAACGTAAACAACAACATGCCTACATGCCAATTACTCCCTCGAAGCAACCTCAGCATGCTCTCCTAGAGATTTTAGTAATATTTATTTAATAATCGTTATGATTATTGTTATTATTATTATTATTATTATTATTAGTTTTAAAAGCAGTAATCGTCCTCATAGTACAGTAATCAATCAATCAATCAAATCAATTTCCATAGCGCTCTTTCCTCAAATACAGTAGTAGCAGATTCGATTATACAAAAATAGGCTTACATAAATAAGTATACAATAATAAGCATACAAAACATTAACATACAAACATCGACATACAAACACCAACATACAAACACCACCAAAAAACATCAGCAGTTTTCCACACTTACCATAAACGCCAAGGGCAACGATCTGCTGTAAATCTTGGAGGAATCCTACCCAGAATGGGTGGAAATTATGGGAGAAAGGGGGGGGTCTTGGGGTCTGAACCTTCCCCTTTCAAAAAACAATTTTTAAAACTCCTATTTTGATACTAGTATTTGATGAATAGCAAGAATAGTTTGGTTTTAGACAGCTATCACTCTAACTACACATATTCACAATTTATTACTATATTAACATTCTGTTTTATTAGTTAACGATTTTGCTCGTATCAAAACAAAAGTTTAATATTGCTTATTTTGAAAAGTGGGAGTCTCCATTAAGGTGGACCCCCACAGGATCACCGCTCACGCCAATTTCAATGCACACGTTTTCTTTAAAATTTTTCTTCCTTATGTGGGTGCGTCTCATACATGGGTTTTTGTTTTATGACAAGCCCCTACCGTTGCACACAACCAGCGTCAAGGAAGCATCTCACGCGGAAGTTGCCACAATGTTTGTATTCCAACCATCTGTGCCTCATCCTTCAAATCACTATATAATATGTATCCACAATGACAAACCAATCCACCCATACCGATGCCTTGCCATTAAAGTAACTAGAAACTCTCAATGACTTCGCACTTGAAACGTCTCAACTTTCTTGTCTCTTATGCATGAGCTTGATTGGCACTTTTGCATCCTTCTATGAAGATGTTTTGAAGAATGAATAAAGAATACTGAAGCTTTCCACAGTTGTTCAAATCGGTTGTAGGTTAACTGCACCCAAACGAAAGCGCGCTTCATGTGTTAAATGCACCTTTGTTTTTGCGCGTTTCTTCTTTTTTACAGAAAAAACTTTAATTTAGGGTTAAGTTTAGGGTTAGGTTTAGGGTAAGGGTTAGAGTTAGGGTTAGGGTTTTCAGAAAAATCGCATTTTAAGAAGAAACGTGCAAAAGAAAATGTGCATTTAACACATGCAGCGCGCTTTCGTTTGGGTGCAGTTAACCTACAACCGTTCAAATCATGCTTAGTGTTTCACGGTAATCATTCACACCAAAATTCCTTTTTACTATCACATGGTTAACATCATCATCATCATCACCAAAATCCTCTCAGTAACGATATTTACATAATATACATAGGAATAATATAATAATAAACATCACTATCATCACCATCATTAAACATCTATATAACAGCAAGATACACACACAGCTCGGATAAAGAAGGACACAGCTTCTCGGACTGACTTGACGAAAGGGGATAAAGGTTGGCGACTTCATTGACTTCATTCAAATGTTCATGCTAAGACCGCGTACTAGTATTGAGTGATAGCCTCATAAATGGTTGTGTAGGGCATGGAGAAGCTAGTTGTTCAATACTCTCAATCAGGACTGATCACTTCTGCCACTAATGCATGCAGGCAACAGAGGAGCTCCAGGACTTCCAGGCAGGACTGGTCGCAAGGGAGGGAAGGGAGAGCCTGGAGGTATGTTTTCGTGATGGTTGTTGCTGTTGTGGCTGGTGGGGCTTGCACCCATCACCACCACCTCCATCTATTGCTCATTACGCCCACTCCATAACTGCATGCCAACGCCACCACTTTTATCAATGGTCCATTAAACCCACTGCCACTCTACCCTTCTCCATCACCTTTCCATGCAGTCTGCAGCTGCACTCCAGCAACACCACGTTAGTTGGAATCCTTCGACACTTCTTCCCTCATCATCTTTCTAAGTGTTACAATCGGGAGATCTGGTTTTTGCAAAAATATTTATTAAATTAAGAATAACAAATTGTAATGACTTCACACAAATACGCGCACACCCACACACACACACACACACACACACACACACACACACACACACACACACACACACACACACACACACACACACACACACACACACACACACACACACACACACACACACACACACACACACACACACACACACACACACACACACACACACACACACACACACACACACACACACACAGCTCCCACTCCCAAGCCAACTTTAGCTCCGAGAATATATGGTGAGTAAGCTTTTCAACTGTTAAATTAGCACTTGTTCATTTAAATGGCGAGTTCCTAATAAATCGGACGAAAAGATGGAACGGGCCCTCCCTTCTTCACATCTTTTTCTCTTTCATTTTAAAATTTTTATACTCACGTATCAACCCTTTAACTCATTCCTAACAACAATAAGAACAACAACAACAACAACTATAACCAGCACTTCACTTTCAAAGCCCCATTTGCCGACACAAACACTACCGCAACAATAAGCACAACAACAACAACAACCACAACCACAACAACAACCACAACCACAACAACCACAACAACCACAACAACAACCACAACAACCACAACCACAACAACCACAACAACCACAACAACAACCACAACAACAACAACAACAACAACAACCACAACAACCAAAACAACCAAAACAACAACAACCACAACGACGACAGACTGCAGGATCGTCGTCTTCGGCATTCCACTGCACCTCTCGCACACCTCGCAACAGGAGGCCTTCTTCTCGTGGGACCTGCATCGAGACGTCAATGCGGATGAGAGGTGCGTGTTGGTTGGTTGTTGTTGTTGTTTCTGTTGTTGTAGTTGTTGTTGGGTGGGTGTTGGTTTTTGTTGTTGTTGTTGGGTGGGTGCTAGTTTCTGTTTTCATGATAGTTGGTGTGGTGGTTGTCGGAAAAGTATACTTGTTGTAATGGTATGATGGTTGTTGCTGTTGTTGTGATGATATGATGGTTGTTGCTGTTGTTGTAATGGTATGATGGTTGTTGCTGTTGTTGTGATGATATGATGGTTGTTGTGAAGAGGAGGATATAGTGTTGTGGTGATGTTAAAGTGATTTTTGTGAAAGTTATGTTGTAGTAAAGTTCTAGTTTTTCTATAGCGGTTGTTGTGGTGGTTGCTGTTGTCAATCAATCATACGCACCAGGCTCTTCTGCTAGTTCTTTGGTGTGGTAGCACACCCCATTTTCCTGCCTCCTCTTTTCAATACTGGACATTTTTTCGCTCAGAGGCGAGTCTTTGTTTTCGATGCTCGTTGCAGAGTCTGCACGAGTTGGCTTGCTTGGTGCCTTGGCGATGTCGGCAGTCTCTGATCAACGGGTGGTGTCTGATGCTAAACCTGCTGAGATTGCTTCGAAGCGGGTTTGTGAGCTCCTCAGACTCCTTAATTCTGCCCTTGTAGATGCATTGCTAGGCAAGAGTGATCTGAAGTCTGTGACAATTCCATCGTCATCGCTCGTTCGATCATCTCGATGCCTTCGCGATCGCCAATCGATCGCTGTTTGTCGATGGTGATGAGGAAGTCTGCAGGCTCGAATGCTGAGACTTTCTGACATATGCCATCCTGGAGAAGGCTTCGTTGGTAGCGATGTGTCGTCGAAGTTTCTCAATCGTTGCCTCGACCTCCTTCGTTGGGATGTAGCACACAGTGTCCCGATGCCCAGATGAAGTTGATCTTGACTTTCCTTCGTTGGTGCTTTGGTTCAATGAGCTGGTTGTGAGTGCGTTGTCAGCCAGGATAGGAAGGATTGATTTTAAAAGAATTTTCATATTTTTTAATGTTTTTAAATCACTATCATCATCATCATCATCATCATCATCATCAACACGACAGATTGTACGTAGTGTTTGGTGAAGAAGCTGACAGGGTTCATGTGTTCGACAGCATGGACGCCTTCAGGAGGAATAAGGTGGTGGTGTGGGTGTGTTGGGTAGGGTGGTGTGGGTAAGGTGGGGTAGGTGGTGTGGGGTGTGTCAGGTAGGGTGTGGTAGTGAATAAGTCGTTTATCGTTTATTCGACGAATGAATAATTTAAACATTGGAGTTTAATGCTAAAACTTCAATATCATCGGAACGTTGGGTCAACAATGATATACAAAAGAACGAACTCTGCATTTTATAGCGCAGTCTTAAATAGAATAGTAAACTCATTCGCAATATAATGATGAATACGATCTTGCCAGCAATAAAAAACTAAAAAAACTATTTTTTAATAGTTAATAAATATTAAAATGCCTTGAGCACAGTCGCGCATGCACTTTGACCTGCCTGACGACCTGCACGGCACTCAACACGTGCTCTTCAACGGCAGCCTCTACTACCATGTCAACGCCAGCAGCAAGATCCATCGGTGCTGTTTTGTGGTGGTTTGTGGTGTGGTGTGGTGAGTTTGTGGTGTGGTGGGTTTGTGGTGGGTTTGTGGTGTGGTGTGGTGAGTTTGTGGTGTGGTGGGTTTGTGTTGGGTTTGTGGTGTAGTGTGGTGAGTTTGTGGTGTGGTGGGTTTGTGGTGGGTTTGTGGTGTTTTGTGGTGTGGTGTGGTGTGGTGGTGTGATATGGTGTGGTATGGTGTGGTGGAGTTTGCTGTGCTTTTGTGTGGTGCTTCATGAAGAACTATGGTGTGTAATGGTGCGACAGAAGTCCATCTATTGAATACATCTTCGAACGTCCCATACAACAGACTGGATCTGGCAAGCGAGAGAGTGATGGCGGTGGCAGAGTTCCAGGACGCAGTGGTTGAAGGGGACGCCCTGAACAGTCTAGGCAACAGTTTCTTCGACCTGGCATACGATGGCAATGGCTTGTGGCTTTTTTACCGCAAGAAAGGAACTGAAGGGATGTTAAATGTGGCGAAGTTGGATTTGTATAATCTAGAAGTGGAGATGGAATGGGGAGTGCAGTTGCACTGGCAAGAAGAAGACAGGGCCTTTGCGAACATCATGGTGGTGTGTGGTCACGTGTACTTCCTGAGGCATGCTGACGTCATTGGATCGTGCATCAACCACGTGTACGATTTGTACACGCAGAGGTGGTTGAGCGGAGTGTCGCTGGAGTTTAAGGTTCCGTACCACCACTTGTCGATGTTGTACTTTGATCCGGTGGTGAGTAAGGCGTTTGCATGGGACGGGAACAATCTCTTGGAGTATGTCATGTCGTTGAATTGAGGTGCTAGTGGACTGGTTGTGTGCTGAGGGAGTTGTGTCATTTATCAAAGATGGTGTTTGTAGAGAGGGTACTGGAGATAAGGGGCTAGAGATGTCGTGGTTCAAAAATGCCTTGCAAACAGAAGTTGAGCTATTTCACAGGGATTTCAACAGATGTAAAAATTTCTTTTTTTCAGAATTGAAAGATATTTGTCGACATTTATCAAATAAATTGTTGATTGGAAGTTTGATTGAGTGAAATTTTGTGAAAAGTTTTTTGTGAATTTTATTCGACTTTTCAAGAGTTAATTCAAAAAGAAACTACGAGAAAAAAATTAAAAAGATTTAATATTTAAAGAATTTTCAAGATAACTTTGTTAAAATTGCATAAAAGATGTTTCCGCTGGGTTTCGAACCCAGGACCTCTCGCGTGTGAGGCGAGCGTGATAACCACTACACTACGGAAACCATATATCTTAATTGTGTTATAAATCGACTATTATTAAAGAAAATGTATTATAATGAAGGAAATGATGATGCAATTTGCTATAGTGGTCATTTGGGCATCAGCATACTAAACACAATTAAAATAGAACCTGGTGCACCTAGGAAAGGCTATGATGTTTTGATGAGAGGAGAATGAGTTTTTATTTGTCCTTGCTCTGTCAACATATTAAAGTCTGTCAAAAGTACCCTTGATCGTTTGCTTATCAATCAATCAATCAATCACTAATCAATCACTAATAATTTGTATAGCGCCCTTTACTAAGTGAACAAAAGCGCTCAGCCATCACGTCCCAAACAAGTACGTCTTCAGGCCTCGACGGAAAGTTATGAGTGACTTAGTTGAAGTTAAAGAAGAAGGTAAAGAATTCCATAAAAGAGGACCACAGTAAGAAAAAGAACGTTTAGCAAAAGAGTGTTTAACTGGAAAACGAAAAGAACGATTAAAGGTGGATGATCTTAGACCAGATTTAGGGGGTTGTTTAATTAGATTTTTAAGATAGATTGGAGCATTACAGTTATGAATTTTAAACATATTTAGGCATATTTTAAAAGTCACTCTAGATCTCAAAGGTAGCCAATGTAACAAACGAAGATAAGGAGAAATGTGAGAAAACTTAGGAGCACGAGCAACAAGACGAGCAGCACAATTGAAGGTTTTATTTAGAGGAGCCAAAGTAGTATTAGGGAGACCATAGTAAAGAGAGTTGCAATAATCAATCCTGGACAGAACTAGAGAAGATACAAGAAGTTGTAGGGTAGGATCATCGAGAAAAGGAAGAAGCTGTTTAATACGACGAATGTGGAAGTAACAAGATTTAGAGACAGATAGAATTTGAGGAGCTAAAGACAAGTTAGAATCAAAAATAAAACCAAGGCTACGAATAGAAGATGAAGGGTTTAGAGAGAGTGAAGAGGGGGGAGGCAAAACTAAAGAAGGAAGAGATAGTAAAGACTTTGATTTTTTATTGAAATATATGAGTTCAAATTTGTCCGGATTAAGTTTGAGAAACATAGAAGAAGCCCAAGAGATTATAGATTGAAGACAGAGAGTTATTTTATCAACAGTAAGGTCAAGAGAAGAGTCAGTAAAAGATGTATAAATATAGGAGTCGTCAGCATAAATTTGACTGTTTAGAGAAGATGACGAAATAATATTAGGTAGTTCCGAGGTATAAAGAATAAAAAGTAAGGGACCAAGAATTGAGCCCTGTGGAACACCATAAGATAAAGAAACAGAAGAAGAACGAGAAGATTCTATTGATACATAGGAAGTTCGCTCAGAAAGGTAGGATTTAAGCCAGATAAGAGAGGAACCAGAAATATTAAAGGAAGAGTCTAAAACATTTAATAAAAGCGTATGGTCGACAGTGTCAAAAGCAGCTGAAAAGTCAAGGCATAAAAGAAGAGGCATTAGAATCAGAAGTTAAAATAAGGTCATTATAGAGTTTAAGTAAAGCAGTTTCAGTGGAGTGGCCAATTCTGAAACCAGATTGAGAGGAAGGAAGAAGTGAGTTTTTTTCTAGATAGAAGATTAATTGTTGAGAAATAACTTTTTCAAGGACCTTAGAAAGAAAGGAAATGTTAGATACAGGTCTATAACTGGATAAGGATGCAGGATCAAGAGAAGGCTTCTTAATTGTAGGAATAATAAATGAAGATTTGAGGGCAGACGGAAATTTAGATGTAGACAAAGATAAGTTAACCAAATCCAGAACAATAGGATAGAATAAAAAAGAGAGTTCTTTAAAAAGGGTTGTAGGAATAAGATCTAGAGAACAAGAAGTGGGAGACATAGAATTAATTATATTTGTATGATGGTCCAATGTGACACTAATGATTTGTATAGCGCCCTTTACTAAGTGAACAAAGGCGCTCTTTAAATAAATTTGTTAAATAAAACGGTTTTTAGACCATTACCAATATATGTATATATATAAATTAAAATATATATATAAACACACAATCAACCTCAATAATCCAACCTCACCCACCCCACCGTGACAATCACCGCCAAAAAATCACTATCACCATAAATAAAAAATTCTTTCATCACCACAATACCAACACTCATACCACAGCACAATCATTACCACATCATCCTCAAAACACAATCATCATTCTTCTCAATTTTCTGTCTTGCCACTGGTGCCGAGGCTGCGAAAGAGGGTGAAGGAGAAGTCTTTGCCAACGCTGGTACTGCTGCTGCTATGGAAAGCTTTCTTCTTTATCCTTTCTCCTTGAGCGCTTTGATTCCCTGCGGCCATCTTGGTCTGCTGCGGCCATTCTCGACAGATTTTTGGTTAGCAGCAGCCATCTTGGCCGCCGCTTTTAACCGTTTATGATTTTGTTGAATAGTTTGTTTTCGGATCCAATAATTTTGTTTTTTAAACTTCAAACAATAATAAATCATTATTTACTTTTCGTAAGGATCTGAAGACATATCTGTTCGACAAATTTATTTACGAGCGCTCTTGAATTTGAAGAAAGAGCGCTATAGAAATCTATTTGATTGATTGATTGATTCAAAACAACCAACATTTGCACTAAAAACATTCTAATTAATTTAATTTAATTTTTATTTAGACTTTAGATTCTAAAGTTTTAATATATTATACCCAAAACCGTTTATTCCACAACTTACCAATTCTTTTCAATCAATCAATCAATCAAATAGATTTCTATAGCGCTCGTTCTTCAAATTCAAGAGCACTCGTAAATAAATTTGTTAAACAGATATGTCTTCAGATCCTTACGAAAAGTAAATAATGATTTAGAAGTAGTTAAATAAGGAGGTAATGAGTTCCAAATATATGGACCTGCATAATGGAAAGAACGTTTAGCAAAAGAGTTATTAATGGAAGGGATGAAATAATGATTTTGAGTGGATGATCTTAAATTCCTTCTATGAGGGTGAGTTATTAATGATTTGAGGTATATTGGGGATACTGGGGAGTTTTGTAATTTAAACATAAAAACACAGATTTTAAATATAATCCTAAATTTGATGGGGAGCCAATGTAATAAGATGAGAGAGGGTGTAATGTGGTGATAAATAGGAGTACGGCTAACGACTCTAGCAGCATAATTAAATACTTTATTTAATGGTTTTAAAGTAGTTTCAGGTAAATTATAATAGAGTGAGTTACAATAGTCAATTCGAGATAAAACAAGTGCAGAGACTAACATCTTTAAAGAAGGGTCATCTAAGTAAGGTAATAATTGTCTGATACGTCTGAGATGAAAATAGCAAGATTTAGTGACTGATAGAATTTGGTTTGATAAGGTTAATTTTGAGTCGAAAATAAATCCTAAGCTACGAATATGATTAGATGGAACAATAGTATGAGTGGCGAAATTACATGGGCCATTAATTAGTTTACCATTTTTATCAAAAAATATAAGTTCAAACTTTAGTGGATTCAATTTTAGAGACATTGAGCTAGACCAGTTTTCAATAGATAATAGACATGAAGATATAGATGACATAACAGTATTATATGAGGATGTATCGAAGCTGACATATAACTGCGAATCGTCAACATAGGATAGGGAGTTGAGAGAATGAGAGGAAATGATAGAAGATAATTCAGAGACGTATAGAATAAAGAACAAAGGACCAAGAATAGAACCTTGAGGAACACCATATGAGTAAGTAGATGGGGTAGAGGCACAGTGATTTAAAGAAACGTAAACAGATCTATTAGATAAATATGACTTAATCCATAAAAACGAAGAATCCTTAATATTGAACTTATTTTTTAGTAATAGTAGTAATAAGGAGTGGTCTACAGTGTCAAAAGCGGCCGAATAATCTAAACAAACAAGTACAGAACATTTTTTATTATCAAAGGCGTAAATAAGATCATTATAGAGTTTTAAGAGGGATGATTCACAGTTATGACCTAAACGAAAACCAGATTGTGAATAAAGTATAAGAGAGTTAGCATTTAAATATGAATAGATTTGTTGATAGACTACCTTTTCTATTATTTTAGATATGAATGTTAGATTGGAAATAGGTCTATAGTTAGAAATTTGAGTAGGGTCTAATGAATTATTTTTTAAAGTAGGTATGATAACAGAAGCTTTGTATAAAGTCGGAAATTTAGATGTAGAGAGTGACAGATTAACAATGAAAAGAATTATAGGGTAAAAAATATCAGACAATTCTTTAATCAAATAAGTTGGAATTATGTCAAGAGAACAGGTAGATGTAGACATGGAAATAATAATTAAGGACAGGTCAGGTAGAGAAATTGAAGAAAAACTGACAAAATTAAATTCACTATTGTTAATATAATTAATAGGGCTAGGAATTGAGGTATTATTGTTAAAATTAGACCTTATTGTTTCTACTTTACTTGTTATGTAATTATGATAATCTTGAGAAGAGGAAGATGAAGGTGGAAGGTTTTTATTTAATAATTTAGAAAGTGACTGCCAACGATTCTTTGAAGAAGAAGCGTTGACTATAGAAATTCTAAAATAATTACAGTGCTTAGAGAATAATATAGATTTGTATTGGTTAAGAGAAGACAAGTAAAGGTTATAATTAAAGGAAGAACTATGAGACCTAAACTTACGCTCATGTCTACGTGCAACCCGTTTCAGAGTCGCGCATTAACTGTCGATTTATTTGATTTATTTCACAAAAACATTCGTTTCTAAAACTAATAATGATCTGAAAATTGCAAAAATTAAAAATTTATAAATGTAAATTTTTAAATCCAAATTGACCGTCGGCCTAACAGGCTGACCAAGAAGATTTAATGGTCGGCTTATCGTAGGTCGACGGAGTTTTGCAATCACTGCAAAAGAGTGCCTATTTGCTGGGTGAGGGTGATAACCACAAAAGCATTCTGATGCCTACAAGAAAAATGATCTAAATTCATTGCTGAAAAGCTACAGATGTCACTTCACTAGATATGAGTTTTTACATTTTTTTGGAACCATATTTTTCATTTTTTCTTCAGCAACCTTCAAGTCATTTTTCTAACCAACGCACGCTAAACAACCAATCAAGCTACACAAAATCAAATTAGTGTGACTATTGGTCTTCAGAGGTGAAGAAGTGACAGTCAGACAGGAAGTTTCAGACACGATCAGTCCTGCCATCGAGACCTTTGCCCTTTCCATCGGCATCGAAGCGCTCCTTGTGTGCGCCGGTGTACAGTGCTGTGTCTGTCAGCTTCTCAACGCCACCAGTCTTCACTGTTTTCTGTTCGTTAAATGTTCATTGATGGTTGAAAAAGAGGCCCACAAAAGGTTAATTTAACTATAATTAAATTTTACATCACTGCAGTCTAAATTTACTTTTAAGCAAAGTTTCTAGACGAATGCTTTTTGCATTCAATAGAATTCTTCATTTCTAAGCTAAATGCATCTAATTAAACCCTTTCCCATAATTGCAGTCGCACTAACAGTGGTTCCATGCATTTGCTTGCTGGCGCCTGAAAGCTTCAGCACCAGGGCCTCCTTGGCAGCCGCCTCATCAGCCTTGATGTCATCCTTGTACTTCTTCGCCATCTCGGTCAGCAGCAGGTCCAGCTTCGGAAAGAGCAGGTTCCTGTAGTGGTTGTTGTTCGGTGCTTTGGGAGGTAATGGTTTTGCATTTTAAAGTTTGAAAGTTTAGACTATTAGAATACCGAAAGAACTGACTGACTGACTGACTGACGGACTGACTGACTGACTGACTGACTGACTGACTGACTGACTGGCTGACTGACTGACTGACTGACTGGCTGACTGACTGACTGACTGACTGACTGACTGACTGACTGACTGGCTGACTGACTGACTGACTGACTGGCTGACTGACTGACTGACTGACTGACTGACTGGCTGACTGACTGACTGACTGACTGACTGACTGACTGACTGACTGACTGACTGACTGACTGACTGACTGACTGACTGGCTGACTGACTGGCTGACTGACTGACTGACTGACTGACTGACTGACTGACTGACTGACTGACTGACTGACTGACTGACTGACTGACTGACTGACTGACTGACTGACTGACTGACCGACTGACTGACTGACTGACTGACTGACTGGCTGACTGACTGACTGACTGACTGACTGACTGACTGACTGACTGACTGGCTGACTGACTGGCTGACTGACTGACTGACTGGCTGACTGACTGGCTGACTGACTGACTGACTGACTGACTGACTGGCTGACTGACTGACTGGCTGACTGACTGACTGGCTTTGAAACTTATCGAATGTTTCTTAACTAAATAGGAGTGCTTGACTTCGCCATTATCTAATGACGGTGAGCATCTCTGAAAACTTCTAAATCCTCCATCATTCGCTTACGTAGGTTCTGTGGCACGTATAAATAATGATTGCTACAGCGTGAGGCATGCAACTCACCTGTCCTTGCCTTTCGCCTTGGAGAATGAGATGTCGATGTGGTTGGAGTTGCAAGCCTTGCTGATGACGCCTGCATCCTTGCACCACCTCGTGAAGTCGGTCGAGGTCATCTCTGTGTTGTTCGCCTTGGTGGCAAAGGCCTTGAAGGCTTCTTGCAGGTCGGCCAGAGACATTTTGAGTTGTTTCGATTTTTCTAAGTGTTTTTTTAATGGGTGTGGTGTGGAATGGTGACTATGGATTTTAATTTATGGAATATTATGCGACATTGAAAACTTACTTGTGTTTTGAGGTGTTCAGGGTGTTTATTTGTTACTTAGCAACTGCGATGACGTCTCTAATGTAATCATCGTAAACGATTCGCAAGAAATATCAAAGAACACAAGATTAAGTAAGTTTTTAATTTTATTTTGTAACTTTTTAAAATT
>OX030955.1:773233-865733 GCA_943735955.1 Piscicola geometra
CCATCCATCTCATTCCCATCCATCTCATTCCCATCTATCTCATTCCCATCTATCTCATTCCCATCTATCTCATTCCCATCTATCTCATTCCCATCCATCTCATTCCCATCTATCTCATTCCCATCTATCTCATTCCCATCCATCTCATTCCCATCCATCTCATTCCCATCTATCTCATTCCCATCTATCTCATTCCCATCCATCTCATTCCCATCTATCTCATTCCCATCTATCTCATTCTCATCCATCTCATTCCCATCCATCTCATTCCCATCTATCTCATTCCCATCTATCTCATTCCCATCCATCTCATTCCCATCTATCTCATTCCCATCCATCTCATTCCCATCCATCTCATTCCCATCTATCTCATTCCCATCTATCTCATTCCCATCTATCTCATTCCCATCTATCTCATTCCCATCCATCTCATTCCCATCTATCTCATTCCCATCTATCTCATTCCCATCTATCTCATTCCCATCCATCTCATTCCCATCCATCTCATTCCCATCTATCTCATTCCCATCTATCTCATTCCCATCCATCTCATTCCCATCTATCTCATTCCCATCCATCTCATTCCCATCCATCTCATTCCCATCCATCTCATTCCCATCTATCTCATTCCCATCTATCTCATTCCCATCCATCTCATTCCCATCCATCTCATTCCCATCTATCTCATTCCCATCTATCTCATTCCCATCCATCTCATTCCCATCCATCTCATTCCCATCTATCTCATTCCCATCTATCTCATTCCCATCCATCTCATTCCCATCTATCTCATTCCCATCTATCTCATTCCCATCCATCTCATTCCCATCCATCTCATTCCCATCTATCTCATTCCCATCTATCTCATTCCCATCTATCTCATTCCCATCTATCTCATTCCCATCTATCTCATTCCCATCTATCTCATTCCCATCTATCTCATTCCCATCTATCTCATTCCCATCCATCTCATTCCCATCCATCTCATTCCCATCTATCTCATTCCCATCCATCTCATTCCCATCTATCTCATTCCCATCTATCTCATTCCCATCCATCTCATTCCCATCTATCTCATTCCCATCTATCTCATTCCCATCCATCTCATTCCCATCTATCTCATTCCCATCTATCTCATTCCCATCTATCTCATTCCCATCTATCTCATTCCCATCTATCTCATTCCCATCTATCTCATTCCCATCTATCTCATTCCCATCTATCTCATTCCCATCTATCTCATTCCCATCTATCTCATTCCCATCTATCTCATTCCCATCTATCTCATTCCCATCCATCTCATTCCAATCTCAGTGTGCACTCATTCATGTTGCATGAAATATATAATCCTGTATGTTGTAACAAATTCATGATCACAATTAGGGTTCTTGTTTGCAGTGTATACTCCTATGTGTTGTATTAAAACATGTTACAACATTTTTGTAACAAATGCAAAATCTTTATGATGTTTAAGCTTAGGGCAATTTGTCCTATATTACTGTAGTAATGAAAATTTTTTAGTACGAATTTTTTTTAAAGAATTAAAATAATAACAAATATAAGGGTTTGTTTATTTTTTTTCTATGAAAAGTGTCTTTTTTAAATCAAGCTAAACAAATTAAATATTAAGTGAGTTGTAAGCTTGAATTCACTAGTTTAATGGGCGTTTTGAATTTATTGAAAATCTTTAATTCTTGAACAACTAATTTAAAATGCGTGCTTGATCTATTTTTTTTCTGGTAATAAATGAATTTTTGTAGCTGAACTCTCTAGTTCCTAGCTTAGATCTGTTGCCATTACTACTGTTTTTTCATTTTCCATATTTTTCTTTAATTTCAATTCAAACCATTCTTCTAACATTCCGTTCAACACGGCACATCTGGATCCTCCTCATACCTCCAAGCAGTGTATTTTTTCCACTTTTATTTTGCCTCTATGACACACCAATAAGTCCCCCATCAAGCCCCCATCAAGTCCCCATCAAGCCCCCATCAAGCCCCCATCAAGTCCCCATCAAGCCCCCATCAAGCCCCCATCAAGCCCCCATCAAGCCCCTATCAAGCCCCCATCAAGCCCCCATCAAGCCCCCATCAAGCCCCCATCAAGCCCCCATCATGCCATCATCCATCTCAGATCCATTTTACACCCTCATCAATTACACCATCCTCGTGCTTTGTGCTACTGTAGTTTAGCCGCTCGAACCTGACCTGAAGGTCGTAGCTTCGAATCCCGGTCGTTCCTCAACAACCCTGCCGCATTGTCTCATCGTAAAGCTTATGTCTCAGCTGTTTGAAGGTGTAATATTATATATATTATATAATATATTATATACTGTATTTTATTTTATATACTTTCTAGTATATACTATATTATAAACTATATAATATACTATATATTACTATACTATAATAGGCGTTATTCCAAGGCTAGCACTTTGTGCTTGGTGGCATTGTAGTTGTGGCTAAATGAAAGGCCGTAGTAGTTTAACTGTTGTGGTGGTTCTATTGGTGGGTATTGTAGTGGTTGTTGTAGTGGTAGGTATTGTAGTGGCTGTTGTAGTGGTAGGTGTTGTGGTGGTAGGTGTTGTGTTGTTATGGTTGCAGTTGTTGTAGCGGTAGTTGTTGTAGCGCAGGGATTAGCGTCTGACACACGTGTGACAGCACGGCATGGTGGCATCAAAGCATATGTCAGTGTTGTCTCTCATACTCATCGCTAAAGATAGTTCCTAACAAGCGCTTCATTACATCATTGGTATTGTCTCTCTTCAAATTTTTCTTCTCAACACATGACTTTATTTCATAGCTCTAAAAATTAATTTTCTAAATCGAGATTCACATAACTGTATTCAACTGAATTGTCTGCTTATTTATTTCTGGTTTGAGAGGATTTCAAATCTTCTCTTTTGTTAAGACTCGTCATTCAAAGCGACATTTTGATCATGAATAAATTTTGACATCTTTTCATTTGTTCGCTCCTAAACTCTGTATGACCCAGGATGGATGAGATTAAAAGGGTCAAAGGTCAATGGTCAAAGAGTAAATAGAAATTATCCGCAAAAAATAATAGATTTAATTTTTTTAAAGAACGAAGATTAACTAGGTTCTGAAAAGTCTAAAGCCGATACCTGCGTAATTAGAAAGATTCAGTAAGATCTTAGGAGAGTTCAAACGCACCAAACTCCGTTACTTTGTAGTCTAGTACAATGTTTTCATAACATTAATTGCTCTCGCCTTTTGAAGGGCTTCAAATGCAATTCATAAAGCTCTGAGACTTTGAGAATTTAATTGTTAAAGATTCAAAGATGATGATGAAATATATTTCATAAAGCTTTGAGAATTTAATTGTTAAAGATTCAAAGATGATGATGATGAAATGTATCATTTTTTCTCAATGCCATGTGACCAATATTCAACTCCATTTGATTCTCTAGTTTTCGATGTTATCTAGCATGGGCGGCGATCCTGAGGGGGTCCTGGGGTCCACTTTTATTAGGATCCCCTCACTCTTTTAAAAATACACATTTCTCAACTCTCATTTTGATACGAGCCTAAACGTCAACCATGGGATAAAAAAAATGCTAATACAGTAATACATTGTGAGTATGTATGGTATTGCGAGTTTGAAGTTGAGGAGACACAAGAGAGAGAGATTTATTTACAAGATAGCTTCTTTAAATAGGGTACGCGAGACAAAGGATGTATCCAGATAATATCCAGGGCTGTCTGGTGAGCCAAGTGCAAAGGTTCAAAGTGCGTTAGTCCCAGAAGTGCCAGTGCATGAGCGTGTGCGCATGTGCGTGCTTATATGTGGACCGCTGTATTGTAGGCCACTACAATACTCCCCTACCAGAGAGCACTGGCGAACGAAGAAGAAAAAATATTTTCAAGTTGTGAATTTTGTTGATGCAATAGTTGTTGTTGCAGTGGTGCATGTTGCAGTGGTGCATGTTGCAGTGGTGCATGTTGCAGTGGTGCATGTTAAAGTGGTGCATGTTGCAGTGGTGCATGTTGCAGGGGTGCATGTTGCAGTGGTGCATGTTGCAGTGGTGCATGTTGCAATGGTGCATGTTGCAGTGGTGCACGTTGCAATGGTGCATGTTGCAGTGGTGCTTGTTGCAGTGGTGCATGTTGCAGTGGTGCATGTTGCAGTGGTGCATGTTGCAGTGGTGCATGTTGCAGTGGTGCATGTTGCAGTGGTGCATGTTGCAGTGGTGCATGTTGCAGTGGTGCATGTTGCAGTGGTGCATGTTGCAGTGGTGCATGTTGCAGTGGTGCATGTTGCAGTGGTGCATGTTGCAGTGGTGCATGTTGCAGTGGTGCATGTTGCAGTGGTGCATGTTGCAGTGGTGCATGTTGCAGTGGTGCATGTTGCAGTGGTGCATGTTGCAGTATTTTGTTCAACTCGAAGAAGCGAGTGATGATGCAAGAGAAAACGAAGAGACGACGAGAAGAAGTGGGTAGGGCTGAAAATGAGGATGAAGACTTGGTTAGCATGGTTGATGGACGGTTGATAGACAAAGGGATGAGTCAAGTTGCGTAATCTGGCAAATTATTTGGCCATGCACCCTTCTGCCGGACCTTGTGTGGATTGGAGGTGGCTGTGGAGTATTCGGGACGTCCGATGAGCTGGTAGTCGTTGTTGTTGTTGGCGGATTGAGAGTGAGGTTGTAGTTGTTGTGGTGGATTGAGAGTGAGGTTGTAGTTGTTGGGGATGGATTGAGAGTGAGGTTGTAGTTGTTGTGGTGGATTGAGAGTGAGGTTGTAGTTGTTGTGGTGGATTGAGAGTGAGGTTGTTGTTGTTGTGGTGGATTGAGAGTGAGGTTGTTGTTGTTGTGGTGGATTGAGAGTGAGGTTGTTGTTGTTGTGGTGGATTGAGAGTGAGGTTGTTGTTGTTGTGGTGGATTGAGAGTGAGGTTGTTGTTGTTGTGGTGGATTGAGAGTGAGGTTGTAGTTGTTGTGGTGGATTGAGAGTGAGGTTGTAGTTGTTGTGGTGGATTGAGAGTGAGGTTGTAGTTGTTGTGGTGGATTGAGAGTGAGGTTGTTGTTGTTGGTGGTGGATTGAGAGTGAGGTTGTTGTTGTTGTGGTGGATTGAGAGTGAGGTTGTTGTTGTTGTGGTGGATTGAGAGTGAGGTTGTTGTTGTTGGTGATGGATTGAGAGTGAGGTTGTTGTTGTTGTGGTGGATTGAAAGTGAGGTTGTTGTTGTTGTGGTGGATTGAAAGTGAGGTTGTTGTTGTTGTGGTGGATTGAGAGTGAGGTTGTTGTTGTTGGTGATGGATTGAGAGTGAGGTTGTTGTTGTTGTGATGGATTGAGAGTGAGGTTGTTGTTGTTGTGGTGGATTGAAAATGAGGTTGTTGTTGTTGTGGTGGATTGAGAGTGAGGTTGTTGTTGTTGTGGTGGATTGAGAGTGAGGTTGTTGTTGTTGTGGTGGATTGAGAGTGAGGTTGTTGTTGTTGTGGTGGATTGAGAGTGAGGTTGTAGTTGTTGTGGTGGATTGAGAGTGAGGTTGTTGTTGTTGTGGTGGATTGAGAGTGAGGTTGTTGTTGTTGGTGGTGGCGGATTGAGAGTGAGGTTGTAGTTGTTGTGGTGGATTGAGAGTGAGGTTGTTGTTGTTGTTGGCGGATTGAGAGTGAGGTTGTAGTTGTTGTGGTGGATTGAGAGTGAGGTTGTTGTTGTTGTTGGCGGATTGAGAGTGAGGTTGTTGTTGTTGTGGTGGATTGAGAGTGAGGTTGTAGTTGTTGTGGTGGATTGAGAGTGAGGTTGTTGTTGTTGTTGGCGGATTGAGAGTGAGGTTGTTGTTGTGTGGTGGATTGAGAGTGAGGTTGTAGTTGTTGTGGTGGATTGAGAGTGAGGTTGTTGTTGTTGGTGGTGGATTGAGAGTGAGGTTGTAGTTGTTGGTGGTGGATTGAGAGTGAGGTTGTTGTTGTTATGATGGATTGAGAGTGAGGTTGTTGTTGTTGGTGATGGATTGAGAGTGAGGTTGTTGTTGTTGTGATGGATTGAGAGTGAGGTTGTTGTTGTTGTGGTGGATTGAGAGTGAGGTTGTTGTTGTTGTGGTGGATTGAAAGTGAGGTTGTTGTTGTTGTGGTGGATTGAGAGTGAGGTTGTTGTTGTTGTGGTGGATTGAGAGTGAGGTTGTTGTTGTTGTGGTGGATTGAGAGTGAGGTTGTTGTTGTTGTGATGGATTGAGAGTGAGGTTGTTGTTGTTGGTGGTGGATTGAGAGTGAGGTTGTAGTTGTTGTGGTGGATTGAGAGTGAGGTTGTTGTTGTTGTGGTGGATTGAGAGTGAGGTTGTAGTTGTTGTGGTGGATTGAGAGTGAGGTTGTTGTTGTTGTTGGCGGATTGAGAGTGAGGTTGTAGTTGTTGTGGTGGAATGAGAGTGAGGTTGTTGTTGTTGTTGGCGGATTGAGAGTGAGGTTGTTGTTGTTGTGGTGGATTGAGAGTGAGGTTGTAGTTGTTGGTGATGGATTGAGAGTGAGGTTGTAGTTGTTGTGGTGGATTGAGAGTGAGGTTGTTGTTGTTGTTGGCGGATTGAGAGTGAGGTTGTTGTTGTTGTGGTGGATTGAGAGTGAGGTTGTAGTTGTTGTGGTGGATTGAGAGTGAGGTTGTTGTTGTTGGTGGTGGATTGAGAGTGAGGTTGTAGTTGTTGGTGGTGGATTGAGAGTGAGGTTGTTGTTGTTGTGATGGATTGAGAGTGAGGTTGTTGTTGTTGGTGATGGATTGAGAGTGAGGTTGTTGTTGTTGTGATGGATTGAGAGTGAGGTTGTTGTTGTTGTGGTGGATTGAGAGTGAGGTTGTTGTTGTTGTGGTGGATTGAAAGTGAGGTTGTTGTTGTTGTGGTGGATTGAGAGTGAGGTTGTTGTTGTTGTGGTGGATTGAGAGTGAGGTTGTTGTTGTTGTGGTGGATTGAGAGTGAGGTTGTTGTTGTTGTGGTGGATTGAGAGTGAGGTTGTTGTTGTTGTGGTGGATTGAGAGTGAGGTTGTTGTTGTTGTGGTGGATTGAGAGTGAGGTTGTTGTTGTTGTGGTGGATTGAGAGTGAGGTTGTTGTTGTTGTGGTGGATTGAGAGTGAGGTTGTAGTTGTTGTGGTGGATTGAGAGTGAGGTTGTTGTTGTTGTGGTGGATTGAGAGTGAGGTTGTTGTTGTTGGTGGTGGCGGATTGAGAGTGAGGTTGTTGTTGTTGTGGTGGATTGAGAGTGAGGTTGTTGTTGTTGTTGGCGGATTGAAAGTGAGGTTGTAGTTGTTGGTGATGGATTGAGAGTGAGGTTTTTGTTGTTGTGATGGATTGAGAGTGAGGTTGTTGTTGTTGGTGGTGGATTGAGAGTGAGGTTGTAGTTGTTGGTGGTGGATTGAGAGTGAGGTTGTTGTTGTTGTGATGGATTGAGAGTGAGGTTGTTGTTGTTGGTGGTGGATTGAGAGTGAGGTTGTAGTTGTTGGTGGTGGATTGAGAGTGAGGTTGTTGTTGTTGTGATGGATTGAGAGTGAGGTTGTTGTTGTTGGTGGTGGATTGAGAGTGAGGTTGTAGTTGTTGGTGGTGGATTGAGAGTGAGGTTGTTGTTGTTGTGATGGATTGAGAGTGAGGTTGTTGTTGTTGTGATGGATTGAGAGTGAGGTTGTTGTTGTTGGTGGTGGATTGAGAGTGAGGTTGTAGTTGTTGTTGGTGGATTGAGAGTGAGGTTGTTGTTGTTGGTGGTGGATTGAGAGTGAGGTTGTAGTTGTTGTGGTGGATTGAGAGTGAGGTTGTTGTTGTTGTGGTGGATTGAGAGTTAGGTTGTAGTTGTTGGTGGTGGATTGAGAGTGAGGTTGTAGTTGTTGGTGGTGGATTGAGAGTGAGGTTGTTGTTGTTGGTGGTGGATTGAGGGTGAGGTTGTTGTTGTTGGTGATGGATTGAGAGTGAGGTTGTTGTTGTTGGTGGTGGTGGATTGAGAGTGAGGTTGTTGTTGTTGTTGGCGGATTGAGAGTGAGGTTGTTGTTGTTGTTGGTGGATTGAGAGTGAGGTTGTTGTTGTTGTTGTTGTTGTGGTGGTCGATGTCATCTTTGTTGCTCCACTCACCAACAGTGAAGTTGTACATGAATGCTTTTGCATCTGAGAAGTCTGACGTATTGGCAATAGAAAAGTCTGTAGAAGACTTGTTGTTTCCTGGTGCATTGATGGATGATGCATGCATCAATGCATTCTCAGTTGGGTGGTGATGATAATGATGAGCAGATTGGCTGTTGAGGGTTGGGGCGGAAATGCTTGTTTTGTTGAATCTTGTCAGCTTGTCTGACACCACGGCTGTCTGCTTAGACTTAGGTAGCGCCTTCTTTTTCGTCTTTGACTTTACAACAGCTGGAGCCGACGACGTTGCCGCCACGACAAACGCCTGGTAATGATGATTCTGGGCGGAAATTCCCGCGCTTTTTGTTATCGCCTGCTTCAATTGGCTCTTCTTGACGACTTTTTCGCGTTGCGCCGCTTTAATTTTGATTTTCATGGTTCGACGTGACGTCACTTCCCGGAATCCTTCGTTCTTCTCGAAGAGGAATGATGGATCGTCGATGCTTGCCTCTGGAACGTTGTCCACCAGGCGTTGGCGAGACATGTTCACTCCCAGACTGAAATGAGACAGAAAATCCGCTCCAATGATGGGTTTCTTGACGTCGGCTACGCGAAAAACCCAGGGAAATTGCCTGCGTAAACCGAGGTTGACCGTCAGGGATTTCTGTCCATACGTTTTGATGATGGAGTTGTTGACTGCATGAAGCGTGAACGATGATGGGGTGAGAGAATGATTGACTGGTGGAGGAATGACGCTTACTTCTGCACCAGTGTCGATTAGGAACTTGAAGTTGTTGAATGCATCTTTTATGAACAATAGGCGACTCATATTTTGTTGGCCGTGGACCGATGTCGCTCCTACTGTCCGGCCCTGCCTTTTAAAATGAGCGAAAGTGCATGGTGGTGTGCATTTTCGTGCCTGTTTCCCAAACGTTTGATGGTACCAGCACATGCCTGACGTGGTGTTCGGGCTTCTGGAACGAGGTGAATTGTTTCGACTGTTTGAACGAATTCTTCCTCGTGGTTGATTTTGGTTAGCAGCTAAAGTGGCCATACTTGTGGTGATTTGTTGAAGCCATGTATGGATCTCTGGCATGGGTTGGGCTTGTGGAGTCGGCGTTGAGATTTGTGTGATGGCGGTTTGTTGAAGTTCCCACATCCTGTATGCTTGCATCGCCAGTTCTGCCAGTGGGATGTTCATTGACGCCGCCAGGATTGGTTTAATCTGAATGGGCATTTTGTCGAACCATAACTGCTTCAGAATGGCTTCGTCCATGCGATTGCTACCCAGCAGAGTCTTCATGTGGCGAAACAGCTGGGAAGGTTGTCTGCCATCTGGTTGCAGGTCACCGAACAACGCTCTCAGCATGCTTGCCTCAGACTGGCAGCACCTTTGCAGAATCGCCTCTTTCAGTGCTGCGTATGGCGAAGACCCTGGTACGTCCACCAGTAGGTCTTGTACCTGCTCGGCGACATAGAATGGAATGTGTTCCACCACATACAAGTATTTTGTCAGTTCTGCTGACACTCTGCGTGTGTGGAAAATCGCCTCCACGTGGCAGAACCACATCTTGGGTTTGTGGTGAAAAACGCCGGTAAGCTGAGTGAGCTTTGTGTTGGCTCTGCCCTCGTCTCCTCCTCTGACGTAACTTTGAGTTGTATTAAATCGTTCATAACGTGCGTGTTTGGGGTCACCAATTATTACGAGCTAAGAGTTCAGGAGACACGAGAGAGAGAGATTTATTTACAAAACAACGTTAAATATATAGTACGTTAGCAAAGGGCATGCCCAGGACTAGCTGTCTGGTGAACACGTGTGCATGTGCGTATTTAGGCCACTACAGGGAGAATCGGTTAAGGGGTGAATCGGTTATGGGGTGAATCGGTTATGGGGTGAATCGGTTAAGGGGTGAATCGGTTAAGGGGTGAATCGGTTAAGGGGTGAATCGGTTAAGGGGTGAATCGGTTAAGGGGTGAATCGGTTAAGGAATGAATCGGTTAAGGGGTGAATCGACTGCATCCCAAAGATTTTCATCTAAGATTAATGACATCTTGAAAAGTTAGTCCGTTTTGTGATATTTTTTGCATCATCTTCACTCTTATTTTCATTATAATCTAATAATTAGATTAGTTAAACATGAGAAAAATTCAAGTATTAGTTATAAATTTAAATCTCAGAAGTTGACAAAACAATAAAAAGTTCTGCTTCAAGACATCAGTTGCAACTGAAAGGAAGAGTTATGTGAATGTAGGATAAAAAGCCTCTCGGATAAAAAGCCTTCGGATAAAACACCTTCTACAAAAAGCCTCCCGGAAAAAAAACCTCCTGGAGAAAAAGTCTCTTGGAGAAAAAGCCTCCTTGTTAATATTTTAGTATAAATAAAACGGACTTTTTGTATAAAAAACGGATTTGTTAAAATAAATTCGTATCACAATTTTAAATAAATAAAACAAACTATATTTTTTTAAAATTACATAATTAAAACGAACTATAATTATAACTATAACGGACTTTATTTTTTTAATAGATTTGTTTCACAATTTTAAATAAATAAAACGGACTATATTAAAAAAAATACATAATTAAAACGAACTTTAATTTATCAAATAAAATAAAAATTATTGGTAAACGGATAAAAAGTCTTCAGGATAAAAAGTCTTCAGGATAAACAATTTTCAGGATAAAAGTCTTCAGGATAAAAAGTCTTCAGGATAAAAAGTCTTCAGGATAAAAAGTCTTCAGAATAAAAAGTCTTCAGAATAAAAAGTCTTCAGGATAAAAAGTCTTCAGGATAAAAAGTCTTCCGGATAAAAAGTCTTCAGGATAAAAAGTCTTCAGGATAAAAAGTCTTCAGGATAAAAAGTCTTCAAGATAAAAAGTCTTCAGGATAAAAAGTCTTCAGGATAAAAAGTCTTCAGGATAAAAAGTCTTCAGGATAAAAAGTCATCAAGATAAAAAGTTTTCAGGATAAAAAGTCTTCAGGATAAAAAGTCTTTAGGATAAAAAGTTTTTATAAATTTTTTTTTTATAAATTAAATTTTAAGGAAAAATACGTGATTAATACGTTATCCTTAAAACTTAAAGAATAAAATGTGATACTTTTATCTAAGTTTTGCTATAAGTTTTTCGTTCAATCTCGAAATAGCATTTGAATAAATTTGACTTGGCTGTTGTTGTTTCGTCACTTTAACCATAAGGAAATAATGTTTAAGGAAGAATACGTGATCCTTAGAACTAAAAGATTGAAATTTCATACTCTCATCTAATGTTTGCTCACTTTTTTTTTCAATCTGGAAATAGCATTTGAATAAATTTGACCGGGTTGTTGATCCTTCACTTTAATCATTAAGTTTTCTACTGGTTCTCGATCGTGATTATTTTTCTTGGAAAATTAATTTTTAAAGATTTTTTTTTAAAGACTTTTTATCCTGAAGACTTTTTATCCTGAAGAATTTTTATCCTGTAGACTTTTTATCCTGAAAACTTTTTATCCTGAAGACTTTTTATCTTGAAGACTTTTTATCCTGAAGACTTTTTATCCTGAAGACTTTTTATCCTGAAGACTTTTTATCTTGAAGACTTTTTATCCTGAAGACTTTTTATCCTGCAGACTTTTTATCCTGAAGACTTTTCATCCTGAAGACTTTTTATCCGTTTACCAATAATTTGTATTGTATTTGATAAATCGTTTTAGGTATGTATTTTTAAAATTTAGTCCGTTTTATTTATTCAAAATAGTGAAACGAATCTATAAAAATCCTTTTTTTATATAAAAAGTCCGTTTTATTTATTTAAAATTGTGAAAAACATCTATAAAAAATCCGTTTTTTATATTAAAAGTCCGTTTTATTTATACTAAAATATTAACAAGGAGACTTTTTCTCCGAGAGGCTTTTTCTCCAGGAGGTTTTTTCTCCGGGAGGCTTTTTGTAGAAGGTATTTTATCCGAAGGCTTTTTCTCCGAGAGGCTTTTTGTCCGTTCCCCGAGTTATGTAGCTGTTAGAGTGTAATTACAGTTTTTTCCAATTCCACAAACTATAAAAAACAAATTATTTTGATGAAAAAATTAAACTCATATCTTTCACAACTTTACTTTCATGTAATTCACCAATGAATGCATGTGAAGTGAAACTTTAATTATTAAAGTTTAATACAAAAAAAACATTTGAACTAATTTCAACTATTAAAAAACTTAAGATGGTCTTATAAGACTCGAATTAAATATCATTATTATGAATGAAATACTTTAAAAAAAGTAATGAAAATATTAAATCAATCAAATTGCCAATCTCTTCAAATATTCAAAACAGAAAATGAATGAATGACAAATGTTCCTCAAACATCAGAATGGTTTTGGGATGCTTCTTTTTTTCCTTTATGAAAATTGTTACTGCATTTCCTAGTTACCTAGTACTTCAAACTGAATAGTTTAATATTCAATTATTGTCATGATGTCAATTTCTATCCACTGATTTCTTCTTGATATATATTTTGGATCATATCCGCCAAAGCGGTGCAGAATTTAACTAGCTCCGCCTATATTTACAATGCTGGCCAATAATGGCAAATGTTGGAACACATTCACACAACTGTGTATATTCTGTGCCTAAACTACTACTACCACTACTACCACTACTACTACTACTACTACTACTACTACTACTACTACTACTACTACTACTACTACCACTACTACTACTACTACTACTACTACTACTACTACTACTACTACTACTACTACTACTACTACTACTACTACTACTACTAATACTACTACTACTACTACTACTACTACTACTACTACTACTACTACTACTACTACTACTACTACTACTACTACTACTACTACTACTACTACTACTACTACTACTACTACTACTACTACTACTACTACTACTACTACTACTACTACTACTACTACTACTACTACTACTACTACTACTACTATGTATTTTGGAATATTGCTATATATACTTTATGTATATTCTTTATGTTTTTTTGGAATATTCCTAGATATACTGTATGTTTTGTAAGCTGTATGCTATGCATCTTACTTTGGAATATTGCCATGTTAATGTATAATCTGTATGTTTTTTGTTCTGTGTGTTATTTTTGAATATTGCTTTATATATTTAGTTTCAGTTCTATGTGTTATTTTTGAATATTGCTTTTTATATTTAGTTCTGTGTGTTTATTTCACAACTATATATATTAGCATGTTTCCTCTACGCTATGGGGTTGTAGGTTAACTGCACCCGCGCTGAATGTGTTAAATACACCTTTTCTTTTGCGCGTTTCTTCTTTTTTACAGAAAAAACGTTAATTTAGGGTTAAGGTTAGGCTTAGGATTAGGGTTAGAGTTAGAGTTAGGGTAAGGGTTAGGGTTTTCAAAAGTCGCTGTGCCGACCAAAGGTACGATTTGCATACGTAATTAGTCTATTTTTAGCTATTTGGACCAAACTAGAATTAGTGTTTGAATTTGATAAATAATGAGGGTCTATCTAAACCTTTCAAACTAAAAATATAATTTAGATGTTATTTTAAAATCTAATTAATAATTCTTCTAAACCTACATTTTTTTAAAATATTATTTTAATAAAATTTTCGAACTAAAAATATAATTTAGATGTTATTTTAAAATCGAATTAATATCTAAACTACTATCTAAACCTACATTTTTTAAATATTTTCAAACTGAAAATATAATTTAGATGTAATTAGTAATTAGAATATAATATTCTAATTAATAATTAGAATATAATATTCTAATTAATAATTCTAATTATATTCTAATTAATAATTCTAATTATATTCTAATTAATAATTCTAATTATATTCTAATTAATAATTCTAATTATATTCTAATTAATAATTCTAATTATATTCTAATTAATAATTCTAATTAATAATTCTAATTATATTCTAATTAATAATTCTAATTATATTCTAATTATATTCTAATTAATAATTCTAATTATATTCTAATTAATAATTCTAATTATATTCTAATTAATAATTCTAATTATATTCTAATTAATAATTCTAATTATATTCTAATTAATAATTCTAATTATATTCTAATTAATAATTCTAATTATATTCTAATTAATAATTCTAATTATATTCTAATTAATAATTCTAATTATATTCTAATTAATAATTCTAATTATATTCTAATTAATAATTCTAATTATATTCTAATTAATAATTCTAATTATATTCTAATTAATAATTCTAATTATATTCTAATTAATAATTCTAATTATATTCTAATTAATAATTCTAATTATATTCTAATTAATAATTCTAATTACATTCTAATTAATAATTCTAATTATATTCTAATTAATAATTCTAATTATATTCTAATTATATTCTAATTAATAATTCTAATTATATTCTAATTAATAATTCTAATTATATTCTAATTAATAATTCTAATTATATTCTAATTAATAATTCTAATTATATTCTAATTAATAATTTTTTACAGTTTTATTTAATTCCAATCCCAATATTTAATACCAATAATTATCAAAAATTTTATACAAATAAATGTCAAAAATAATAAAACAAATTAATCCTGTAAAAATATATAAAATGTAATAAAAAGCATATAAAAAATGGCATAAAAATTATATATATAAAATTTAATAATAATAATAATAATAAAATTCATTTATATAGCGCTAAAGAACGCACCAGAAGCGCTCTTTGTCAGTGGAATAATAATAATAATAGATGAAAAATAAATAAATAAAATAAAAATCATGAAATAAATGACTGAGTAAATGACTACAAATGAATGACTAAGTGGATAAGTCAATGAAATAAAAGAAAATAAGAGAGAAGATGATTAATTAAATGCTATTAATACCAATAATTATCCAGAAATTTAATAAAAATAAATGTTAGGAATGTAATACAAATAAATTTCAAAAATAATAAAACAAATTAATTCCTAAATTAATAATGAAATAATAAAAAAGAAATTCATGCAGGTGCCAAAATCGTGAGATCGATTGCACAAGCTTGATTTTGACACCCTGTGCCCTTGTGGCACTTGCTTGTGCAAATAACTCCACGGATTTTGCACCTGCATGAATTTCTGGTGCAATTAGTCTTACATTGGCAAACTGAAACCCGAAAATCATTTCTAGGTTGCTTTTTATGGCAGCCGCCCTAAGAGAAATTGAGATGGAAGCCTCCCAATTTGTATAATCCAGTCTCAGGTCCCCTTATACTATCTTATCTTAACTTATTTAACACTTTCTTTTAAAAATGATCGCAACTTTTCTTAACACTATCAAATTCAAACTTATTTAACACTTTCTTTTAAAAATGATCGCAACTTTTCTTAACACTATCAAACTCAAACTCAAATACTCGATTGCAACTTTTCTTAACACTATCAAATTCAAATTCAAATTCCCGGGCGCAACTTTTCTTAAGACTATCAAATTCAAACAAACACTAATTCTAGTTTGGTCCAAATAGCTAAAAATAGACTAATTACGTATGCAAATCGTACCTTTGGTCGGCACAGCGACTTTGGATAGAACATACTGTATGTTTTGTAAGCTGTATTCTATGCATCTTATTTTGGAATATTGCCATGTTAATGTATAATCTGTATGTTTTTTGTTCTGTGTGTTATTTTTGAATATTGCTTTATATATTTAGTTTCAGTTCTATGTGTTATTTTTGAATATTGCTTTGTATATTTAGTTCTGTGTGTTTATTTCACAACTATATATATTAGCATGTTTCCTCTACGCTATGGGGTTGTAGGTTAACTGCACCCGCGCTGAATGTGTTAAATACACCTTTTCTTTTGCGCGTTTCTTCTTTTTTACAGAAAAAACGTTAATTTAGGGTTAAGGTTAGGCTTAGGATTAGGGTTAGAGTTAGAGTTAGGGTAAGGGTTAGGGTTTTCAAAAAAATCGCATTTTAAGAAGAAACGCGCAAAAGAAAAGGTTCATTTAACACATGCAGCCCGGGTGCAGTTAACCTACAACCACGCTATGGATGAGTGGCAGTTAGTGTGGTCCAATCACCGTCTGCACCGCTTTGGCGGATATGATCCTATATTTAAAAAAAACTATTACTATATTTTGCCTAATATTTTTTAGAAAATAAATAAAAGGTTTTTCAATAAACTTTATTGAATAAAGTCTTCAAGATATATAAAATGTAAGCATTTTTTAACTTTTTAAATTCATTTTAAAAAACAGAAGTAAAAACGTTTAAAAAATTTGAAGATAAATAAATATCGATCGGTAAAATTATTTAACAATTGATGTGAGCAGTAATATAAGAAATTAAAGTTAACCAAAGATCACGAATATAGTTTTGCTAACATTCCCTGAGCGGTAATTAATCAATCAATCAATCACTAATGATTTGTATAGCGCCCTTTACTAAGTGAACAAAAGCGCTCAGCCATCACGTCCCGAACAAGTACGTCTTCAGGCCTCGACGGAAAGTTATGAGTGACTTAGTTGAAGTTAAAGAAGAAGGTAAAGAATTCCATAAAAGAGGACCACAGTAAGAAAAAGAACGTTTAGAAAAAGAGTGTTTAACTGGAAAACGAAAAAAACGCTTAAAGGTAGATGATCTTAGACCAGATTTAGGGGGTTGTTTAATTAGATTTTTAAGATAACTTGGAGCATTAAGTGATGAATTTTAAACCTATTTAGGCATATTTTAAAAGTCACTCTAGATCTCAAAGGTAACCAATGTAACAAACGAAGATAAGGAGAAATGTGAGAAAACTTAGGAGCACGAGCAACAAGACGAGCAGCACAATTAAAGGCTTTATTTAGAAGAGCTAAAGTAGTATCAGGGAGACCATGGTAAAGAGAGTTGCAATAATCAATCCTGGAGAGAACTAGAGAAGATACAAGAAGTTGCAAAGTAGGATCATCTAGAAAAGGAAGAAGCTGTTTAAAACGACGAATGTGGAAGTAACAAGATTTAGAGACAGATAGAATTTGAGGAGTTAAAGACAAGATTGAGTAGAAAATAAAACCAAGGCTACGAATGGAAGATGAAGGGTTTAGAGAGAGTGAAGAGGAAGGAGGCAAAACTAGGAGGAGAAGGAAGGGATAGTAAAGACTTTGATTTTTTATTGAAATATATGAGTTCAAATTTGTCTGGATTAAGTTTGAGAAACATAGAAGCAGTCCAAGAGATTATAGATTGAAGACAGAGAGTTATTTATTAACAGTAAGGTCAAGAGAAGAGTCAGTGAAAGATGTATAAATATAGGAGTCGTCAGCATAGATTTGACTGTTTAAACAGCGAGTTCCGGTATATATTACTATAGGTATATGGTTCAGAATGCTTTACAGAAAATATCGGTTCACTTTTTGCAAGCAGACAGATTAACATTTTTATTTGAAAAATCATTCATATTGTGTTACTTATTTTGCTTGGGCGATGTTCATGGGGGATTCTGAGGTCCACCTTAATAACGAACCTTTCAAGTTTAAGATTAACCAAAATTAATGAATTTCGAAAAGCTTCGAACATTAACTAAAGTTTTGGTTAAATCAAACTACAAGTTTCATATCACATGACTGCCAAAATGAAATTAATTGTTATATATTTAATATGATAAATAAAACTTTTGAAGTAAGTTTCAAAAACTTTTAATTTTGAAATTGAAATATACAAAAAATCTACACTTATATTCGCTTATCCGCACTTGAGTGATAAAATTTATAGCATCTAGCAGCTTATCCGTCTTTGAATGATAAAATGTATAGTATCTATTAACTTATATTGTTTTATAACTATAATCTATGCATATTTAACCTTTCCTTTCTTTCTAAGGTCCTTGAAAAAGTTACTTCTCAACAATTAACCTTCTATCTAGAAAAAAACTCACTTCTTCCTTCCTTTCAATCTGGTTTCAGAATTGGCCACTCCACTGAAACTGCTTTACTTAAACTCTATATTGACCTTATCTTAACTTCTGATTCTAATGCATGTACTCATCTTTTATGCCTTGACTTTTCAGCTGCTTTTGACACTGTGGATCATACTCTTTCTTTAAATGTTTTAGATTCTTCCTTTAATATTTCTGGACCCTCCCTTATCTGGCTTAAATCCTATCTCTCTGAGCGAACTTTCTATGTATCAATTGAATCTTCTCGTTCTTCTTCTGTTTCTTTACCTTATGGTGTTCCACAGGGCTCAATCCTTGGTCCCTTGCTTTTTATTCTCTATACCTCGGAACTACCTAATATTATTTCTTCATCTTCTTTAAACAGTCAAATTTATGCTGACGACTCCTATATTTATACATCTTTCACTGACTCTTCTCTTGACCTTACTGTTAATAAAATAACTCTCTGTCTTCAATCTATAATCTCTTGGGCCTCATCTATGTTTCTCAAACTCAATCCGGACAAATTTGAACTCATATATTTCAATAAAAATCATTAGTGATTGATTGATTGATTGATTGATAGAAAAGTATTTTTATTGAGTATCAAACTTTTTTTAAATGTTTGGTGATACAAATATTAATAGTTGATACAAAAATAAGCCTAGGGAGGACCCCCCCAAGATTTTCTGCCGATCGCCGCCTCTGTTATTTAGAATAAACTTCTTGAAGTGGGAAACTCTGGCGTAGACCGAGGGGTAGTTTAAGTTGCAAGTGCTTCCGGTGGCCGTGCTGAAAGAAGCGACGCCAGCCAGAATGGGCCTCCCGTCTTTTAAGCAAGTCATTGGACCGCCACTGTCCCCCTGAGGGTTAGGAATTTAAAATAGCATGTGTTTTATAGACAAATATCACTAAGAACAATGCATCTCTATTCTAGGGAACTTTAAAAATGGGCTTACAAAACAGGCTCCCAAATCTGGCTCGTATGTGCAGATGTAGCCTGAGTCGACATTATGGCCAGGATAAACTCTTTGTTTGCACTCTTCGTTTGAAATGATGTTCAGACGGACTCTTCTCAAAGTCTCTGACACCACGTTATGTTCGGCTGTTGAAAAAACAAAAATTTCACAATTAATTTGTTTAATTAACTTAATTGACGAAATGACGACTTAATGCCAAAGGGAGAAAATTTTTTAATTCTAAAAGTTGCTTCAAAATGTTTGGTGACTGAGGCTTTTGGACACTGTAAGTAATCGCTATGAAGCTTAAGAGTATTGCTTGAGAAATAGGAGCGAAACACAGTTAGATCGGTAAAGATGTGGACATGAAGCTTTTTGAAACAGAGTTGAAACTTTGGTTGCAGATTATGGCGATTTGAGCATTAAACAAGACCTACTTTTTCCCCATCCACTGATCACGCATCGGTCTCCGGCAAACGTGAGTTTCTCATCGTCGTTCCAGACGATTGGCTCGATGAGTGCGGTGTTGCCGATTGATTTATCGAGGGTGATGATGGCGATGTCGTTATTGTAGTTGTTGTAGGCGGGATGCTGTGGGTTAAAGTTTTTATTTAAAATTCTATTTAAATAGTAAAACTATTCGTTTAAGAAAAAAACTTAGTCTTAAAAATATCAAAAATTGTGAGAAGAAGAAAGAGAAATATAAGATAGATGGAGAAACAACTGACCATAACGTATTTAGTGACGCCAACTATGACAGCACCGCTCATGTTCCTCCTGTCGTGGAGGCCAGCAACTATTCTGATTTCCTTCGCTGGACTGCAGGTAGCAAGAAAACCATTTAGTACTTAATGCACGTTGCATTTGAAGACATTTCAAAATAAAAATAAGTTTTTAAAATGATTAACACAATATCTAAAACATTTTATAAAATGGGACTATTTCAAACTATGCAGTCAATTCAAGGTGAAAACAAGTTGAAGCTACAGACGTGTTCACAACGCAGTGAGCGGCAGTGAGGGCTTGGTGTTCGCTGATGAGAACGGCACCGCAGCTCGACGACTTTTCTCTTTTTTTTTCCAACAACAACTGATGAGGAAACTCCCCAATCTATGTGGTTTGAAAATTATCTCAAAAAATGAAGTTTCAAACTCTGAGCTTGAGCCTGAAAGCTACACAAAAGTTTCAATACCATCAATGCAATCCACCTCAGCTTCTTGTCCGTTCACGATGAACGCATCTTCAAGCGAAACAACTGCAAATATTAAGAGTTGAATGAGAAGAGTTTTATGTTTCCAATAATGTTTTGAAAAGGGGAGGCACCATTGTTGAGCTGTAAGAGGGCAGCAAGCAAGAGGAGGCGCAAGGACTTCATTCTGGCAGTTGAGACTTAGAGACTAGCACTCGTAACTTCTTTTATACGGCCAAACTCCTTCGTATCTGAGCATATCTGATAAGCAAAGCCTCCACAATGGCGTTCATGATTGCACGAGTGCCATTAGGAAAGTTATCAGTATTGAGTGTTTCTAGTTATAGGTTAGAAAATACTTCCGAATGATTATCGTTTCTCTTTTCAGAACACTTGAGAAACTTATCACTTCTTTCAACAAAAATTATTGGAATAAAAAAGACACATCTTATCATGTTTGAGTTTTAATTTTTGTTCTAATTACTGATCAACTGGTGAAAGACTGGCCAATCTAATCTAATCAATTAACAATCTAATAGGTTAAAAACTAGTCAATTAACAATCTAATAGGTTAAAACTAGTCAAATAACATTCTAATAAGTTAAAAACTAGTCAATTAACATTCTAATAAGTTAAAAACTAGTCAATTAACAATATAATAAGTTAAAAACTAGTCAATTAACAATCTAATAAGTTAAAAACTAGTCAATTAACAATCTAATAAGTTAAAAACTAGTCAATTAACAATCTAATAAGTTAAAAACTAGTCAGTTAACAAAATAATAAGTTAAAAACTAGTCAATTAACAATCTAATAAGTTAAAAACTAGTCAATTAACAATATAATAAGTTAAAAACTAGTCAATTAACAATCTAATAAGTTAAAAACTAGTCAATTAACAATCTAATCAAGTAATAATTCAATTAATTAGCAATAATTTAATTAACAATCTAATAAATTAAAAACTAGTCAATTAATGATTTAATCTGATAAAAACTAGTTAATTAACAGTCTAATCGATTAAAATTCCAATAAATTAGCCGCTAAATGTGTTTGAGTTTTGTCAAAACATCTCAACTCAAAAATTGATTTAAAACTTTGTCGTGGTTTCATCGATGTCTTGCATACGGCTTCATTGGTCGTATCACAACCTCTGTCCACACTGTATGAGCCTGTGGCGGTTGGGAAGTAGTGCTTGAGAGGGTGGTGGTGTTGATGATGATGATGGTGGTGGTGGTGTTGATGATGATGATGATGGTGGTGGTGAAGATTATGATGATGATTATTTTTTCAAAAGTTTCTTTGAGATTCTTTTCAAATGTTTGGTTGTTTTATCCAAATTTCAATTTTCTCATTTTCGCAAAAAAAATGCGAACAAATCTTCTTGGAGAGGCGCTCAAGTGACCCACTTACCACGACTTCCGACTAATTTGAAGAGCGCTATAGAAATCTATTTGATTGATTGATTGATTATGGAAGCAAAACATGACTGATCCGTGTTTTGACAGACTGAACTTCAGTCTCGGCACTAACCGTGGGACACCCAGTGCAACTAACGCATGTCAAGGCGTCTACGAGACAAAACATCGCTAGCAACACCAAGCCTGTGCTCACAATGGTCCTTGAAAAGCTTCTTTGGGGGAGCGGGAGAGAGGGGGTTGTAAAGTAGTGGGTCGTCGTTGAGCGAGAAAGGGTTACTCGATTGAAGGATACTTGTGGTTGTGGAGGGAGTGAACTATTGGTTTGAAGTGATTGATGTGGCTAGGATGTTTTTGGAACTGAACACCTTGAGAGATTTATCTTAATACAAAATAAAGATTTCAATTATTCCGTTTCAAAATTGAAATAAATATAGAAAAACAGCTTTAGTCGACCAGCCTCTACGAAGGTCAACTGCAACGCAACAGTTATGTGGCAGTCTTTCGTTTCGACACTGAGGCTTCCAAGTATTGATTTCATTCATTGCGTTGTCAACAACAGATAAAAATGTCAGAGCTATTCGACAATAGAGAAATCTTAAGACGTGTGACTACTCGTCACAGCACGATCTCGAAATTGGAATTGAAATCAGTTTTGGATTTGTGCTTTCGAGTAAGCTTTTTGAATGTGTTTGTGTTGGTGAAACGAACACAGCAACAAATAGGGGGAGGTTGCACAAGACGGAACGATTTTTAAACGTAGCCTCATAGCTCAATTGTATAAAAAATCATTTCAATTTATACAGCCATTATATTGATGTCTTGTCTAGTTATGTGAACTCAAACATAAGAATAAATAAAAAAAGAAAAACAAGTTTTTTTTACTTAAAATATGAACACTAAAAAATTCCATCTTGAGCAACTAGGTTCCCAAGGTGGAACACTTAGTTCCCTAATAGAAAATTATATTGTATTTAATAGAAAATGTCATTTAAACGTTGTATTTATCGTCAAACTTGTTTAGTTATCTAAAGAAATACACCAGTTTGTATTTTAATGTGAATTGTCATTTAATCAAATTTACTTAATTAAATTTAGCTTTTAATAATAATAATAATATTGACGAGCATTATTATAGTGGCGTATAACCCGAACGGGCTTCCAGACCACTTAGGCTGCTTATTTTCCTTTGCGCCGTTGGGTTACTAGGGCATTGGTTGCACTTGAAGCTAGGACCTTTCATTATTGGTCTATATACTATATAGATTATATATAGGGAAGGAGGCAATGCCCCTGGGGGCATAAGTAGCAAAAATCGAAAAATTGGTAATTCATTACGCCCACTTGGAATATGGTTCACTAGGTTATTTCATGAATATTTAATATTGGAAGTTTGTAATTTTGATGAACCCCCCCCCCCCCACACCCAAAAAAATAAATCAAAGATTTAGGCTTAAGCCTCAGCGTTTTCAAGTGAAAAGAAATCTTTAAATAATTTAATTTACTAAAATTTCAAGATAATAAGGTCACTTAATATAATTTAATATTATAAATATTTTAATAAAATATTTGTGCCGTCCAAACTAGAGGTCGGACCGGGTACCCGCGGGACTCCCGCGGGAACGGGAATAAAAATTAATTTCGGGACGGGAAAAGTCGGGAACCGGGAACAGGTTTTCGGGACGGGATCGGGAACGGGAATCAACATTCAAATCGGGAACGGGAAAAGACGGGAACGGGAATCAACTTTTAAATCGGGAACGGGAAAAACGGGAATAACAGTTATTGGGATTGGATTCTTTAACAATGATTTTTCAGAAAACTTCTAAGTATGGAAATCTTTATTTCATCGATAGTCCGTACTTGAAATAAGTATTAAATGCAATAGAAATGTATTGCCAATGTCAAAATCTCCAACACTACATTTGAAGTTGTTATGGTAAGTCCAAAGATTAGGGAGATTAGAACAAATGGGTGATGATGAAAACTTTTCAGATGAAATCAAAATGGTCAGTTATATTATTTTAATTTTATAAATTAATACTTTGAATTTGAATGATTAATTTCCAAATGATTGCTCAGTTGATCCTTTCGACAAAAGAAAAGATGCCATTGATCTTATTCATATGGCAGCATGTCTGTTGCATCCCCAGTATGAAAGAATAATAAGAAAAAGTTTGGGATAGAAAATAAATAAATACCAAGACATTCATTAGAGAAAATTTAATTCTATTTTGTACAGCCAGACCAAGCTGCAGTGCCGTTGAAAAAAAAACAAATGATGGTTATTTTGACCTATTATGTTTGTTTGTATAACGTAAAAATTATAATAAAATTATTATACTATCAAATTATACGAATGATTTTATATTTGCAGTTGTGGAGAATAAGAATGTTGTCAAAAAACATATTTCTAACATTATTGAAGAATTAATAATAATGAACGAAGAAAAAAATTCAGAAGAGGATGAATTGTACAAATATTCACAATTACGTCCCAAAAAATTGAAGATTATAAAGATGTTTCATTTTATTGGAGTAAAATGAGCTATTTTAAAATACTAAAAGAAGTAACCAAAATTTTGTTTAGTATATCTGCAAGTTATATTCCTTGTGAACGGAATTTTTCAATATGTGGTCGTTTAACTTCAGACCCAAAATCATCTCATTTGAAAGTTGAAACTCTTAAGGGTTTAACCCGAGTGAAAAGCAATAAAGACTTGATTGAATTACTCAAAAACAATGACTAACTTCAATACTTTCATTTCAATAAATATTTGAAATTTAAATCGTGTTTTTTTTAATTTTATTATATTCTCTGACTTTCAAATAATACATTTTAAGAAATGTTAAAACTAGCAAGTTTGGTACCAGTGAAAACGGCAGCGAAAATGAATAAAAAAACAAAAAAGTTTCGGGAACGGGACGGGACCGGGAATCGAGTTGCGGGAACGGGACGGGACGGGAATCAAAATTCTGATGTTCCATCGGGAATGGGACGGGACGGGAAAACAAATTTCGGGAACGGGACGGGACGGGAATCAAAATTCTGATGGCCCATCGGGAACGGGACGGGATGGGAAAACAAATTTCGGGAACGGGACGGGACCGGGAATGAAAAATCGTCCATGTCCGACCTCTAGTCCAAACTACACTGGGCTTAAGCAGCGGCATGAATAAAGTTCTGCAATTGGTTGAAACGGATATAAGGATATATCAGGTTTTACAAAGTTTTATGCTGGAAAAAGACTTTTATAGAAAACATTCTAGTGTAGTTGGACATGCACTTGACATGTGTCTTCAGCTGGTGGCTCATGAGATCAGCCAAACCCTGGAACCGATTCAATGAGTTTCTCTTCAACCTTGTGTAAATAATGGTATCCAGTGGGCTGTTTTTTAACGAAAACAACAAATTCTGGGTTTTTCCAAAGCAACAACAATTCTTATTCACCACTTTAACGATCTCACTGAGTTCTCAAGCCAAAACCCACAGATAAACAATCGCCTAGGCTGTCTAGTAAGAGAAGTTATTGAACATGGGCGGCAATCCTGGGGGGTCCTGGGGTCCGGACCTCCCCACTTTTTGGTAGTGAGGGGGTCCGCCTTAATGTAGACCCTTTCCACTTTTTTCAATAATTTTTTTTAAAAACTCTTGTTTTGATGCGAGCATAATCGTCAACCATGGCATTAAACAGAATGTTAATATAGTAATACATTGTGAGATTGTTTAGTTATAGTGATGGCTGTCTAAAACTGACTATTCTTTGTTTACTTAAATATTCGTATCCAAACAGAAGTTTAAAAAAGATTTTTAAGTGGGGGGTGGTCCCCATTTCAAGTCTGTTTTTAACACGAAGCCAGTAGAGCTCCTTGAGAACAGGGCTGATGTGATCATACTTTCTAGCATCTGTTATGAGCCTAGCTGTGGTGTTGATTATAGACTGAATTTTCTGCAGCTGCGTCATTGGCAACCCAGTTAGAATGATATTGTCATAGTCAATTCGACTGAGAACCAAAGCAAAAGCCAAAGTTCTCAGTGAGTCCTTGGTCAATAACCATCTTATGGATCGTATTTGGCGTAAAGAAGCAAAGCAGGTTTGAGTCATCTTGTTGTGTGTCGTCATGGTGAGGTCTTTGTCGAGATAAACTCTTAGGTTTCTGACACTTTCAGAAGGCATTCGCTCATTCTGACAAATGCGAACTGGATCTTTGGGAGTGTGAACAGAGTTTCGACGGGATGAGAGCCAGATAACTTCAGTTTTGCTGGAGTTAAGTTTCAGTTGATTGGCACCCATCCAAGCAGCAATTTCATCAATGCATGTCAGCTTGATGACCTTTAATGCAATGACCGTGAATCTGGGTGTCATCAGCATACTGATGAAAAGCGAGCTCAAGTCTAGCTGCTATTCTTTCCAAATCTCCAGTGTACAACGAGAACAGTAAAGGACCAAGGACTGAACCTTGGGGGACTCCTACAGCGGAAACCGACGTGGTTGATTTTGTCCCACTACAGCGGATGTCGAAACATCTGTCACTTAAGTAGTTCTTAAACCATTCTAACGCAGAGTCAGAAAACCCATAGAAGATGTGCAGTCTTCGGAGCAGTGTTGCATGATCTACCAGATCAAAAGCTGCCGATAGATCAAGCAAAATTAACAATGTAAGCTTACCGCATCTGGTGCCCTAAAGATGTCTGAAAAGACCTTGGTAATAGCAGTTTCTGTCAAATGATGACGACGGTAAGCTGACTGCAAGAGAGAAAAAAAGTGTGGTTTTGCGAGGTAGTTAACTACTCTGTAGAGAACTAATCTTTCCATGAGTTTGGACAACACCCTCAAGTTTGAAATAGGCCTGTAGGACGATGCATCATGTTGCTACTGGTATTGATTCTCGATTACACACATTAGGTATTTTCATTGATTTTTCAATGGCATTTGATACCATTAACCATTCTATCTTACTTGATAAATTGTTTCATTATGGCATACGTGGAACATGTCACAAATGGTTCTGTGAATATTTAAGAAATCGTTCCCAATATGTATACATTGATGGTGTAACATCTAACACACTAAAGATTAACACTGTTGTACCGCAAGGATCTATTTTAGGACCTTTGTTATTTAACATTTATGTTAACGATTTAATGAATCTTTCTGAAATTGCCAAATTTGTTCTTTATGCTGACGACACTACAGTATTGTTCCAAGACAAAAATGTTAATAATCTTATTTTCAAAACAAATACTTTTCTTAATCTGTTACATCAATGGAAAATTGACAACCAACTCAAAATCAACTATGCTAAAACATGCAGCATTCTTTTTGGCCCTAAAATTAAAACAAACATTATTAATTATACACTTTCAATTGATTCTTATATTATAGAGAGAGTCGATTATACAAAATTCTTAGGTATTTATATAACCCGTAAACTTTCTTGGAATGAACATATAACGTATATATGAAAAAAAATCAAAAAACATTGGTATTTTACATAAACTTAAACACAATTTACCATCTCATATAATTAAGTTACTCTATTCTACTTTAATTCTACCTTACTTGACCTATTGTCTCCCTATATGGGGGCTTGCTTGCAAAACTCCTTTACATCCTTTAAATGTTATACAAAATAATTTTCTTAGAGTCCTGTTTAAATTACACTCTCATGACCACATATCTCATCTGTATCTTCCAGCTCAAGTTTTAACAATCAATCAGTTATATATCTTTAAAACCTATATTCTTTTTCATAAACATATAATAAAAAACACATTCTCCTATTTTACACACTTAATACGTTCCTTCACATCCAACCGCACATCAACATTGAGAATTAAGTCTGATTATTACTTACAAACACCAGGAACTAACTTCTATCTAAAAAGTCCAATCAATGCAGGGCTCCAACTCTGGAACAGACTACCATTGAACTTACAGAATATACACCAAACCCTTAATTTTAAGAAAATGATTAAAACATTTATAATTTCCAGCAATATTGAACGAACACTTTAACTCATTTTAGTTAAGTCTAACCATAATCACTTTAACTTTAATTTTATTTTTTTATTATTTAATCATTGAAAACATTTCTCATTATTTAAAATTATTTCAACTCTCAAATTTAGTTAAGAAGTTCATGTTTCTTTTTATTTACAAGGAGGTCATACAAGCAAGTAATTGCTTCTGATCTCATTTGCTTGCAAATAAAGTATTGTGTTGTTGTTAAAAAAAAAGTTTCAGTGAGTTTAAGACTCTTAAGCAGTGGCGTGATGTAAGCCGACTTGAAAGAATTTGGAACTCTGCCTGCCAAAAAAGACCTGTTGAATAAGCTCACTAAAAAAGGAGCAATTATTCCAGATATCTCCTTCAACAGCCATGTAGGAACCGGGTCATTCGAGCACTGCTTATTTGGAAGCCCGTGAATAGCCCTAAATTACAGTTATAAAACGATATAAGTTAATAGATAATATAAATTTTATCATTCAAAGGTCAATAAGTTGGTAGATACTATAAATTTCATCATTAAAAGGCCGAAAAGTTGCTAGATGCTATACATTTTATCACTCAAGTGCGGATAAACGTATATAAGTGTAGATTTTTTATATATTTCAATTTCAATTTTAACAATTTTTGGAACTTAAAAGTTTTATTAATGATATTTTTTTTTAAATGGTTAAACTCTTGTTTTGATACGAGCATAATCGTCAACCATGCCATAAAACAGAATGTTTATATATTAATAGAGATAGGTTGCTCATAATGAACCGGTTTCTAAGATGGAACGAGTTTACTTACAGCTATGAAATGTATAAAATATTTTTTTTAGTTTTCTATTCATGCATCCGTCTTTTAAGCACATTTTCATGTTAGTTTCGTTTCTGAAAGTTGCCTCATTCAATTATAATAATTGAAAAACTGATTTTTAGAAGAATAGTTAAAAAGTTGGGAGATAACTTTTTTTAGTTTATTTCTCACATCCGAAGAAATATAATTTTTTTTATTTTTTATTAATTAGATGATGCACTACAGTTTCATTACGTATAATTAATAATTTAGTGATTAGCCTGTTGTAACCATCGATGTGTAGCATGGTCATAGTTACCTAAGATGAAACATGAATAGTTGTCTAAGAATAAATGTAGGAAGAGATTATAGACATTGATGAATCTGTCTCTGGCATTCGTCCATCTCGGGGGATGATAAATCTATATAGACTATATACAATATAATCGACTATAATAGGTTTTTATTCTAAATAGTCTATTGACAATTAATACAAACCATTAATTTACTTTTTTATTTTTTTAAAACTGTGTTCATTAGCTTTGACCCAAGTATGTTTCATTTACAGCTAAATATCACAATTGAATAGATGTAAACTTTCGTCTCATTAGTCATAATTTACGGTTATAGGTAGCAACCGCCACGAAATTTTCAAAATTTATTAATTTAAAAAATAAAATATTCATATGATAGATTTTGAAGTGCAGATTTCAAATCAGTTTACATTTTCCAAATATCTCAAATGGTTCAAAAGTTATTCAACTTTTAAACTCCCGAAAAGTGAGCGTTTTGGCGAATTATTTTCAATGCTTAAGCCAAAAAAATACATAAGAGTTGACGGGACGACGTCGCGACGTTATTTCATTATAACTTTTTTGATAAGTGTCATTTAATGTTGAAACTTGAAAAGATCATGTATTTAAAAAAAAAGAAGTAGTATTTAAAAAAAAATTAATTCATAATAAGATTTTAAACCGTTTATTTTCTAAAAAAATAAATAAATCTTTAAAAGCACATAAACTTTATGTTGGAATAGAAAACGAAATTCTACTTATTTAAAAACAATTTTTATTAACAATAAAAAGCGAAAATGAATAATATTAAAAAAATTATTATTATTTCAATAAAACAAGTAAATTTGTATAAACAATAAAAAGTGAGAATGGTTTTGATCAACTTGTTCTTTCTTGAGCTTTCGAACAGTAGACGTCTGTTGAGACAACTTCTCATTAATTAATATCATCCGACGGCGAAGTATTTTATTTTCGCTCTGAACTTCTCGCAATTTTTGCCTGTTTTTTTCTCCAGTCTCATCTCTCCTCTTGACATTTTTTAATGAATAATGTCCTTGTTGTTGTTGTTGAATTAAGTTATATTTGAATTTTTCTTTTTGGATTTTATGTTTTAGTCTTTTTAAACGATTTTTCAGTAGAATTATCAAATTCTGATCAAAGCTTAACTGTCTTAGATCAATTGGTTGTCTGCCCTTTTCTTCATTTTTGGATTGAACAGTTAATGGTATTGTTTTTGAACAATTTCCTACTAAAAATGTGTTCAAAAACACTTTTGGCACATTTATTTTTGAAGATGAAGGAAGAAATTATAAATTCATGAATGATCCTAGTTTTTTCTTTATTTTTAGATTTTTTTTAGCAATAATACACACCATTGAGTATAAAACCAATGGGTTTGTATTGATGAAGTTGTCATTAAGGCATCCCAAAACTTCAGCTAAACTAAGACAATATATATGTTCCTTTTTTTAAAAGTTTTTTAACTCTAGAACTAGGCCATTGCTTATAAAAACAACTTTTTTCAAACTTTTATTTTTTATATCAATACATGTGAGGCCAAGCTTCTGACAGATTGGGCCAGAAAATTCCATTTGAAGACAACTGTATTTTAAAGTTTAAAAAATTATCATTTGTAAAGTTGTTACGCTCAAATGGCTTAATTTATTATTATGGACTCTAAGCTATGAATATCAGAAGAACCAATAAAATCAATGTAAATAAATAAAACTAAAAAAAATAATCCAACCAAGAATAACTATAAAATTTTAAATAATATAGAAATTTAGCATTTAAACGGCGATAACTTTTCAACAGACGATATAAAAGCAAAAACTTAATTGTGATGCGCTTCACATTTAATAAAATGCTATACGTATGATTTGTATTTTAAAAATCAGAAACCGAGGAGCACTTTTTTTCAATGAAGTTAATATCATTTAAAAGATTAGGAAATGTACTTTCAGAATTTATTTGCTAGATTTTAATTATATTTTTAAAAGTAGTTTAAAATTCAAAGTGAAAAATTTAAAGTTTATTTTCTCGTTTAATTATTTGAGAAATAATTTTCTAGCATTCGGTTTGAAGTAGGAAATTCAAATACGATTTTAATGATATATCATTCATTTATATACATTATATTTTGGTTTCTGAATTTGAAAAATGAACAAGTAGGTGTCGATTCAAAAAGTCCAGATGACAGCGTAAAGTTGACTTGATATGATATTCAGTTTTAAATATTGGTTTTTTAAGCTTAGTTAATAAAATTTTACTTTGTATTTAATTTTTTAAATGAAAAAATAGTTAAACTTTCATTTAATTACAATTTGAATTTTATTTAAAAGCTAGAACCTTTAATAAAAGCAATTTATTGTGCTGATTGCACATATTAACGAAATTCGCCACTCTTAGCTCATTTGCATACCGTTCGTGGCGGTTGCTAGTTATAGGTGAACTGCACGCAAAAGAATGCGCAGAGCATGTGTTAAATGCACGTTTGATTTTGCACGTTTCTTCTTTTTTACAGAAAAACGTTAATTTAGGGTTAATTTAGGGTTAGAGTTAGGGTTAGGGTTTTCAGAAAAATCGCATTTCAAGAAGAAACGTGCAAAATCAAACGTGCATTTAACACATGCTCTGTGCATTCTTTTGCGTGCAGTTCACCTATAACCATAATTTACTGTAAACTAGAGAGTTGCACGGGAAATGGTTGAAGCTAAAAGTAAAGTGCGAGATAAAAAATTTCTCTGAGTAAAGGAAGTTTAACTCGTGTTGTTCCAAAGAGTTTACTTCAAAAATAGAATGTAAAATTTTTTTATAACAAATTTAGAGCGTTTTTAAAAGATATGTGATGACGCATTTTGAGAAAGAACTGAAAGACTACATGTTCCAGAATACATAAAGATTTTTTTGAATGATCAGTATTAAAAAAGCGGTAAAAGGTATTTCTTTAGATAAATAAAGTAGTCAAAAATAAGTCAAATATTTAAATTAAAATTTTTATTACATACAATATGATTCGATATTAGGCAACTAAGCATTCCATCTTGGGAACCCAGTTGCTCAGGATGGAATTTTTGAGTGTTCATATTTGAGGTTAATAAACTCATAATTCTTATTTCTTTATTTCTTATGTTTAACAATATATAGTTAGAGAAAGAGTCAATATAAGGGCTGGATAAATTTTAATTTACGTTATTGGTTATGCAATTGAGCTATGAGAATACGTATAAAAATCGTTCCATCTTGTGCAACTTCTCCCTACATAGTGACGATGTTTAGTTATAGTGATAGCTGTCTAAAACCAAACTATCCTTTGCTTACTTGAATATTCGTATAAAAAAAAGTTTAAAAATATTCTTATAAGGGGAAGGAAAAGGAAATCCGGATCCCAGGACCCCCCAGGATCGTCTATGCTGAGTAGGACCCCCCCCCCAAGATTTGCAGCTGATCGCCGCCTCTGTTAATGAACCTCACTATTTCAAGTTGTTCTGGTGGTGTTTTCGAAGTTATAAAAAAAGGAGCAGATGACCCCCCTTACCCCCCCTGGATACGCCCATGTCTTCACTCTTAGGAAGAACAATAACCAATCCACAATGTTTACTATTAGTTTTATTTCATCCTTAGCTTCAGTTAAAATAATCAATCAATAAATCAATCAAATAGATTTCTATAGCGCTCTTTATTCAAATTCAAGAGCGCTCGTAAATAAATTTGTTAAACAGATATGTCTTAAGATCCTTACGAAAAGTAAATAATGATTTAGAAGTAGTTAAATAAGGAGGTAATGAGTTTCAAATATATGTACCTGCATAATGGAAGAATGTTTAGCAAAAGAGTTATTAATGGAAGGGATGAAATAATGATTTTGAGTGGATGATCTTAAATTCCTTCTATGAGGGTGAGTTATTAATGATTTGAGGTATATTGGGGATACTGGGGAGTTTTGTAATTTAAACATAAAAACACAGATTTTAATTATAATCCTAAATTTGATGGGGGGCCAATGTAATAAGATGAGAGAGGGTGTAATGTGGTGATAAATAGGAGTACGGCTAACGACTCTAGCTGCATAATTAAACACTTTATTTAATGGTTTCAAAGTAGTTTCAGGTAAATTATAATAGAGTGAGTTACAATAGTCAGTTCGAGATAAAACAGTTATAATTTATTTTCTTTTATTAGAATTACGTTTAGAATCTTTAGATGAAAAGGGAAAATCGATTTAATCTGAAATTTAACAAGTGAAAAATGTTGTATCTCCACCTACCACGTGGGAGCAATTTAATAAAAAGTTAAGAATTTTTAATATTAGTTTTTAAAATATCTATATGTTCGGACATTTGATTTGAAAAAAATAAAAGTGTGCCGAAATATAACGGTATTATATGGAATATTTAATACATTATTTTTTCATTTAATTTCGGATGTAGCCAGTCTTGATAGTCAAGCGCTCAAATTTTGGTAACCGCTAAATTTATTTTTCACAGGTTGCCTGAATAACTTATAAGGGTGGCTTATCCTCTAGAAAATGGAGACTTTAATTCCTATAATCAACAAGCTTCAAGATGTCTTCAGTACCGTTGGATCTGACACCATCCAACTGCCGCAAATCGTTGTGATAGGAAACCAGGTTGTCATTGCCTTTTTTAACGTTTAAAGTTTATTTTCGCTCATTAATTTAAGTTTCCAATTAATTTGAGACAAAGAAAAGCACAAAACACATTATAATGAAAAAATATTTTCCAGTTTTAAAAATATAAATTTTCTTCCGTGCAGAGTTCAGGCAAGAGTTCAGTGATAGAGAGCATAGTGGGCAAGGACTTCCTGCCCAGGGGAACAGGCATCGTGACCAGGAGGCCTCTGGTGCTGCAGCTGGTGCACACGGCAGAGGCAGATGGCGTGAAGCTTGAAGGTCATTGGTGTTTGGGGCTGGCTTAAAATGTTAATTTAAAGTAGAAAATTTATTTGTTAGATAATGAATGCTTTCAAAGCGTTTCAGGCATTTTGGACTGGCCTTATCAAACAGAAAATAAACTTTTTTTAATTTGATGACAATATTTTAGACTTTCACCATGCTTATTCAGAGTATGGCAAGTTTTTGCACACTGGCAACAGGGTATGTACTTTTCAATTTAAGTGTAACTAAGTTTTTTATTCAATTTTTATAAAGTTATTAAGAGCCTTTAGCTATAAACAAATATTAAATAATACTTTTATTAATATTTTAAATGAGAAAAATATCATTTGGATTTAATTAATTTGGTCTTAATGAGTCTTGCAAACTGGTCTGCAGGTCTACTCGAACTTCAATGAGATCCGAGAAGAAATCGAGAGTGAAACAGCTCGACTCACAGGCACTAACAAGGTTCCAACATCTCCTTGCTTTCCATCCATCGTTTTCTTGCTATCCATCCATCATTCCTTCACCATCCATCCATTATCTTCTTCCATCCATCCGTTATCCCTTTGCCATCTATCCACTGAATTTCTTTGGAAAAAGAGGCTTTTTGATCGCTTATCTGCGTTCGCTCAATGATGATGGTGATGGTGATGATGATGATGGTGATGAACAATTCTCAAATCACACGACACCCACTTTCACCTATCCCTCTCACCTAACCCCCCTTCCCTCACCTCCCCCCACCAGGGCATTTGCCACGAGCCGATCAACCTGAAGATCTTCTCTCCCTCGGTGATCACACTGACCCTGGTCGACCTGCCCGGCATCACCAAGGTGCCCGTGGGCGACCAGCCCGAGGACATTGAGGCCCAGATCAGAGAGATGTGCATCAAGTGAGAGGCTTGTGCATGCCACGCTTTTGTTGTGCTGCCACTTTATGTCTTCACCATGCTGCATGCAGCTTTGACCACGCCCACCTCCATCAACTCCCCACACACACCCACAGGTACATCAGCAACCCACACTGCATCATCTTGGCCGTCACAGCTGCCAACACCGACCTGGCCACCTCCGAAGCGCTCAAGCTCTCGAAGGAAGTCGACCCTGATGGTACTTTCTTGCTGTGCTCCTCATTGCTGCTTTCAGTCGGCCATGTTCTCCTGTAGCTCTTTGGGTGGTTGCTCATTCCGTCTTGCCTGCCTCATCTTTGCAAGGCCTTCTGTCTGCTTCTTCGCTTCCAGATGGACTGATTTGCGGTCTGTCACAACTTTTATGACCTCGTCTCTCGTTCAGCCTATTCTACCAGTGTCAAATGCATTGCTTTTGAGACCTTTGCGCCTCAACTCTTAGTTTTTTTGTACACCGCCCCCGCCACCACCGCCGCCACCACTGCTGCGCGTCGTCAATTTTCGTCGTCTCACCCCAACAATCATCCACTCAACACCACAACCATCATCCACCCAACACCACAACCATCATCATCATCAACACCACAACCATCATCATCCACCCAACACCACAACCATCATCATCCACCCAACACCACAACCATCATCCACCCAACTACAACCATCATCCACCCAACCCAACACCACAACCATCATCATCATCAACACCACAACCATCATCCACCCAACACCACAACCATCATCCACCCAACCCAACACCACAACCATCATCATCATCAACACCACAGGCAGACGCACACTGGCAGTGGTGACGAAGTTGGATCTGATGGACAACGGCACTGATGCGGTTGACGTCCTCTCTGGAAGGGTGATTCCCGTGAAGCTGGGCATCGTTGGCGTCGTTAATCGCAGCCAAGCCGACATCAACAATAAGAAGGTGGTGGTGGTTGTGGTGGTGGGGTGTTGGTGGTTGTGTTGGTGGTTGTGTTGGTGATGGTGGTGGGGTGTTGTGGTGGTGGTTGTTTTGGTGGTTGTGGTGGTGTTGTGGTGGTGGTTGTGTTGGTGGTTGTGTTGGTGATGGTGGTGGGGTGTTGTGTTGGTGGTTGTGTAGGTGGTTGTGGTTGTGGTGGTTGTTGTGTTGGGTGGTAGTTTTGGGGGTGGGGATAATTGTGGTGGTGGTAGTTGTTGTTTTTACTGTGGTTTTGGTGGGGTTTTTGTAGAGGTTGTGGTGGTTGTTGTAGTTGGTGAGGTGGGCAGTGAAATTGTATTTTTCGTAAAGTTGTTAAGTTCATTCATCCACCACCACCACGACTACTACTTCAACTTCGGACAGGAGATCGAGGAGTGCTTGAAGGACGAGCAGGCCTTCTTGCACAAGAGGTACCCGAACCTCGCCTCCAAGAATGGAACGCCTTTTCTGGCTAAAACGCTCAATAGGGTGGCTTGTTGCTGTTGTTGTTGTGGTTTGATGTTGTTGTGGTTTGATGTTGTTGTGGTTGTGGTGTGGTGTTGTTGTTGTTGTTGTTGTTGTTGTTGTGGTTTGATGTTGTTGTGGTTGTGGTGTGGTGTTGTTGTTGTTGTTGTAGGGTGATGTTGTTGTGGTTGTGGGCTGTTAGTTGTAGTTGTTGTGGTTGGATGTGGTTTTTGGGTTGTTGTTGTTTTGGTTGTTGACGGAGTACTGGTGTTTGTGGAAGTTGTTGTGGTTTTGGTGGTTTTTTTGTAGTTGTTATGGTAGTAGTTGTGGCTGCTAAAGATTTTATAGTGGCAGTTGTGGTTTCCAATGGGTTCACTGGGGAAGGATGAAATGCTATAGAGTGTGCATGGCATGTTGGCAGAGGGGAGCTGGTGTAGTTTGCTTCTCCCGACCATCAGAAGAGCAGCACATCAACAAACCCGCCATGTGCCTCCATGACTTTCCATTTGCCAACATTCCTTTCTATCGTTTCTCTCACGACTTTCCATTCCATCCAATTCCACTCTTCCACTACATCCGACTCCCTCCTCTTCCTCCATCTTCTTTTTCTTCATCCTCCTCCATCATCCACTCAACTCCATCCTTCTCCTTCCACTCCACTTCTCCACCTCCTCCACATCCCAATCCTCCTCCACCTCTTCCACTCCTCCTTCTCATCCTCCTCTTCATCCTCCTCCACCTCTTCCCCTCCTCCTCCTCCTCATCCAGCTGCTGATGTACCACATCCGAGACTGCCTACCCGACTTGAAGACGAGGGTGACGGTGATGACGGGTCAGTATCACCAACTGCTCAAGTCCTACGGCAATGAGATCAAGGATAAGGTGGTGTGGTCTGGTGTGGTGTGGTGTTGTAGTGTGGTGGTGTGGTGGTGTGGTGTGGTGGTGAGGTGTGGTGTGGTGGTGTGGTGTGGTGTGGTGTGGTATGGTTTTGTGGTGGTGTGGTGGTGTGGTGTGGTGGTGAGGTGTGGTGTGGTGGTGGTGTGGTGTGGTGGTTGTGGTGGTGAGGTGGTGTGGTGTGGTGTGGTGTGGTGGTGAGGTGGTGGTGTTTATGTGGTGTTGTGGTGTGGTGTGGTTTTGTGGTGGTGTGGTGGTGAGGTGGTTGTGGTGGTTGTGGTGGTGAGGTGGTGTGGTGAGGTGGTGTGGTGTGGTGGTGAGGTGTTTGTGGTGGTGTGGTGTGGTGGTGTTGTGGTTGTGGTGGTAGGTGGTGTGGTGGTAGTGTGGATGTGGTGTTGATGGTGGTGATTTGGAAGGATTAATAAAGTATATAAAATGTATTATAAAATACCACAACACAACATACAACAATTTCACACACCTCTCTACAACACACAAATACAACAACACTACAACAACAATACAACACACATACAACAACACTACAACAACACTGCAACAACACTACAACAACAATACAACAACACATACAACAACACATACAACAACACTGCAACAACACTACAACAACAATACAACAACAAATACAACAACAAATACAACAACACTGCAACAACAGCCTCAACTGCTTCTGCAAATCATCACCCGCTTCGCCACTGCCTACTGCAACACCATCGAAGGGACCGCCAAGAACATCGAGACCACTGAGTTGTGAGTTCTCGTGTGGTGTGGTGTGGTGTGATGGTGTGGTGGGGTGTGGTGGTGGGGTGGTGGTGTGGTGTGGTGGTGAGGTGTGGTGTGGTGGTGAGGTGTGGTGTGGTGTGGTGGTGTGGTGTGGTGGTGTGGAGTGTTAGTGTGGTGGTGTGGTGTGGTGGTGTGGAGTGGTGGTGTGGTGGTGTGGTGTGGTGTGGTGGTGGTGGGGTGGTGGTGTGGTGGTGGTGGGGTGGTGTGGGGGTGGTGGGGTGGTGGTGTGGTGTGGTGGTGAGGTGTGGTGTGGTGTGGTGGTGAGGTGTGGTGTGGTGTGGGGGTGGTGGGGTGGTGTGGTGTGGTGGGGTGGTGTGGTGGTGTGGTGTGGTGGGGTGGTGGGGTGGTGTGGGGGTGGTGGGGTGGTGTGTTGTGGTGGGGCGGTGATGTGGTGGTGGGGTGGTGGGGTGGTGTGGGGGTGGTGGGGTGGTGTGGTGTGGTGTGGTGGGGTGGTGATGTGGTGGTGGGGTGGTGTGGGGGTGGTGGTGTGGTGTGGTGGGGTGGTGTGGTGGGGTGGTGTGGGGGTGGTGGGGTGGTGTGGTGTGGTGGGGTGGTGTGGGGGTGGTGGGGTGGTGTGGTGGGATGGTGGGGTGGTGGGGGTGGTGGGGTGGTGTGGTGTGGTGTGGTGGGGTGGTGTGGGGGTGGTGGGGTGGTGTGGTGTGGTGGGGTGGTGTGGTGGGGAGGGGGGTTGTGCAGAGAGGGGTAGTTTGGGAAAGGGGGGAGTGGGGTGAAGTAAAGAGGGAGGGTGTGGTGTGGAGGGGAAGGGATGATGTTTAGAGGGGGAGGGCTGGAGAGAGGTTTGCTTTTTTTCAGAGTTTCAGCATGCGGATTTTTTACATCATTTTTACGAGCACTAACACTTTGAAACACCATGATCAAACCACCCACCCCTATCACCTTACCCCTACCATCACACCAACCCACACCACCACCCACTTCATCCCCCCCAAACAAACAGATGTGGCGGGGCTAGGATCTGCTACATCTTCCATGAGACGTTCGGTCGCACGCTGAAGTCAGTGGACGCGCTGGCTGGACTGTCGCAGGTGGACATACTCACTGCCATCAGGAACGCCACTGTGAGTCTGTTGCTGTGGTCGTGTGGTGTGGTTGCTGTGGTCGTGGTGGTGTGGTTGCTGTGGTCTTGGTGGTGTGGTTATGGTGGTTGGTTGGTGAGGTGGGTGGTGTTGGCATGGTTGTTGGTAGTTGTGGTGGCAAGTTAGTGTGAGAAAGTTAGGGGTGCTTTGGTGCTGTGGTGAGAGAAGTGAGGCGTTGGGACAAGGTGGTTATGGTGGGTGTGGTGGTGGTGCCATGGTGTAGCAAGGTGATCTTAGTGTTGATTCAAGTCATGCTTCAGCCGTGGTAGGTTGTGTTAAAACTTCACTTCTACGTTCTCTATTTTAAAAAAATCAATCAAAAAGTCGACGATCGAACTACATTGAAAACGCCACCACCTAAAACATTAAAAATGCCACCACCATCGCCACCACCATCATAACCGGGACATCACCACGGGAGACCACCACCATTACCTCCACAGGGACCTCGACCAGCGCTCTTCGTGCCAGAGGTGTCGTTCGATCTGCTGGTGAAGCGGCAGATCCAGCGGTTGGAGGAACCAGGCATGCGCTGTGTTGAGCTCGTTTACGAGGAGCTGCAACGGATCATCCAACACTGTGGCACCCAGGTGGCTGGGTGGTGGTCTTTTTGTGCGTGATAACACACTGCATTATACTTCACGACCACACCACACTCGCTCACAATGCACGACCACACCAACAAATGATCACACTATGCAGCAGCCCTTCACAATGCACCACAACCACACCACCACACCACACTACAACCACACCACAATCACACCACAAGCACACCACCACTACCACACTACAACCACACCACACCACTACCACACTACAACCACACCACACTACAACCACACTACAACCACACCACCACACTACAACCACACTACAACCACACCACCACACTACAACCACACCACCACACAACCACACCACCACACTACAACCACACCACAACCACACTACAACCACACCACCACACAACCACACTACAACCACACCACCACACCACCACACAACAACACCACAACCACCACCACACCACAACCTCACAGCAAGAGATGTCTCGCTTTCCTCGTCTGCACGAGAGCATCGTCAACGTGGTCACCAACCTGCTCCGGAGGAGACTTCCCGTCACCAACCAGATGGTTGTTGTTGTTGTTGCTTGTCACCAACCAGATGGTTGTTGTTGTTGTTGGGGTTGATGGGGGTGGTAGAGGTGTTTTGTGGTGGTGGTGGTGTGAGTGCTGTTGTTGATGTTGATCTTATTGCTTGTGCACATTTTGTGAAACTCCCACAACACCAACAAATACATCTCCCACAACACCAACAAATACATCTCCCACAACACCAACAAATACATCTCCCACAACACCAACAAATACATCTCCCACAACACCAACAAATACATCTCCCACAACACCAACAAATACATCTCCCACAACACCAACAAATACATCTCCCACAACACCAACAAATACATCTCCCACAACAACAACAAATACACCTTCCACAACAACAACAAATACATTTTCCACAACAACAACATCAACAACAACAACTAAACAGGTGGAGAACCTGGTGGCGATTGAACTCGCCTACATCAACACCAAGCATCCCGACTTCGAAGAGGCCAGACTCATCTACCAGGTAGTGTTGTTGTTGGTGTTTTGATGTTGTTGTTTTTTGTTGTTGTTGGCGGTGATGTTTTATTTGAGCGATGTTGTTGTTGTGCTGGTCTCTACCAGCTGTGCCCTCCTGCCAGGCTGTTTGGCCACTTTTTATGGTAAATGGAATAACTATCACCAAGACTGTTAAGATGACTACTATCATTATCATGACCACCTAGGGCTTGGCAGACCACCGAACGAACAACGACAACCACTACCGCAACACCGATGCTTCCAGATCTAAGGGCGGCAAGCAGGTGATTGGGTCATGTCATCCATCCATCCATCCATCTGTCTGTCTGTCTGTTCATCCATCCATCCATCTGTCTGTTCATCCATCCATCTGTCTGTCCGTCTGTTCATCCATCCATCTGTCTGTTCATCCATCCATTCATCTGTCTGTCCATCCATCCGTCTGTTCATCCATCTGTCTGTCTGTCTGTCTGTTCATCCATCCATCCATCTGTCTGTCCGTCTGTTCATCCATCCATCCGTCTGTTCATCCATCTGTCTGTCTGTCTGTTCATCCATCCATCTGTCTGTTAATCCATCCATCTGTCTGTTCATCCATCCATCCATCTGTCTGTCCATCCATCCGTCTGTTCATCCATCTGTCTGTTCATCCATCCATCCGTCTGTTCATCCATCCATTCCCGCCATCACTCTTCTATTCACACCACATCACAATTACCTTCCACTATGCACACCACATCACAATTACCTTCCACTATGCACACCACATCACAATTACCTTCCACTATGCACACCACATCACAATTACCTTCCACTATGCACACCACATCACAATTACCTTCCACTATGCACACCACATCACAATTACCTTCCACTATGCACACCACATCACAATTACCTTCCACTATGCACACCACATCACAATTACCTTCCACTATGCACACCACATCACAATTACCTTCCACTATGCACACCACATCACAATTACCTTCCACTATGCACACCACATCACAATTACCTTCCACTATGCACACCACATCACAATTACCTTCCACTATGCACACCACATCACAATTACCTTCCACTATGCACACCACATCACAATTACCTTCCACTATGCACACCACATCACAATTACCTTCCACTATGCACACCACATCACAATTACCTTCCACTATGCACACCACATCACAATTACCTTCCACTATGCACACCACATCACAATTACCTTCCACTATGCACACCACATCACAATTACCTTCCACTATGCACACCACATCACAATTACCTTCCACTATGCACACCACATCACAATTACCTTCCACTATGCACACCACATCACAATTACCTTCCACTATTCACACCACATCACAATTACCTTCCACTATGCACACCACATCACAATTACCTTCCACTATGCACACCACATCACAATTACCTTCCACTATGCACACCACATCACAATTACCTTCCACTATGCACACCACATCACAATTACCTTCCACTATGCACACCACATCACTAGCACCATTCTTACCAGACGCTTCGTTCACCACAAACTTCATCCACCACCATTTACTACCAACACCACTATTGACGCCTTCATCTCACTAACCAACCAGCCAACCATATCGACCAACCAACCACCACATCGACCAGCCAACCACACCAGCACATCGACCACACCAGGTAAGCTTGTTGGCTCCGAACGATGCATCATCATCCGATCAGGCCACCACCACCTCCTCCCTCTCCTCTCTGGTGCGCTCCAAGGTCAACTCCGATGACCTCTTCATCGCTCCTCCCACCCAGCACTCTTCCACCAACCCCTCCCCCTCCCACTCCACCACACGTGGCTTTGATGAAGAGGTTTGTTTGTGGGGTTTGGGGTGGAGTGTGGTGTGGTGTGTGTACGTGGTGTGGTGTGTGTGGTAACTAAAAGTTATTTAAATAATAAAGATTATTACACTATTTATATGCTTGTTAAACTCACATATTATATTAACCCTAACACTAAGCCTAAGCCTAAGCCTAACTTGTTTCGATGCGGTAATGCAAACTGCTTCCGAACCTTTCATAATTGCCTCAGGCGAGCGATGCTTTCGGACGCAAACTCTTGTCTCACGAGAAGAGGGACTGTGTTGTCATTGGTGAGTGGGTGTTTTAGTTGTAGTTGTCATTGGTGAGTGGGTGTTGTAGTTGTAGTTGTCATTCGTGAGTGGGTGTTGTAGTTGTAGTTGTCATTGGTGAGTGGGTGTTGTAGTTGTAGTTGTCATTGGTGAGTGGGTGTTGTAGTTGTAGTTGTCATTGGTGAGTGGGTGTTGTAGTTGTAGTTGTCATTGGTGAGTGGGTGTTGTAGTTGTGCTGGTGAGTAGTTGTAGTTGTAGCTGTAGTTGTAGTTGTAGTGCTGTTGTGTAGTCATTAGTTCTTTTGTGTTCTTAAGGGTGAATTTTTGTTTCCGTAGATATAAACTTATTTTTCATATAAATCGAATGTAAAAGGGTGCGCGTTATTTATGGAATCTTGCTATAATGACCTCTATCATACTCCTTCATCACCAATCCATTCTCCTAACCACCTTTCCATCCCCCACCTAACCACCCTCCCATCCCCACCTAACCAAGAGCGCCTCATCCGCTCCTACTTCCTGTTGGTTCGCAAGGGCTTCCAGGACAGCGTGCCGAAGGCCATCATGTGCTTCATGGTCAACCACGTGAAAGATAATCTCCAGAGCGAACTGGTGGGTGGAGGAGGGGGGTAGATGAGTGGGTGTGTGGGGTGGTTAGGTGGTGCATGAGTGGGGTAGATGAGGGGTGGTGTGGGTGGATGGGTGTGGGTGAGAGGTGGGGAGAGGTTGTGGTGGGTTGGGTGAGTATGGATGGGGAAAAGATATTTTATAAAGTGCGTTGGTGAGTCATACATTATGTTTGAGCACCTCTCTTAATCACCAGCAAAATACTTCCTTTCTTTAACTACCACCACACCTCCACCTCCTCCCACTACCACCCCTCAATCAACCACCTCCACCACCCCTAGACACACACAGATCAGTCTATCACCACCACGCATACAATTCTACCTCCACCACACCAGAGCATACAATTCTACCTCCACCACACCTCTATCTCTTCCACCACACCTCTATCTTCTCCACCACACCACCTCCACCACATCTCTACCACCTCCACCACACCTCTATCTCCTCCACCACACCTCTATCTTCTCCACCACACCACCACCAACACCTCCAACGCACACAGATCAGCCACCTGTACAAGAAGGACGAGATCGACACACTACTCCAGGAGTCAGAAAGCATGGCCGTCAAGCGCTCACAAGTGGCAGAGACGCTCAAGGTTGTGTGTGGCTTTGTGTGGTAGGGGGGGGGATAGGGTATGTGAGGTATGGTGTGTTGTGTGGTATTGTGTGTTTTCATGGGGTGTGGTGTGGTTGTGTGTGGTGTGGTTGTGTGTGGTGTGTTTTGTAGGGTGTGATTTTGTGTATTTTAGTGTAGTGTGGTGTGGTTTTGTGAGGGTTGGTTTGGTCCTGTGTGATGTTGTGTTGTGTGGTTTGACGGAGTGTGTTCTGGTGTTTTGTGTGGTGGGATGTGGAGTGTTGTTTTGTGGTTTGGGTGGCGTGGTGCGGTGTGGTATGGTATGGTGTGGTATATTCTATTCATCATCAACATCATCATCAACTCCATCATTGCGACCATCATCATCATCACCATCATCGTTGTCACAGGCGCTGCAGAGAGCTAGCCAAATCATCAGCGAGATCAGGGAAACCAGCTATTGGTGAACAACAACAACAAGAATAAAAACAATAACAAAAAAATCAACAAAAAAATCATTTAAAAAATCATAACAGCATTAACTACCTGTGGAAAATAGTAATATTAAAATCAACTACAGAAACGTAATAACAACACACACACGATAATAATAATAATAATATTGCTTTTTGTTTCGATGAACCATTCAACAGCTTATCATTCATTATAACGATGTTTTTTTATTTCATTATTAAACGTTTTAGAGAATTTATTATTTTTATTTTATTATTCTGTTTTGTTGATCTTTTTGCTGTATTTTATTAAATATAAATAATTTATATGAACAAGGGGCGGAGGATTGATAGGTTGGGAGGGGGTAGTTTTCACTATAGTTAGCATAAAACTCAGTTTTTGTGAGTGTGTACTACAATGTAGTACTACTACATACTATGTAGGCTCATCCATGCTTGCATGTGTCTCCAAATGAATTTCTAAATGTGCTCTGTGGATGAATTGAGCTTGTGAGTAAAATGCATAAATGCATGTTCCTTGTTGCAATCAACTTGATAGGAATTCGTTGTGGTCTCAGCATTGCATCTTTCGCCCACCTTTCCATTCATTCTTTCATTAATCTTCTTATCCATCCATCCATCCATTCATTCTTTCATTAATCTTTTTACCCATCCAATCATTCATTATTTTTACTCATCCATTCATTCATTAATATACTCATCCACCCATTCATTCTTTCGTTAATCTACTCATCCACCATTCATTCATTCATCTCCCCATCCATCTATTCACTCAATAATCTGATCATTCATCTCTCCATTCATTCTTTCATTAATCCATTTTTGCATTAATCAGCTCATTCATCCATCCATCATCTCTTTCGTTCATCCATCCACCTCGCATGATGTACTTATTTGTGCCAATCCATCCCCACCACCACTCTTCTTTGTCTGCCATTTTAGGAAATCGTAATCTTTCAAATCATCATCATCACTACATCGTCATCATCATCATCCGTATCATCATCATCACTATCATCATCATCACTATCATCATCATCACTACATCATCATCATCCTCATCATCACTCCATCATCATCATCAACAATCAATACTTCACTTAAATGTTTTCAAAATCTCTTTCGCCCACATTCTGATGTAGTAGCAGCAGGAGTGATAATCTTTCGCTGGCGCCTGCTCATAGCTTTGTAACATGTGTGACATATGCGCAGTCGTCGATCAGAGAAGAATTACTTTCCAATAAACAGAAGACTCTGTCGCCATCGGCAATCACTCGAGCTCCACCACCACGAGGACTGCACCATCGAGAAGCATAGCGTAAAACACCGTGAATGAGGCGCGTCTAGTATTTGATTGCTAAAACTAGGAAAATGGGCATTAAAAAAGTAGAAAAGTGAAACCAGTTTATTTCCCGCTCATTTTCAAATCATTTGAATCTTCATTTTCTATTCAAACAATGCCAGTATTAAATGTAGTTAGGCGGTAAAATAACAGCGTGAAAATGCATTAAACTTTCATTAAAAATTGTTCTATTACCAGATATTCTCAATGAAATGTGCATACGACATGCAGACACAGTCGTCCTAAGATGAGTTTTAATAAGCCGAAGTTTAGAAAATGCTCTTTCTGCATCTGATGAAGTAACTGGCAGACTCAGAACAACATCGAGCATAGAATGCAACTCGGGCTGAAGGCTTGTGGCTCAAAAGAGTTCTTGCAGTTCGATACATGCATTAGGATCAGACTGATCCGCACGTAAACTTGCTGATGTGATCTTGAGCTGTTGTGCCTACGCCATATTGAAAAGCCCCTCTCTTCAAAAACATTCAACGGATTCGCAAAGTTACAGAGCATTTGCCATGGCGCCCTCCAGTTCCTACTGGTCGCGCCACTGGCTGTAAATGCTGTGTTTCTGCATTCCAAAGGAATGTTTCGGCTTTAAACTCTTTTGTTTTGACCAGGCCCAAACGTGTGCTGACCACAGCTTGTTCAATTACTTCCAATTGTAGCGAAGTAAAAGAACGAAGGTTGGTGAAGGCAAGCTTGAAATTATTTCAGAGTTCTGAGACTCGTGTATTGCTTTTCAGTAGAGACCTCTGAAAATTCCATAGATGGCGGTCTTGGGGGAGTCCTGGGGTCTGGACCCCCCCCCCACTTTTTGGTAATGAAGGGTTCATCTTGATGGTCTTGACCCCAGTAACCCCCCAGGATCGCGGCCCAATCAACGCTAGACGACGCGTTGATTTCTTCGAGCCAGCAAGGAAGCATCTTTCATCACCGCAAGGTACAGGGACTGCTGCACGTGTTCGACCTGGAGACCCTCTCTAAGACTGCAACTTGAAAATTAAATAATATGCTCCAAAAACATTCTCCGCGGTAATTCTGGTCGCATTCAAACCTCACTCATGGCAAGAATTCAAGTAATGAGGACCTCTCAATCATGTCGCTGCCTTGCAATTATATCTCTGAATGCATCCATCAATCATTTAAATCATTTCTCATTTCTTTTCGTTTTCTTCATCGGCTTCCTTGAATTTGAAGAAAGAGCGCTATAGAAATCTATTTGATTGATTGATTGATTGGGCTCTTTTTTTTCTTATATCTTTTATTTCTATTTTGAGGATATGAATTAAATGTAGTTTGAAACGAAGTAAAAAATAAAAATTTAGTTTCTTTTTCTCTTCAGTATATGCCAGCTGTGAAGAGCACTTTAAAACGTTTAGTTTACTCTCTTAAGTTTTATCAAATGTTTGTCAACTATATATGACACAATGTGTGATTCACACATAGCGACATAAAACTTAAACACATGTGTTGAGACTCACACATAATTCACATATAGGCATACATATACACATACAACATACTAACACACAAACACACACACACACATACATACTAAGACACAAACCCAGGCTACTGGCATTCAGAGAGTTAGCATCGAGTGTCATACACCGCTATATACAGCGTCTTGGAATTGCCTTATAAAAGACCTGTGAGCTGTAAACTCACTTGTAACATCATTTGTTACATCTTATTTACGTCTTTTGCTACTCTAGTAAGTTCTTGTTTGTGTGCTTTACATGCTTAACTGCTCAAGTGAAAGAGGAAGTCTTCAAAATAAAAGCAATTACAGCACAAGAGGTCTCATCACAACAACTACGAAAACACTGTCAAGTCTCACCACAACAACTACGACAACACTGTTTGCAATAGAACAACAGCATCATAACAGTAACATTCCTCTCACGTTGTATTTAAGATTTCTCCTTAAAAGTTGTAGAACTTAAAGTAAGTGAACCATAGACCTTAACCCTTGCACACACTCTAAAGAACGCTAGATCCCACAGCACAAAAATCACACTGACATGTTTACTTAATTGCCAACTGAAAATTCCCATTTGGTGTAACTGTAAAGCTGTAAAACTCCAGTGACGTCATAGTAATGACGCTGTGATGATGATGATGATGATAGTCGAAACCTGCTTTGAACTGAAGAGGCAATTATTGAGGGCGGTCGTCGTTTGGAGTTGCTGATCCGTAAGAAGAAGAAGAAGAATAGAAAGAGTAATAAGTTTATAAACTATTATATAATAATAACAGTAATAACAATAATATTATATTCCCAAAACAACTGTTCTCTAAATAGTATTTTTGAAAAGCAACTAAAAAGCACTACTACAACACCAACAAGATTGCAACAAAAACAACAACAGCTACAATCACAACAAAGACAGCAAAAACAAGGACCAGTTGACCATGGACACAAGAGTACTTTCCTTCTTGCCATTCCTCTTCTTCCTGATCCACGCAGGTTCGTCAGAGCAGTCTGTAAAAGCCTTTCAAGCTTTAAATGCCATACATTGCCCTATATTGCCATACATTGCGATACAATATGGCAAAGTGCCATACAATTCCATACGTTGTAGCCCTGTTATTATATTCGTTGTACCGCGGAATAAAAGGCCTTCTGACCATGGGCGGCGATCTTGGGGTCCTGAAGTCCACTTTTTGGTAGTGCAGGGTCCACTTCAAGGGTAGTGACCCCAGGACCGCCCCAGGATCGCCGTTCATTCTGAGTAGGACCTCCCAAATGTTTGCAGCTGATCGCCGCCCCTGCTTCTGACCTCTTATCTGTGCCCGCTCGATGAGGATGATGGTGATGATGGTGATGATGGTGACGATGATGATGATGGTGATTGAATTAATCGTTGTTGAAATATTAAAATGGAAGAGAGACTAGCAAACAGATCGAGTTGATGCACACATTTCCCCTCACTACATCTTCCAGAGGCCTAAAGACCTGTGGTGCATAAACACCCTCAACAAAACTAAACGAAAAGCACACAACCACTACAGCGCCATCTTTAACTGATAGACTAAGTTATAGACTATAACTTATAGTGCATATTTCAGTTAGTCTACTATGAAAACCCTCAGAACTCACACCAAATCAAGCACAGCACCCAGTAAACCTCTCATTCTATCAATCAGTAACAACTTTTATAATTAGAAGCACTTTTGTTAATTATAAGTATACTCATTATAATTATGAGCGTTATAATTAAGTGTGATCATAATCAGTATAATTAATTATAATTTAAATTACTCTAATTAACTCCAGTTATACTCACTATTAAAGGCCGCATTGGTCGTACAGTAGTCTCTCTGTCATGACAAGCTCCAAAAAAGTTATTTTAATTTACTGATTTAAATGAGAAAAATAAATTTATTTAGCAAAATGTTCAATTGAGAGGTATTTAATTGCGACTGACAGTAAATTACGTTAGGTCATTCATCAGGCATGCAGAAGGCAAAACCCTCTTTTATGTTGTGATAAGGGTTGGTGCTTTCTTTTTGGAGTCCTTAATTTTTAATTGAGGTCGTTCTTTGATTACAAGTTTTCAAAGCGAATTAAAAAATTATACTATAATTGTTATTATTATTATTATTGTTATAATTATTGTTCTTTTTGATGCTGAAGTTGTTTATCTGCCATTAGTGACACCATGTTGCCTTCTACACTGACTTTGATCAAGATGGCACCCTGCTTTCCTCTGAGATCATCATCATCATCATCATCATTAACAGAATCATAATCATCACCACAAATTCAGTACTTGTATCTACTTTATCAACACACAAATCCGTTATATAACATCCATCTTTAACCACCACATCATCATCATCCTCATCATCATCACCATTTCATCATCACCAAACAGTCCCCAATTCATCACCATACCTTTCATCATCATCATTATCATCATCAACGTCATCATCATTCTCATTACCAGAAAAATCATCATCATCACCCCCTTCCAATTAACCCTAGCATTCATAGATAATAATAATCTTGATTCAAAGATGAAGAGAGATAAATAAATACTATTAATAAAATAAAAATAAGATTGAAAAAACAAGAATAATAATTTAAATTATCCACAAAAGCAATAAAATAAAGAAGATTTTGTACTCAGTGTTGGCATCAATGAGTTTAAAACACATAAATTATGAAAATAAAACCAAAAAGATTGGTTTAAAGAATGAAAGAAATGGGACTGCATGAATGAAACTGTTGAATGGGGATTGAAAAATGTAATGAAGATTGATGATCATGAGTCCGTCATGATGATGATTTTGCGATGTTTAGCGCATAATAAACTGACTAAGCGTTGTTTAAGATTTGAAAATGAGTAAAAATGTGAATTTTAAATTATAAAAATGCTTCTAGGTGTGGTAGATTTGCTTCAAAAATAGATAAACAGATTAAAATACAGAATAACACCTGGTACTCAATCTTTTTTTAATTAAAAGAAAAATATATTTTTTTAAAAGTTAAATTAAAAAAATTTATTCTACTTCAGTATAAAAATTAAAACTTTTTGATTTTTTTTATAGTTTGAGGGGGTTTGCTTTCAAAAACTACTGTTTTGACTTGAATTCAAAAATATTGTTTTTCATATTAAATATCGAATGACATCTTGTTTAAACGGGCATATTCAATTTGAAGAAAATATTTCATGCTAAAATATTGCGCCTTTAAAGTTTTTCTGGATGCCCAGGTTCTGAGTTTAGGCTCTTTGTCATCCAAAGTACAAATAATAGATCAATATTATCCACTCTTTGACCACCAGCCATTTCTACCCTCCACACAGCCGAGCACTCGTCAACGGTGGAAAAGTGCTGCTTGAAGGGGAGGGCGTGGTTCCACAGCAGCAAGGAGCTCTGTCCCACCTTCACCGGTGCCCTGAGAGACGTCCCAGCGAGCCAGATGGCCATTTGTCGGGCAACCATCGATGTTTGTTGTCTCCTGGTGCGCAAGAAGAAGCAGTGCAACACCGGAGTCGTGGTCGCCAACACTCGCCACAACTGCAACAGCCTCAACAACCGAGTCGGCGTCGACAAAACCAGAGTGAGATTGGGCTTGTGTTGTATGCTTGTTGTTGTCGTTGTTGTATTGCTTTTGTATTTAATGTGCTTGGGTGCGTTAGTGCATCTTCAGTCCATCGGCTGTCGCACTGTTATCAAAACTGTGCAAAAGCCGACAGAACATCATTTACTTACTGGCTAATGGCATATATTTAGTAAGCTTCTTTTACTTTTGTTTAACATTTTAAACTAAAACTAAACATTTTGAGTAAAGGCACGTTAAAAACTGTTAAGTAAAACACGAGAGGTTAAGGTCGACGATCGCCCAATGACATTTCTAATGCGTCGGCCAGTCGGCCAGCGTAGTGTCAAAGTCTTTCGCCATGATGACCTTTGTGTGTTTTTGTGTGTTTTGTGTGTTTTTGTGTGTTTTGTGTGTTTTTGTGTGTTTTATTTTTGTGTGTTTTGTGTGTTTTTGTGTGTTTTTGTGTGTTTTATTTGTGTGTGTTTTGTGTTGTATAGGCCGGTTGGGATTTTTCGAGGTATTGCAGAGTGCTTGGGTGGGTAATGAGGTGGTGGATCGTTGTGGAGTGCTTCAATGGGTGCTTGCATTTCGACGCATCTACTTTATGTGGCGTTCAACTCCTAATCAAACATCAAAGATTGTAATTAATGTCCACTCATACTTGTTGATTTAGCACCCTCGTCAGAAATCTCTCACATTCCACTTTTCTCTATTAAAGACTGCATTAAAGACTGCATTTCTAAGCACGTAAACGCTTCTTTGATCTCTAAATTGACTAATTATTATAAATTTTTCTATTGCAATTTCTTAGAGATAAACTCAGATAGAGTTAATCATCTGGTATGGAGTCTAAACTGCAGATGTCTTTATGGAATGCGAAGAAGGAATGAGGACGTAAATGAGATTCAAAGCTAAGATGGCATCCCACTCATCTGTAGGAATTCTTCGAGATAAACATGCACTAAGACGTGAGGGCAAAAATTCAGTGAGGCATTCGTTTGAAGACGCCTTTGAAAGCTCACTACTTGCAAGACAGTCTTTAGCCTTGGCATTCTTGTCATTATTACCATCATCATCATCACCATACTACCATCATTATCACCACACTACCATCATTATCACCACACTACCATCATCATCACCACACTACCATCATCATCACCACACTACCATCATCATCACCAAACTACCATCATCATCACCACACTACCATCATCATCACCACACTACTATCACCAACACCACACAAATGTTCTCATCAAACCCAATAATCTTTCAAACCTCCAAAAATAAATAGCTTTTCTTAAATATTGTTTCTGCGCCGTGTAGATGTACTTGTTGCAGAGTAAAGTCGCAACTTGGAAGTACAGCGCGGAACACTGTGTCTTCTTTACTTGCTCCTAACTGCCTCTTAAGCCGGTCTCAATCTCCTCAACGCAATCCTTATTTTCGCTTTATTTATACAAAATACTTTCTGCTAAATATGTTATTAAAAAAGATATGTAAATAAAAAAGAGGAAAAAATGCAGAAATAAAAATAAATAAATAATAAGTGTTATGGCGTATGATTTTTACTGCTAAGGTTGTTGTTATTGCTGTTGTTTTATGAATGAGACAGACGACATCTTCTGAATTCAAAGACGTGTTTTATGAGGGGTTGTCTTTGCTATCAGACCATATTACTATCACCACCACTTCTCTTACTACTACTATCACCACCAATTCTCTTACTACTACTATCACCACCATCTTTCTCACTACTAGTATCACTACCACTTCTCTTACTACTAGTATCACCAACACCTCGCTCACTACTAGTATCACCAACACTCACTAATTCTATAATATATTCTATAATATTCTATAATAATATTATTATTATTTTAAATCTATAATATTATTATTATTTTAAATCTATAATATTATTATTATTTTAAATCTATAATATTATTTTTATTATTCTAAAATATGATAATAATATAATAATAATAATAATAATATAATTGTATTTTTAAGAGCACTTCTAATCACTATATGGAAGATAACATGATTATTAAAAGATTAAAGAGGATTAAAAGGGAGATTAAAAACATGAAAATTTGGTCTCAATTTTTTAAATATTTTTTTTCCTTTTCATTAGTTTACATTTATTCTGCTTTTTCATGAATGGAATTTTCAATTCCTTACTCATAGTAACTGTAAATAAAAATATATAAAAATTACTCTAAATAAATGAATAAACTATAAATGACATCGAAAGTAATATTAAAAAACTTTAATCATTGAAATAAGTTTATTATAGAACTACTTATGATAATAAAATATGTTTTTTATAATAAAAAATAACAAATTTAATTTTTATAATACCTGCTCAAGAGTAACACCAATTGAATAAATAGCTACCTATAAAGTCAAGTCAGCAGCAGTAATTGACATTTGAACCGTCACTAAATCGATGACAACATTTTTTTTCAATATGTTCATAATAAGAAAAAAATTAAAGTATATAGCAATAATAACAATAAATAATTTTTTAAAATAATGAAAATAGAGGAAAAAAATGAAAGAAAGATAAATAAATATTGATGAAAATAAATATATTTAATAATAATAAAAATAAATAATATTAATAATAAAATAAATAATGATAATATTAATAATAAAATAAATAATGATAATATTAATAAGAAAATAAATAATAATAATAATATAAAATAAGATTAATAATATTAGTTATTATTATTATTATTATTATTATTATTATATAAACAAGGCCATTCGACGTCAGAAGTACTCTTAATTCTGGTCAAGGATCGTCTTCTGAGAATTGTTGTTTGTGTTGTTGTTGCTGTTGTTTGTCTTGTTCCAGCATTTGTTTTTGTAGTTGTTGCTAATGCTGTTTTAGTTGTTTTCTTTGTAGAGATAGCAGTAGTGATAGTGTGATTGTTGAGGGTGCATGCAGCAGTATGCATGGAAGATTGCCAAAGGGTTATCCATCCTTGCACAGCAACCTCCACACAACAACAACCTCCACACAACAACCTCCACACAACAACAACCACCACACAACAACCACCACACAACAACCTCCAACCTCCACACAACAACAACCACCACACAACAACCACCACACAACAACCTCCACGAAACAACAACCACCACACAACAACCTCCACACAACAACAACCACCACACAACAACCTCCACACAACGACAACCACCACACAACAACCACCACAAATCAACCACCACACAACAACCACCACACAACAACCTCCACACAACAACAGCTACCACAACACAATAACCAACACAATAACCAACACAACACACCAACCATCCTAGCACAACACAACATGTGATGAATAAAGATTTTTTTTTTTTTTGAAAAAAAATTTATCACAGCACAACAAAAACTATCTCAACAATAACCAAACCATTACCACAATCATTTCACGAAATTCAAAAACGGTAACCACTTGAACAACCACCACAACTACCACCCAAAAAACCACCTCAACAACCATAACGATCACCCCAAACACTACCACAAAAACAACTACACCACTACTACAGTCGTCTCCTCAAACATCACCACAGCCACAACGAATCCTTTCATAACCAATGCCACAACAACAACAACCACCCCCCCCCCCCCCCAGGAGTGTTGTCAGTGCTGCTACATGGGCGCTCAGAGCTTCATCGCCACCCAAACTTGCACCCTTCCTCCTCACCTTAACGACTTCGCCTGCGAAAAAGCCTTCATGCACTGCTGTAAACGATCATCATCAAAACCGCCACCTCCTCCTCCTCTTCCTCCTCTCCCTCCTCTTCCTTCCCCTCACAGTCCAATAGTGAACTCTTCAGTGTCTACCAACAAGCGGACTCCATCCAGCAGAGGTTGTAATGAGAATTCTTACAAGTTCACATGACTCCACACCAACTGTCTATTCATTCCTCTCTTTCCCTTGTCTTCTATTTCGCCATCACTCATCACAATCCAAAAACCATCTTCACCACCAAGCATCTCACCACACTCCAGTTTCACGCATTCTTCCATTTCACCATGATCCACCATGATCCACCATGATCCACCATGATCCACCATGATCCACTATGGTCCACCATGATCCACCATGATCCACTTCATTAACACATCCTTTGACACATGCATTATCACACCCACCACCACATCATTTGTGTGCATTCTCTTCACCTCCCCCCCCCCCCCTTCGATCTTTCTGCATCTACCACTCCATCCACCACCACATCCACCACATCCACACACACACACAGATACACACACACACAGAGACACACACACACACACACACATACACACACACACACACAAACACACACACACAAACAAACAGATACTTCAGGCATCTTCTCGAGACCATGCAGTCAATGCCAGCACACATGCGTCACTGACCCCGTCACAGGCAACACCAGATGCATGTGTATGAGGGGCTACCGTCTTGATGATGATGCCACTACTTGTAAAGGTGTGTGTTTGTGTGTGTGTGTGTGTGTGTGTGTGTGTGTGTGTGTGTGTGTGTGTGTGTGTGTGTGTGTGTGTGTGTGTGTGTGTGTGTGTGTGTGTGTGTGTGTGTGTGTGTGTGTGTGTGTGTGTGTGTGTGTGTGTGTGTGTGTGTGTGTGTGTGTGTGTGTGTGTGTGTGTGTGTGTGTGTGTGTGTGTGTGTGTGTGTGTGTGTGTGTGTGTGTGTGTGTGTGTGTGTGTGTGTGTGTGTGTGTGTGTGTGTGTGTGTGTGTGTGTGTGTGTGTGAGTTGTCTATTTTAGTATGAACTTCTATTAAACCAAAAACATGCGTGAGAACCTACTCAATAAAAACTGATGAAGATGGTGATGATGATCATGAACGGTTTTGATGATGATCATGAATGATGGTGATGATGATCATGAAGGTGGTGATGATGATCATCAAGGTGGTGATAATGATCATGAAGGTGGTGGTGATGAAGTTGATAAATTAGACGAGTGGTTTAGCGTCTGTAGCTCTTTGAAAGGTGTTCGAGTGTGGAAGCTATTAAGATATAAAGGTGCTGATGATGATGGTGATGATGATGATGATGATGCTGATGATGCTGATGATGATGATTATTATTATTTTTTTTATTGTTATTATGCAACACACACACACCCACACAGACATAGACGAATGCACACAGACAAACAGTTGCACATCCTCTCAAGCGTGCGAGAATACAATTGGTAGCTATGTGTGCAAGAACAGACCTAAAGATGATGTTGATCATGGTAGTAGTAGTAGTAGTAGTGGTAGTAGTAGTAGTAGTAGTAGTAATAGTGGTAGTAGTGGTAGTAGTGGTAGTAGTGGTAGTAGTGGTAGTAGTGGTAGTAGTGGTAGTAGTGGTAGTAGTGGTAGTAGTGGTAGCAGTGGTAGTTATGTCAATAGAGATAGTTATGGTAATAGTGGTAGTAGTAGTATTAGTAGTAACAGCGGCTTCTACAACGATGAAGTCGCCACTGATGAGGACATCCGACTTTGCGGTCATGGATACAAGTACAACAAGGCAAAGAGCATGTGCGAAGGTTACTCGATTGCTTCTTGCTTCCTTTATCATTTTCTCTACATTTATTTTTTCAAATAAGCTTTTTTTTCACTCTTACCTTTTCCACTTATTTTTAATCATTTCTCATATACCATCTTTTTATCATCCCATTTCCTCATCATTTTCCTCTTTCTCCTTCTCCTCTTTCTCCTTCTCATCCTCCTTCCTCTCCTCCTCCCCCCCCTTCTCCTCCTCCTCTTCCTTTTCCTCCTCTTCCTCCTCTTCCTTCTCCTCCTTCTCCTCCTCCTCTTCCTCCTCCTCTTCCTCTTTCTCCTCCTCCTCCTCCTCATCCTCCTCCTCCTCCTCATCCTCCTCTTCCTCCTCCTCCTCCTCCCCCACAGACATCAATGAATGCTCAGGCAACACAGACACCTGCATGGAAGGTCAGTCTTGCCAGAACACCATTGGCTCCTACATCTGCAGGTTGTCTCTTCCTTCATTCCTTCTTTCTTCTTTCCTTCCTTTCTTTCTTCCTTCCTTTTTTCCTTCCTTTCTTCCTTCTTTCCTTCCTTCTTTTTTTCTTTCCTTCCTTCCTTCCTTCCTTCTCTCTTTTCTTCCTCTTCCTCCTTCAATACGCAAATATATTGTCTCTCCACTTGTCTCTACATCCTCCATCACATTGTATAAAGCTTGAAATCGAAAAGTGGTAGTAGTGGTAGTTTAGAAGTCATGTCTTGTCAATAAATCTTTCATTTCCTTAAATTAAAGAACGACTAAGGGGCTGTCCCTTCAGAACGCAACAAACGGACCATGATTAGTTTGAACATGAAGGTCCTGGAATGCCTTCGGTTTTGTCCGTCTTTTACGAATGCCTTGCATCCAAGCCATAGATCTTGTCTTTCAGGTCGAAATATTAAAAGACGTGTCGAACGTAGTCAAGATGGACGACAAGAGAGGAAAATGTGGTCTTTTCACGTAAAGCTCAGAATAACTTTTTATGTCACAACCTAAAAAGTCTCCCAGCACATATTGATCGGAAGCCAAAAAAGCTTACGGAGTAAAGAAAAAGAATGCCTTCATTGCGTGCTGTGCTGATGCTCATACTAACTATTGCATTTCGATGATGCAACCAATCTTGACTTGTATGGTTCGAGCCTTTCAATGATTTGAACTTTTCCAAACGCACGCAGGAGGAGCATGAGCTGTGGCACTGGGTACACCCTCGACCAGCGGTCTCAACTCTGTCTAGGTGACATTCATTCACCATTCCATCCATCCATCTCTTTTTCAACCATCCATCCATCTCCTTTTCAACCATCCACCCATCTCTTTTTCAACCATTCCTCCATCTCCTTTTCAACCATCCATCCATCTCCTTTTCAACCATTCTTCCATCTCCTTTTCAACCATCCATCCATCATCTTTTCAACCATCCATCCATCTTCTTTTCATCCATCCATCCTCATACCTATTCGTTATTCTGAATTGTTTCATGTATTTTATTATTATATCACATTTTAATGTTAACATTTATTTATGTATGTAAGTATATGTGAATGTAAATATGTTTGTATGTATCTGTAAATGTACGTATGCATTTATGTATGTGTGTATTTTCGTATGTGTGTTTGTATGTGTGCACGTGAGGAGCAGGCTGGATGGGTGTGGCTGCTAAGGGTGGTCGTTAAACGATGCCAGTCGTTCGAGTTGCACGATGATGATGATGACGACAAAGTTTGAGAAAGAAATCATAATAAAAAGATAGTTGTGAAGATGAAGACAACAATGAAGATGATGATTACGATTATGATGATGATTATAATTATGATGATGATTATGATGATGATGATGATGATTATGAGTATGAGGATATAAATGTAAGATAGTTCTTTTAAAATTCTCAGATAATTCCTTCTTTATCTTCCATTATTCTTGCTTAAGCATGTTTTCCAATCACTTCCCCCTACCCACATTCCTTTCCCAACACCCCTTCCACCAACCCTTCCACCACTCCTTTCACCACCCCTTCCACCACCCCTTCCACCACCCCTTCCACCACCCCTTTCACCACCCCTTCCACCACCCCTTCCACCACCCCTTCCACCACCCCTTTCACCACCCCTTTCACCATCCCTTTCACCACTCTTTTTCCATTCTCCTCACGAACCCTCTTCACCATCCTCTTTACCCTTCCCACCACCACCTTCACCACTTCCACCACCTCCCACCACCATCTCCCATCACCACCTCCACCACCTCTCACCACCACCTCCACCACCATCACCACCTCCACCACCATCTCCACCTCTACCAACGCCCCCTCTGAAGACGATGACGAATGCAAGGTAGGTACTCATGACTGTGGCAGAGCCTGGGACTGCGTTAACATACCTGGATCTTTCAGGTACTACTACTACCACCACTACTAGTGCTACTACTACTACTACTACTACTACTACTACTACTACTACTACTACTACTACTACTACTACTACTACTACTACTACTACTACTACTAATACTACTACTACTACTACTACTACTACTACTACTACTACTACTACTACTACTACTACTACTACTACTACTACTACTACTACTACTACTACCACCACCACCTCCACCATCACCACCACTACCACCACCACCACCTCGGCACAGGTGCGTGCACAAGGAGTGTCAGAAGGGACATCGGTTGGACATGCGCAACGGGAGATGCGAAGCGATCAGATGCCTTGCTGGCATGAAGCCCGATGACACTGGAAACTGCGTGGGTCAGTCCATCTGGAGAGGGGGGGTTCGGTCACTGTTGTGGATGGGTTGGATATTTGAAGAGAGGGCAGGGTTGTTATGGGTGGGTCGGATATCTGAGGGAAAGAACTGGGTTATTGTAGTGGTTGTTGTGCTATACTATACCATACAGCTCCACACCATATCACACTACACCATACCACACCTCACTACACTACACCACGTTACAACACTAGACACATCACATCACGTCATATGATACCACACCACTCTAAACCAGATCGCACCAGACAATAGAGCATAGTCTATATCACCCCACATCCTACCACTACACCACGACACCACACTACACCCTACCACTACACCATCACATAACACTACACCACACCACACCATACCACTACACCAACACACCACACCACACCACACCACTACACCACACAACACACAGACATGAACGAATGCCTAGAACTTCCAAACGCCTGCATGAGTGATCAGGAATGCAGAAACACCATTGGTTCGTTCATGATGTTCCTCTAATTACACCCCATTAAGTCTGATTGAGAATCATGATTTCTAAATCATAAAGATTAAATATCTCTATTTGTCACTTAGGATTTAAACTCTGCTGTTTCTCACTTAGTGAATCTTCCCACCACAGGCTCCTACGAGTGCAAGAGGAGGTTCTACTGCGGCAAGGGGTTCAAGAAAAGCCACGATGAAAGCACTTGTGAAGGTCTTCCAGATGTTGCTTTGCCCTTCATTTCGTTCAACTATTCGGTCATTAATCTATCCATTCATTTTTACATCAACCACCACAACTGCCACAAAAACCATTGAAACAACCCCAGCAACAACAACAACAACAACAACCAAAAACTCACAACCGCTACTCAAATACGCGCACACCAACAACTACCCAACAACAACTACCCCAACAACAACCGCCACAGACATCGACGAATGCACCAACGGCAAGCACGACTGCCTCAACCACCTGATGCAGTGCAAGAACACTCCTGGTGCCTTCGTCTGCGTGTGCCAAGAAGGCTTCCTCCTCAACTCCGAGAGGAAGAGCTGTGAAGGTGGGTTCGTAAGGGAGGTGGATATTTCAGGGAAAATACCGGGAGGGGGGGTGAAGTATGGGGAATGTTGGAATGAGTTTAGAAAGGTAAAGTGCTTCTCTGGCGGTTTTATTGAAGAGTCTTGTAAGTCAGAAATTTAATTTAAACTTTATCTTATTTTGTTTTAAAAACATTCAAAAGAGTCGAAAGTGTCAAACTAATTTTCAATTTTAGTTTTTTATTTCAATTCTAACATCAACTTTAATGTAGTTTAATTGAATGTGAATTTAATTGAAACAGACAGAAATTGGTGATATTTTTACGGATTCACTTTAAGAATTAGTTGGAAAATCATTTCCATTTGTAGCCAAAACTCTCTCTCTGAAGAAATCTTAACGTTTTCACTTTGAGAAAAGTTTAATTGAAAAGTGACAAGTCTCGTTTGTCGTTTCGTGATAATTAAAAAAAAGTTGTAAAAAAAATTTTATTACTTTTTTTCAAACAATAAACTATAAAAATAATAAACCACATTTTGATCTTTATGTGTATTTAACGGATGAATTATTCAAAATAAATAAAATATACTCAAAAAAATGTTTTCTCACTTTGATAAAAAATATTAAAACTTTAAATCTAAAGACTTCTAACTTTTATCATACTAATTGTAGTTATATAAAGCATCTGCCCGGCTAGCTCAGTCGGTAGAGCATGAGACTCTTAATCTCAGGGTCGTGGGTTCGAGCCCCACGTTGGGCGTACTTTTTTCTCAGCATCTTCTCATTCTGTTAACTTATTGCTCACGCACACACAGACGTGAACGAGTGCATGGAGTTCAACGCATGCGCCAAGAACCAGCGGTGCGAGAACACGTATGGGTCGTTCAGGTGTCTGTGCAAGGAGGGCTTCCAAATCAACGGCACTGGCTGCTCTGGTCGGTGCTGATGATGATTAGTACCTAAAATACCTATAATTTAATTTCATACCTTTCAAACCATTCATTCCCAATTTTCTATCAACTTCCTAAACCATCAAAACGCTAACCACTTTCCAAACAACCACCCCCCAAAATCACACATCACATCAACATTTTATCCTCTCAAACTTTTCTCCTAAATCACCTCCAAAACCACCACCACCACCACCGCAACCATCAAAGACATCGACGAGTGCAAGCGTCCAGGCATGTGCCAGCACCAGTGCGTCAACACGCAGGGCTCGTTCCAGTGCTACTGCAGGGAGGGCTTCAAGATCTCGTCAGATAAGAGGACTTGTGAAGGTGGCTGTGGGATGGTTGTGGAATGGGATGGGTGTGGAATGGGATGAGTGTGGGATGGGTGGAGGAGGTATGAATGGATGAAAAGTGAAATAGATGTGGGATGGGTGGAAGAGGTATGAATGGATGAAAAGTGAGATAGATGTAGAATGGGTAGAAATGGTGTTGGGGGGTTGGAAAGAGTTTAGGATGGGTGTGGGATGGGTTTGGGATGGTTTTGGGATGGGTTTGAGATGGTTTTGGGATGGGTTTGGGATATATGGGAGGGGTGGAAGAGTGGAGACTAAGTGAAGAGAAGTTTAGTGGGTGTGGAATTGGTGGGAAGGATGTGGGATGAGTAAAAGGGTCTAGAAAGAATTATGAATGGATGAAGAGTGGGATGAATGTGGGATGGGTGTGGGATGGGTGTAGAAAGAGTTATGAATGGATGAAGAGTGGGATGAATGTGGGATGGGTGTGGAATGGGTGGTAGGGTTTGGGAAAGGTGGGATTTATTTGGGATGGGTGGAAGAGTGAAGAATGGTTGAAAGAAGGGTTGATGAAAAAAAAAATTCAATAGTTTAAAATGAAAAATAAGCGGACGCAACCTATTGTCAGCTCCAATTAATCTATATGAATCGAAAATTCTACGATGATACTGGTAAAGATAATTACAGTAATACAGATGTAATAACAAAATTGTTAATGATATCTGATAATGAATTATAATTATTTTTAAGGTGATGACACACTTGCTTTAATAATAAGGTGAACTGATGAAGATTTTTTCACAAATTGTATAACCAAAAAAGACAGATAAAATTAAAAAATAATAAACAAAAATATAAAATATAAAAAAACAAAAACAGCAATGATAGAAATAAAAACAGCGATAATAAAAATAAACAGAAATAGTAAAAATTAAAAAAGCTGACATGTCTGGATCTGATTGCCATGCCATGCTAGCCTAGCTATTTGAACTCTCTAAGATTCTATTTAAACTTTCTGATGCCTACTTGCTTCTCCATGTCTTCTTACTTGCTTCTTAATTTTACATTTCTTCATTAATTTATTAAATATTTCTTAATCTAATTCCCAACGCGATTAATCTAAATGGTTAACACACATGCACACAACACACACGCATCCACACACACATACACACAAACACACACACACAAACACACACACGCACACACAAACACACACACACACACACACACACACACACACACACACACACACACACACACACACACACACATACACATACTCACACACACACACAAACACACACACACACTTCCTTCCCCACACTACCCCCTTCCACACACACACAAACACACACACACAAACACACACAAACAAACACATACACACACTTCCTTCCCCACACTACCCCCTTCCCCACACGCACAAACACACACACACACAAACAAACACATACACACACTTCCTCCCCCATACTACCCCTTTCCCCACACACACAAACACACACACTTTCACACAAAAACAAACACACACACATAAATAATAAAAACACACACAAACACACAAATTCACACACACACACAGACATAAACGAGTGCAGGGAGGCGGCACAGAGTGGCATGCAGTTGTGCTTGGGCGTGTGCGAGAACACACAAGGGTCGTTCGAGTGCACGTGTCCTTCTGGGTTCACACTCGATGTGGACAAGAGGACCTGCAAGGGTGGGTGGGTGGGTGGGTGAGTGGATGGGTGGGTGGATGGGTAGGCGGGTGGGTGGGTAGGTGGGTAGGGTTTGGGTGGGTGGGTGGATAGGTGGGTAGGGTTGGGTGGGTGGGTGGATGGGTGAGTGGGTGGTTGGGTGGTGTTTGGGTGGGTAGGGTTTGGGTGGGTGGGTGGATGGGTGGGTAGGGTTGGGTGGGTGAGTGGATGGGTGGATGGGTGGGTGGATGGGTGGGTGGATGGGTGGGTAGGGTTTGGGTGGGTGGGTGTGAGGGAGGAAGGAGTAGAAAGGGTGGTGTTGGGGTGGGTGCTGAAGGGGTGAAGTGGTCATGGAGGGATGGAGGTGGGGGTGGTTTTAGAAAAGTAGGAAAGAGGAGTGGGGCTGAAGGGGCATTGGAGAAGGATTGGGGGACAAAAGGTTTGAGGCTAGAAGAGGATTCAAAAGGGCTTGTTTAAGAGACAAGATGTCAAAGAAAATAACGCGTTTTTTGTAAATAAACACCACTTTTTCATCCATTCTTCCTCTTCCTTTTTTTAAAAAGCAAAAACATCACGTACATTCACACAGACATCGACGAGTGTGCGAGCAGACAGGCACAGTGTCAAGGTCACAACCACCATTGCTTCAACACCAGGGGCGGCTTCAAATGCCAGGACCTCACTTGTCCCAGTGGCTTTCATGCATCAGCCCTCGACAAGCAGAAGTTGGTGGTGGTGTGGTAGTGGTGGAGTGGTAGGGGGGGAGTGGTAGTGGTGCAGTGGTGGTGGGGGAGTGGTAGTGGTGGAGTGGTAGTGGTGTATACGACTAAAATAGACCTCACCCGAAATAAGGCAAAATGGTATATTTTGAAGTGCTCATTATAGGATTGATAAATTTTATAGTTTTTTCAGCTTTATCCAACCACGGTATGCCAAAGCTGCAAAAACTACCCTCACTCCACCCCACCACACCATCACACTACACCACGCCACACTACACTACACCACCATACTACACCACATCATCACACCACACCACCATACTACACCACATCATCACACCACATCACTATCACATTCCACTACTACACCACACTAAACTACTATACTACACCAACCCACTATCACACAACACCATCACACTACACCACCATCCCACTACCACATTATACCATCTCAGCACCCCAAGTCAAACAACCCCACCACCACACCACCTCACTAAACAACCACTTGACTACCACACAACAACCCACTACCAACACACCAAACAACCCCACCACCACCTCCACCACCACCACACCAATCAACCACCTGACTACCACACAACAACCCCACTACCACACCACTAAACTAAACCAAACAACCACACCAAACAATCCCACCACCACCACCACTACCACACAACAGTTCAATGAAATGCATCAGGAAGTACGCCTTGTGTCCACAGGGCGACTTCGAGTGTCTGTACGCGCCCATCTACTACTCCTTCTCACTCATCTCCTTCCCCACCACCTACACCCTCAACAGCAACATCTTCGCCCTGCGTCTGCCCACCAATTCTCAACGCAGGTATGGGGGGGGGGGAGTGTGTGTGTGTGTGTGTGTGTGAGTGAGTGTGTGTGTGTGAGTGTGTGTGTGTGTGTGTGTGTGTGTGTGTGTGTGTGTGTGTGTGTGTGTGTGTGTGTGTGTGTGTGTGTGTGTGTGTGTGTGTGTGTGTGTGTGTGTGTGTGTGTGTGTGTGTGTGTGTGTGTGTGTGTGTGTGTGTGTGTGTGTGTGTGTGTGTGTGTGTGTGTTTGTGTGTGTGTGTGCCTGTGGTGGTTGGGTTCTAGTGCTGGAATTGCTTCGATTTTTTGCTTAAGCGGCAACAATTTTTTGTGGAAATAAAAACAGGTTCTTGAAAATATTTTATTCATTTTTCATGTATTTAGGTGGCAAAGCTTTAAGCATCTAAAGAGCTTTCTCAATTGTCACAAAACTTTCTTATAGTTATCGTCCAACCAAACAACCAAAAAAGCAACCTCCACTCAGATTCGACCCAGTATTAGAGTTCATCAAGGCTCAACACCCCTACACTGGCCACGCCTCTGTCGACGCCTCCTTCTTCCGACTGCAGGTAGTAGTAGTAGTAGTAGTAGTAGTAGTAGTAGTAGTAGTAGTAGTAGTAGTAGTAGTAGTAGTAGTAGTAGTAGTAGTAGTAGTAGTAGTAGTAGTAGTAGTAGTAGTAGTAGTAGTAGTAGTAGTAGTAGTAGTAGTAGTAGTAGTAGTAGTAGTAGTAGTAGTAGTAGTAGTAGTAGTAGTAGTAGTAGTAGTAGTAGTAGTAGTAGTAGTAGTAGTAGTAGTAGTAGTAGTAGTAGTAGTAGTAGTAGTAGTAGTAGTAGTAGTAGTAGTAGTAGTAGTAGTAGTAGTAGTAGTAGTAGTAGTAGTAGTAGTAGTAGTAGTAGTAGTAGTAGTAGTAGTAGTAGTAGTAGTAGTAGTAGTAGTAGTAGTAGTAGTAGTAGTAGTAGTAGTAGTAGTAGTAGTAGTAGTAGTAGTAGTAGTAGTAGTAGTAGTAATACAACAACAACAACCACAACAGTCAGAGGACAGCAGGGTGGTTCTGGAGCTACAACGGAAGATTGAAGAAGCACAAGATATCGAACTACAAGTTGGTGCTTTGACCATCATCATAACTATGACATCATCATCACCATCACCATCATCTTCATCATCACCATCATATTCATCATCACCATCATCTTCATCGTTTCAATTATCGCCACAATCTCCGTCATAATCATCTTCACCATCATCACAATCATCACCACCAACACCATCATCTTCATCATCACTGCACAATCACACTTAACCCTACACCACACCACCTCACACCACACAACAACAACAACAACAACACCGCAACACGCAGGTGAAGCTGAACATCTACAGCAAGGAGTTCGAGTACCAGAACAAAGAGGCCTTCTTCGGCACTGCTGTCGTCAGGGTTTTCCTCTTCGTTACACACGACCCTTGGTGAAATCCCCCCCCCCTTGACCCAGCACCACCCCCCTCTGACCCACTACCTTTCCTTGATCTACTACTACTACCCCCCCCCCCCTTAAACCAGCCTTCTATCACCCCCACAACCACCCAAACTCCACCCACTACTCCACTTTTGAGATGTTCAAGCCTTATTCTCTTTTAGTGCAGTGACTTAAATGAACCTTCATCATTACCACCTTCCTCATTATCACCATCATCATCCCTATCATAATCATCATCATCATCCTTATCATCATCATCATCATCATCCTCCTCATCATCATCTTCATCCTAATTAAGTGCCTCCTTCTTCTCCTCCTTTTTTAAAGTACATTTAAAAGAGACAACAACCAAACACTCGGACCAACAACTTATTCTTCTTATTATTGCTTTGTTGTTTATTGTTGTTGTTGTTGTTTTTGTGGTTGTTATTATTCTTGTTAATATTGCCACAGTGGACAACTACGACATTCACTTCAACACCTGAGAGGAGGCTGTTTTGAGCTATTTCAAATTATGCGCACATTTCAACACACAGTAAAAACACATTTGAAAAGCACATACACACACTATGCAATCAGAAACAAATACATAATCAAAAACACATAAACATACAAACACTATGCAATTAGAAACAATGCTTACTTCCATCTTATCTGGCAATTACGCTATTCGTTTCTTTGAACGCAATAACACAAATTAATTACAGTTCAATGAATTATACAAAATATATTTAAATAAAATAATATATTAAAGTTAGAAATAACTAAATGCAACAAGGATATGGTGGAGGAAAGGTCAGGAATGGCATGCAGATAACTTTTGTCGTTCAAATGAAGTTCATTTCTTACTAATTGATAATTGCCCATTAGTAATTACCCATAAGTAATTATAATTACTATGCACTGCCAGAAAGCTTTATCACCTTTATAACTTATTCTATTCTTTCAGTTGCACTAATAAACTTCCCACTAACTGTCTAAAGTCTCAATGAAGAACGTTAACTTGAATTAAGAATTTTCCTTAAAAGATCGGTATTTTGGACTGGTTTGCATTTAAGTGAGACTTGATTGTTTATGTTTATATATTATTTATATTTATGTTTATCTAGAAAATAATTAAAGTTATTCCAAAACGGACTTTTCTATATTTCTGAATAGATTCAGGTTTATGCTTCAACACATTTGGCATTCAATGTTAATTATTTTTATAAACTACAAAACATTTCAAACCGGTAAAAATAATAATAGTTTTCTCGTCACTGCTCAAATGGCTGACATAACTTTTCAAATGATTTCTACGCATATATTTCTCTTTTTATTTCAATGAACGACGCAAAATTAGTTATAAATTTACAGTAGTGCATAAGGGTGAGTGAAAGCTTCGGGATACATTTAAATTTATGTAAATTTATAACTAATTTTGCGTCGTTCATTGAAATAAAAAGATAAATATATGCGTAGAAATAATTTGAAAAGTTATGTCAGCCATTTGAGTATTGACGAGAAAACTATTATTATTTTTTTCCGAGTGCTTTTGAAGTATCTAAAGCGCTATAGAAGCTTGATTGATTGATTTTAGAGTATTCCATTGAAAGTTTAAATTTTAAATGGATAAAAACGTAGAAATCGTTAAACATTCTGCTGAATATATGGGTCATTTGCTAAAATATATTGAATCCACTACTGATTCTTTTCTTTATTTGAAAAGCAAGTTAAAGTCTTTGGTGAGTTTCATCTAAAATTTTAATTTTCTAAACTTGTTCTGAATAGCTTTTATAATTCAATGAAAGATATTGGCTTAACTTTCTTTAAACTTAATTTCAGGATGATGAAACTTTGGAACAAATGAGAAGCGATATAAACAGGATTGTAGAACTTACTAAGATAGGACCATGACTTTAGTTTTTCAATAAAATGCATACACACTTGATCAGTTTCTTAGTGTCTGCTTCAAAATGCATTGTCAAAAGAAACAACTTATTTAATAAATCAAAACACTTCATTTAAAGTTATTTTTTTAATAAAACCAAAAGAAAAACTGTTAATCAGAATGATTTTATAACTTTACATTTCCAAATTCATAATGAAAGATGAGTTAATAAATCTTAAAAAGATTGTTGAATAAGCCAAACAAGTCTTGAGGCTACCTACATGCTCCTCTAAATTATAAAAATCTAAGAGTATTTGAATTCCTATGTTCGTTTGCTCCTCCAGCTGCCTTGTGTTTTTTCATCTTTGGCAGGTTCAGAGCCTCTGCAGATATAATTTCATTTTAATATTCATTTATAAATTATCATATTTAAAAGTGATGCATCAATTAATGGAAAGAGCATACCGTGGAGCTCTCCAGCTTGACGACTCCTTCCTCCATTCATCCTTTTTCTCATCCCTTCTATCATCCGTCTTCCTTTCACTCCTCCAGCCACCACCACCTCCTCCTCCATCCTTCTCATCCCTCCTGGCAGGCGCATCATCCCTCCGCATGGGCCTGTCATCCCTCTTCAAGTCCCTCCTGAAGCCTCCATCGTCTTGGCGCTCAGGTGGGTTTCGGTCGTCCCTTCTGAACCCATCGTCACGTCGATCCTCCCTCCGGAATCCATCATCCCTTCGTTCGGGCTGGTTTCTGTCATCCCTCCGGAATCCATCATCCCTCTTGCGTTCATCCTTCCTGAACGAGTCATCCTTCTCGGTCCTCGACCTCCAACTGCTCACCTCCTTCTTGCCCCTCGACTCCTCCATCGCGCGCGCCTCGATCTCCTTCTCCTTCTGCCTCTTCTTCTCCTCCATCTCGTCCAACTTCTTCTTCTTCTCCAGGTACTCTGCCATCTCCTTCTCCCTCTTCTGCCTCGCCTCAGCTTCCTTCTCTTCCTTCTCTGCAGGTGCCATTCAGTGCTTGTACTATTGTTGCTAGTCAATGATTTATCTAAAATAATTAAATTGATTGAAGACACCATTGTAAGAGATTGAGTATGATGATGAGATTATGAGGATATTGATGATGATGATGATGATGAGATGGAGGAAAACAACAAAGCAAGTACTGACGTCGTTGGAGTTCCTCCTCCTGCAGCCTCCTCGCCTCCTCCTCCCTCAGCGTCAGCCACTCCTGCCTGCGAGCCTCCTTCCTCTTCTCCTTGCGCAGCTGCAGCAACTTCTTCTTCTCCTCTGCGTACACCTTCTCCCACTCCTTCAACTTCTCCTTGAACTGCGAGTGCCTCTCACTCCTCAACTTCGTCATGAACGCCTCCTGGTCCTCTCGCATGCGCAACAGACGCGTCTTCTGCGACAGCGCCATCTCTCTCTCCTTCAGCAACTGACTGATGCGCTTCTTCTCGGTCTCCTCCCAGAAGTGCCTCGTCGCCACCTTGTCCTCCTCGTACTTGGCGACGATGAGTGGGATCTCCTCGAGGCACTTGGCCCTCTCGAAGTAGTCGACCTTCTTCTCCTGCGCCCTCAACTTCTCCTCCCGCTCCTTCTTCTCCTTCTCCAACTGCTCCACCTGCTTCGCCAAGATGTCGTCCATGTCCATGTTCTCCAGGTCGTCTTCCGCGATGTGCGCCAGTGCCTTCGCGCCAAACGACGTGCTCCTGATCTGCTCCAACTTCTCCTTTATGTACCTGTGTATGTGTGTACGTGTTTTGAGTGTGTGTTGCCATTTTTTATTTATGTTAATTAAAAATTAAATATTTTATAATTATCGTTTAGAGTATTGAATATTAACTACAAATTGAAGCCCTGAAAGGTAAAAGTTGAACATCGAAGATGCTGTGACATCTTCATAAACACAAAAAGCAAAGGAAATTGCCATCCATAGCGCCAAGAGCACAAAGACGCACTTCTTCTGGATGTCCTTGTGCTCGTCGATCCTCCTCTGGCGCTCCCTCTCCTCGGCCTCCTTCGAGAGGCGAGCCATCTCCGCCTCCACCTGCTTGCGTCGCTGCTCGTCAGCCAACTCCTGCTCTTCCCTCTCCTGTGATGGTTGTTGTGCTTGTCGGTGTAGTTGATGTGCTTGTCGGTGTGGTTGATGTGGTTGTCGGTGTAGTTGATGTGGTTGATGTTGATGTGGTTGTTGATGTAAGTGATGTGGTTGTTGATGTAGTTGATGTGGTTGTTGTTGTGGTTGATGTGGTTGTTGTTGTAGTTGTTCTATAGTTGATGTAGTTGTTCTATAGTTGATGTAGTTGTTTTATAAGCACAACCCAACCACCGCAACAAAAACCCACACAACCCCAAACCTTCAAAAACACCACACAACAAAACCACAAATTCCACAAACCCCAATAAAAAGCGCACAAACACCACCAACACAACCACCCCACACCACAACCACCACTGACTCGCTGCACGGCGTTCGTCTCGAGTTCGACCTTGCGTTCCTCGATCACCTGCCTCCTGCGTGCCATCGATTGCCGCTCCTTCTTGTACGACTCCTTGTACGCCTGCAGGATCTTGAAGCGCATCATGTCCCTGCTCTCCTGTATGCGTGCGTGGGAGGGGGGTGGGTATGCGTGGGTTTGTGGGTGTGTGTGGGTTTGTGTATGTATGTGTGTGTGTGTGTGTGTGTGTGTATTTAAGAAAAAAAGAAGGGAAATAATGAGATGTGGTAAAAGAAAAGTTGTGAAAAATTTATGTTATGCAAACATTCATTCGTTGAGTTTCCTATGATTTAAATAGGTTTGCATCTTAAAAGCCACATAGATAAAATAGTTAAGCAAAATCAGTATCATCAACACACCTACAATCACCACCTGTATGTCCTTGGGCGCGATGATGGCGACACTCTTGTCCATCACCTGGGCGATCTGCATCAGCTGGCTGCGGAAGCGGTCCTGGCACGCCTCACCGCCACCGTCGCCACTCGTCTCCACCTCGCCGCCGAACTTGATGCTGTTCTCGCGGTGGTTTATCTTCACCTGTGTGTGTGTGTGTGTGTGTGTGTATGTATGTGTGTGTGTGTGTGTGTGTGTGAAGGGGGAGGTGGATGGTGAGGGGGGTAGAAGGGAAAGTGGGAAGGGAGTAGTGGTGGTGGTGTAATCATGAATGTGATGATGATCATTGTCTCCAACATCATCTCCATCATTACAATCATCATCATCCCCATCATCACCAACACACTCATGCGTTCATTAATACAGTAATTCATTACATCTAACGTCGCCTCACAATGATCACAATCATCATTAACCTCATCGTCCTCATCCCCACCATCACATCCACACACAGGCACACACACCGACACACACTCACACCCACACACACCCACACACACCGAAACACACACACACACACCGACACACACACACACGAACACAGGCACACACACACACACACCCACACACGAGCACACATACACACAAACACACACACACACACGAGCACACATACACACAAACACACCCACACACACACAGGCACACACACACATACAGGCAGGAAGAGGTTCTTGGCGCACGTGATGAGGAGACGCTGCACTTGGTGGCGACTGAAGAAGGGGATGAGTTGGCAGAAGCGGTCGATGCTGATGCTCGAGTACAACTGGGAGATCTGGATGGCAGGCAGGCAGGAGGAAGGGAGGAGGGAGGGTGAGGAAGGGAGAAGGGAGGGATGAAAGGGAGAAGAATGATGAATGACAATTGGTGCTGGTGTGTGTGATTTAAAGATGTAGTAAAGGTAGAAAAAATGTTAGGCAATATTTTCAATCTGCACAAAAAGCACAAAAAGATACACCCCCATCTCACCTCACAAAAAGCATGCAACCAGTCAGCCAGATACCCAGCCATCCCAGCCACCCAACCACCAAGCCACCCAACCACCCAGCCACCCAACCACCAAGCCCTCCCAACCACCCAACCACCAAGCCCTCCCAACCATCCCAGCCACCCAACCACCAAGCCCTCCCAACCACCAAGCCCTCCCAACCACCAAGCCACCCAACCACCAAGCCACCCAACCACCAAGCCATCCCACCTGCAGGATGAACTTGCAGACGATGACCTCCTTCAAGACGGGCACGTACTGCGCTATCTCGCCATTGGAGGCGATGCAGTCGAGCAGTGGTTGGCAGTCGCTCGTCAGGGTGAGAGGGCAGAAGTCGACCTCCATGAGGGAGAAGAGAGACGACAGTTCGGCCGGAACCAGTTGCAAGAGGCCGTACTTTTGCTGTTGTGGTGGTTGGAGTTGTGGTTGTGGTGGAGTTGAAGTTGTCGTTGTGGTGGAATTGAAGTTGTGGTTGGAGTAGTTGTGGTTGTGGTTGTGGTGGTTGGAGTTGTAGTTGTAGTGGAGTTCATTGTGAAGTGTGGTGAATTTCAAATGACTTGATTGATTGTGAGAGAGGTTTATAGAGAAAACGCTGCTGTGGGAGGTGTGTGGCATGGAAGCATGCATGCAACAAATGATCGCCACAGTACGATGTCGTCACCCAAAATACTCACTGATACATGCAGATCCAACCTAACAAACCCTCCATCCCCACCCACCAGATACTATACACGCCTCATCTTATCCCCTCTATCACAACCTACCAACACGCCCCCAAATCACAACCCACACCCTCCCCCCCACCGACGCACCAAGTCCTTGATGAGGAGGGCCCTGGTGGGCGGGGTCGAGAGGGAGAGCAGGGCAGCGAGGCGACGGTGCTTGTCGTTGCTCGAGTCCTCCACGTCGAGGAAGTTGTCGTTCGGGTTGCGTTGCGAGGGCACCGGGATGGCGAGTGTCGCGGTCACCACTCGTGTCGCTAGTCTGTTGTTCCGTGTGTGCTTTGGTCAGGGTGGCCAAACAATCTATTACTTGCACCACAACATGCGCTACAACAAGCACAACAAGACTTGACTATAGAGACCACAACAAGCACAACAACAAGCCAACAACAAGCCAACAACAAGCCAACAACAAGCACAACAACAACAACACACACTTCTGGAGGTCAGCCTCGGTGATGTTCTTCTTCTGCTCGCGGTGCAGGTGGTAGAGGCGGTGCCACGTGCACGCGTGGAAGAGGAGGGAGTTCGACTTGTGGAAGATGAGCGCCAGCTTCTGGTAGTAGTTGGCCACCAACGACGGCTTCGTCTGCTTCTTCGAGATCACTATCAGGCTGTGGATGTCCTCGACCGCCTTGTACGCCTCCTTTTGATTGGTTGGTTGGGAGGGGGTGAGGGTGGTTGTTTGGAAGGGGATGAGGGTGGTTGGTTGGAAGGGGGTGAGGGTGGTTGGTTGGGAGGGGGTGAGGGTGGTTGGATGGAAGGGGGTGAGGGTGGTTGGTTGGAAAGGGGTGAGGGTGGTTAGTTGGAATGGGGTGAGGGTGGTTAGTTGGAAGGAGGTGGTTGGTTTGAAGGGGGTGAGGGTGGTTAGTTGGAAGGGGGTGAGTGAGTGAATAGGTTACTAGGTTGTTGCTGAATAAACAAGAATGTGATGTGTGAAATTGGAATATTATAGTTTGATTGAAATGTTATTTTCACTGGAATTTCACTGTAAACTATTCCTAAAAACCTTAAAAACACCATTAACTAAAAAGCACAACCACCCAGCAAACTGCACCAAACCCCCATCCCCAAACAAATAATAAAACACCACACCCCAGGAGCACACCACACCACACCCGCCACCAAAAACATTTTCCCGCTGAAAGCAAAAAGCAAAAAGCGAGGGAACCTGCCAGAGCTCCATCTGGATGGTGCTGTCGAGCTGCACGAGGCGCGTCTCGAGGTGCATCGACTGACTCTCGGGGTTGCTGAGGTTGATGGCGCGCTGCTGCGTGGCGTTCTTCTGCATGTGCTCCAGGTGCGTGCGCAACTGATCGGGTGGGTGCATCGAGGGTGTGGAGAGGGGTGGAATGGAGTGGGAGGGTGGATGAAGGGTGATGATGGTGAATGGTGATGGTAATGAGAGTGGTGGTTGAGTTGATATAGATGGTGATACTGATGGTGGTTGAGGTGATGATTATGGTGATACTGATGGTGATTGAGGTGATGATGATGCTTGAGTTGACTGAGGTGGTGGACGGAATAGGTGATAACGATGATAATCGGTGGAATGTGGAGATGAAGGATTAATGATAATGGTGATTAGTGAGGGTTAGGGTGTGTTGTACTTCTTAAAATAATAACTATCTAATTCAATTAAAACAAATTAACCATGATTTATTTCATTCGAACTACTATGACCAAATAATGAGATCATCATCATCATCATATTGAGCACACATACATTGTCACTGAGCTTCTTGATCTCAGTCTTCCTACTGTACTTGAGGCAGAATCTAAACGCTGTCATCGTGATGGTGCATTCGACATCATCATCATCATCATCATCATCATCCTCCTCCTCCTCATCATCATCATCATCAGACGAAAATGCAATTTCAATAGTATAATCATTAGTGATTATAGGCTATTTTCATTATTAATAGTGGTAGTAATAGTAGTAGTAGTAGTAGTAGTAGTAGTAGTAGTAGTAGTAGTAGTAGTAGTAGTAGTAGTAGCAGTAGTAGTAGTAGTAGTAGTAGTAGTAGTAGTAGTAGTAGTAGTAGTGATGATGAGCTATTTTCATTATTAATATCAACAATAATAATCCCTTATAATTACTACCAGTGGTGATTAGTAAGCGAATTACTTAAAATGAGACCACCACACTACAGACCATGAAGACTTTAAAAACCAACAAACACTCCACAACCCCCTGCCTCCCTCCAGTTGCCAACCAACCATTTTGGGCGACATCGTGGTAGAGTTTCTCGAGGGTGGAGTTGTTCTTGAAGAGGTCGAGGCATTGCCTGTACGACTCCCACAGGAACTTGAGCCACGGCGTTAAGATGACGCGGTCACTGCGGTCCTGAGAGTCTTCCCCACTCACAGCACTCATCAGAACGCTGTGTTCGTGTGTGTGTGTGTGTGTGCGTGTGTGTGTGTGCGTGTGTGTGTGTGTGTGTGGCATGATGGTGAGTTGCAGGTGTGTGTTGCTTATGCTTTACTACAAATATTTATCATATAGATAAATCTTTTTAAATAATCTTTATGCCGACTTTAAAATATATAAAAATGCCTTTTTATTACCTAAATATGAAATGAAGAAAATTAGGATAACATTAGTTTTGTGCCAGCTACTCAAGCAAACAAGTTGTTCAACATTAGTTGGATCTAAAGAGAATCTTTTCTTGCTAATTATGTGTCTTGACAAGCTGAATATACGTTCAGATGGAACTGTACTTGCAGCAGATGACAAGTACTTTCTTGCCAGTTTCGCAAGAGTCGGATATGCCCCTTAGTGTCGTTGCCACCAAACAAGAGGACAACTCTCAAAGCCTACCTCAGATTCTTTTCTATAACGTTTAATGATTGACTTTGTAATCATTGAGGTATCTTCATCTTCAGAATCTGAAGTTACATATGTTTGTAGTCTTTTGTTAGGTGAAGGCTGTACAGTTTTTGAGGTTTTCTTTTTTCTTATAGTTTCTTTAACTCTTTCATTTGAAAACATTTGAAGTTTTTAAATCAGGGTCTAATGATGGCAATTCTTGACCATTGGATATTCTGATTATTCATTCTCTGCTCCAATTTGGGAAGAAATGTTGTGTGAAACGAATGACATAAGCTGGATCATCTTCTGAAGTGCATATTTTTCGTGTAAAGTAACAAATTGCAAAATACGCAATTGAAAACTTCAAGTATTTTTCACCCCCTAGAAGTTCTGTTGCAAATCTTCAAGAAACGATAAGTTTTTTGATGAAATTTTTACCATTCGTTTGTTGACAGTAAATTAGTAATGTTTGTGTTCCCTTGCTGACAATGTAACCAAAACAGCAAAAAAACAGTTCGATTTTGATAATTTTAAATGCATTAAATTTTTTAAATGCGTTAATATTTTTTTAATGCATTAAAATATTTAACGACGGTAAACATTTTGAGGGTCTTAAATTGATTAACGCGTTAATCGAAAGTTAACTTAGATTAAAGCACAGCTCTAAATACAATGACTCTGAAATGACTCACTTCTCAGGAGTCTCGGGCACGTCAAGGTCGTCCACGTCAACCTGCAGGTGCGACTCCTTGCGGGCAGCCTCAGTCCTCTCCTCGCCCAGTGACAGAAACCTCTTCACTGCGTCTTCAAGCGACTTTGTGTTCACCTTGAAGGTGGTTTTAAAAAAGTTGAGAAAATATTTATAAATTGATTTTATATAAATCAATTTATAATTATTTAAATTGAAAATGATATAAATATAATTTAAATACTATATATAGGTAAAATTGCTTTATAATCCCTTAATTTATTCATAGCATTAAACTCCTCTTACTATAATTGATTGACATCTAAATAATCTATTCAAATCACTTTTTAAAAGCAAATTAATAATCGCATTTTGTTAAATAATTATTTTAAAAAAGAATTATTAAGAAAACATCTTTTAGAAGGATAATAATAACCGCATTTTGTAAAAGAATAATGATAGAAATTCCAAAGTGGGAAGAGTTTAATTGAATAAATTAAAGGATTACAAAGCAATTTTACCGTATATATATATAGTATATTATACACATATGTTTAATTCCAATGCAACCTGCATGCAGATGATCTTGTACTGGTAGAGGCCCTCCTTGGCTACATGACTTTTCTTCAGGTCAACACACAACTCCAGGTACTTGTCCATGATGGGCTCGTGGATCTTCTGCCATGTCTTGTGCTTCTTGCTCTTTATCACGTCGTACAGCGCGTCCAAGGCGCTCTGCTTCTTGCCGACGTCAATAAACTCTGTGGGTTGTAAATATAGTTTACAAATTAAATAGTGGCATGAATAAATAATTGACTAATTAACTGAATGTGCTGAATTATAGAATTTTAATGTATTGTGAATTATCAGTTTTTTGTGAATTTTTAATTCCGGTAGACGCATGTTTGACAATTTGAGCAGATGTTATTCTAAGACGTAGAAGAAATAAAGATTAGTGAGAAAGAAGATTATCCTTGTTACCGTTGGCTCTTTTGAGAGCATTCTCGGGCTTTTGAAAGTAGTTTGGCATTTCATTAATGAATACTTGAAATTAGAGGCAAGGTTTTAACATCAATGGTGGCCGGAAATGTTTTTCTAAACACGATTTTAGAGCTTTATGCATAGACAGAGAATTATTGCATTCTTAAACCTTTTAAAAACCAAATGATAGTCTTTAGAATTATTTATTTCAAATAAAAATTTCAAACAATGCAGTTTTTATATTATATTTCATTTTGCAAATGAATAAATTCGGAATAACGCTTATTGAATTTTAACAATATAATCTAGTAAGAATCTAATCTAAAAGTTGTATAGTACAAATCAAAATCAATCAAAATAATTATAAATAATTCATTTTAGGACATTTATTTCTATATTCCCATTACTTCTACATCTTTCTCATCAGTGTTAATACTTCCAAAACACCGTCCCCCCTTTCTTTCTTTCACACTCACAAACAACACCCCATCGAGCTCAGGCCCGCTTATAGTACTAATGGCCGGGCCCTTCTCTGGCTGGAGAAGAGATAAACTGCCATCTTTCCGTTGCTTCAAATAACGAAAAATGGCTAGCAAACTCGAGAGGACAATGGTGATGAAGACGACGGTTAAGAAGTATATAATGACGATGGAAATACAAGAGGAGTTGTAAGGCCTGGGCACCATGACGATGCTGAAGAGAAGGGCGTATGCAGGGTTGGGCACGATGGTCTGAATGGTGATGGTGAGGGCAGTTCTGGAGTTTCGGAAGACCACCAGAGAGACCATAAAGATCAGAATTCCTGTATGGAAGGAGGGTTAGATTACTTAATGTGTGTTTTCTTTCTTTTTTGTTGCTCAATATAGTTTTTTTAATTCGAAATTTGTTATTTTTGGAAAAAAATAATATTTATATAATTTTTGAAATAGTTAATTAAGCCGTTAATAAATTGATAAAGAATTAAGATTATATAATTAAATGTTTTCTAGGATGTTACAATGTAAAATTTGTACATTTAAGGACATAAATCTGAATAATTCATATACGTTATAAAAAACTATTCTAGAAATAATTTATTTCGATTAAAGTCGTTTATCAAGTTTCTATTTTATAGAATTCGAATGCTCTAGTTTGTCAATCAATCAATCAAACAAATCAAATAAATTCCTATAGCGCTCTTTAATCAAACTCAAGAGCGCTCGTAAATAAAATTGTTAAACAGATAATTAAAACATTCTTGCATGAAATCCTCTTCAGTTTAGCCTACAAACTCCATTGACCGCAAATGCAAGAAACAAGGAAGACGCGGAAAGAAGATGAACGGAAACAAGAAACGAGAAGTTACCGAAGGTGAAAACCACAAGCAACTTATTTCCTCACCTTTAAACGTTGTTTAAGATTTATAAAAAGCTACACAACCTATTTTAACAAACCCCAACCCACCCTTTTATCTTCACCAACAACTTATTCATTCCCTCCCAATCCATACAGCACATTTAAATAATTTTCAAAACTTTTTCTCGCAACCTGTAAAATGAGCGAGTACACCTGACCCCCCTCCGAGACACCTGACCCACCTCCGAGACACCTGACCCACCTCCGAGACACCTGACCCACCTCCAAGACACCTGACCCACCTCCGAGCAGGGGCAGCAGCACAGGCCCCAAGAGAACCCTCCATTGCGAGGCGTAGAGGAGACTCCAGTAGTGGTCACACAGCGTCATCATCATCATGACCGTGACGAAGAGGATGGCCAGTGGTCTGACCACGAAGGACAAGATCCTTGCCTGTTTCGGGAAGTATTCGCTGCCTGGTGGTTGTTGTATTGTATTGGAGGTTGTTGCATTGTAATTCTGGTTGTTGTATTGTATTGGTGGTTGTTGTATTGTATTGTTTTGGTGGGAGTTTTATTGTATTGTATTGCTGGTTGTTGTATTGTATTGTATTGTAATGGTGGGAGTTGTATTGTATTATATTGGTGGGAGTTGTATTGTATTGTATTGGTGGGAGTTGTATTGTATTTTATTGGTGGTTGTTGCAAGGTAGCTGGAAAGGTAGTTGGAAGATAGCGGGTTAATGAGGGGTGTGTGATTGAGGGGGGGTGATTGAAAATGGAAGGTGGGTGAATGGGTGAATGTTTGAAGGATGGGTGATTGAAGGATGGGTGATTAGGGGCAGAAAGTAAGTGGTGGTGTGTCATATATAAATTAAGGCGATTTTAATGCTAATTTAAGGCCATAAAAAATTATTTTATAAATGCCTTCAAAGCACCAGAATAATAAGAGAAACAACTTTTTAAAGTTCATAATTGATATTTTGAATGTATAATTTGAGTTTATGACCGCCAATTGAAGTCCTAAAAAGGGCAGTAAACAAATTGATTGATACACTAAACAGAATACATTGAAACTTTGAGTTTTAAAGACAATTAAAATGATAAACTAGTTACTCGGTAAACTATCTAAAATTCATAAAAATAAAAATACATACAAAAAATAAATAGATAAAAGTTTAATGAATGGAAAAAATGGAAAAACGAAAAAGACATTTTTAAACTTCCCAATGAAAAACATTTAAGACCACAAACATTCAAAACCATAAACGTATAACACGACTTGTAACTTTTACACTGCTACATTTTCAAATGTTACATTATACTTAGCAAGCCACCAGTAAAGCAGTTGAAACAACTTTTTAAATTTTACCCCACTACCTAGAAAGCCAAAGACGCCAGGAAGGATGAAGAGGGCCTTGAGGGCCAGGAAGAGGGGCCACGGGAAGGGAGGGATGCTGGAGTGGTCGAAGGAAGGGTGCCCCGTGGTGAGCAGATGCATGCCAAGGGTGTACACCCACAATGGGATCATGCCTGTTGTTTGGGGGGGGGGGGGGGGTGTAGTGGTGTTTTTTGTGGTTCGTATGAACCCCCTTCATTGGTGAAAACTTTGTTGTTTGAAAAAGATAAGAGAATAGTTTAACCTGAAGTTTTGAAAATATAATAAAAACTAAATAAATATTTTTTCTTTTATTCAAAAAATGAGTGTGACGGGTGAAGTTTTTACAAAAAGTTTATAATAATGAGAAAAAAAGTTTAAGGTTTTTACATTTTTATTATTTATAAGTATTAAGTGTTAATTTTTTTAAAGTAACAATTTCATTGAAGGGCATTTTAATGTATTTCTTTTTAAGATATATTCAGAGTCGAGGCGTTTACGATACTTTTAAGGGGGTGAATGGTTACCTCACCTACTCCTAAGACAGGCCACAGTATCAATGATAGAACGTTGAGGTTGAGTCGTGCCCTGGAGAAGAAACGAGGCTTCCAATATTCCATTATGTCTATTGGAATATTAGAGGCTGTTAACATTGGTTCATTCTTAACAAGACAGAAAGTCACACATGCTTTGCGGGTTATTTCTTATTCAAGATCTACAAGACGATTTCACAAATACGAATAATTTGATCTCTTTTCAAATGACAACTAGCAACCGCCTGAACAATATGCTAATTAGCTGGAGCGAGAGACTTTTAAACATGATAGTCAGCGCATATAATTGTTCATTTCCACACGCTTTGTCCATCTCACTCACCTGGTGACGAGGGTGAAGAGGTTGGTGAAGGCGCCACTGGAAGCCGCGCAGATGGAGAGGAAGATGAACTGGAAGTGAGCAGGAGGCTGCAGCAGCAGGTTGAAGAGCATCGCCAGCTGTGGGAGTGGAGGAGTGGCTGGATGGGTGAGTGGAAAAATAATAATAAAAAAACAGAAGAAATTAAAAGAACCGTTTGAGATGTTGTGATACCATATGTAAAAAAACAAACATTTAAAATATAAAATACCTAAAATATGAATTTGAGGAAAGAGCGGCATGGAAATTTATTTGATTGATTGATTGATCGATCGATTGATTGATTGATTGATCGATCGATCGATTGATTGATTGATTGATTGATTGATTGATTGATTGATTGATTGATTGATTGATTGATTGATTGATTGATTGATTGATTGATTGATTGATTGATTGATTGATTGATTGATTGATTGAATGAATGAATGAATGATTGATTGATTGATTGATTGATTGATTGATTGATTGATTGATTGATTGATTGATTGATTGATTGATTGATTGATTGATTGATTGATTGATTGATTGATTGATTGATTGATTGATTGATTGATTGATTGATTGATTGATTGATTGATTGATTGATTGATTGATTGATTGATTGATTGATTGATTGATTGATTGATTGATTGATTGATTGATTGATTGATTGATTGATTGATTGATTGATTGATTGATTGATTGATTGATTGATTGATTGATTGATTGATTGATTGATTGATTGATTGATTGATTGATTGATTGATTGATTGATTGATTGATTGATTGATTGATTGATTGATTGATTGATTGATTGATCGATTGATTGATTGATTGATTGATTGATTGAATGATTGATTGATTGATTGATTGATTGATTGATTGATTGATTGATTGATTGATTGATTGATTGATTGATTGATTGATTGATTGATTGATTGATTGATTGATTGATTGATTGATTGATTGATTGATTGATTGATTGATTGATTGATTGATTGATTGATTGATTGATTGATTGATTGATTGATTGATTGATTGATTGATTGATTGATTGATTGATTGATTGATTGATTGATTGATTGATTGATTGATTGATTGATTGATTGATTGATTGATTGATTGATTGATTGATTGATTGATTGATTGATTGATTGATTGATTGATTGATTGATTGATTGATTGATTGATTGATTGATTGATTGATTGATTGATTGATTGATTGATTGATTGATTGATTGATTGATTGATTGATTGATTGATTGATTGATTGATTGATTGATTGATTGATTGATTGATTGATTGATTGATTGATTGATTGATTGATTGATTGAGCAACTATTGTAAAATAAACAATATAAAACAATAGTAGACAATATTATCAATGATTATTTGATTTATTTATCAAAAGTAATTTCACAATTAAATTCCAAATGACATTGTATTTATTGATTCATACAAAGCCTCTTCCAACACCCCTTCCTGCAAGCACTCACTGCAGGCCAAATGACGAACTGACTAAGGGCCAGAAAGGCCAACTCAACGGGCCTTTTCAGGTAAGGAAGAACGTCTGCTTTCTTCAGGTTCAGAGAAAAGCCGAATATATTGAAGGAGAAGCCGACAAAAATGGCGATGGTTGGGTAGATGTGGAACTTGAAGGCTGGTGGAGTGGCGACGATCCTCATGTGGCTTTCTTTCGCACTTGTCGTTTGCAGCTGGGAAGTATCTGCAAGATGGCGACTTGAAGATATTTGGAAAATATTAAAATATTGTTTTTGAGCAATCGAATGGTTGGATCATTAATCATCAGTTCAAGCTAAAGTGGCCAGTTGAAATGTTCGAGATTTGCACGGAACTATTTGATTAATGTGTTAGTAAGAGGAGTCTTTAAAGGAATTAAATTGCTCAGCCGAATCAATATAGTTTATTTAATAATTCTTTAAATTAGGACATTTCTCAGGTAGAAACTAATTTTTCGATTCATTTTGTAACTATTTCATGCGAACATCACCTTTTTCGTTTTCCCAAACGTAGACCTGCAGCTTTCCAATTCCGACCCAGGCGTACTTGGCAATGAAGTTCACTTTTCCCGCTAGAGCGTCGTTGACAGGATCGGAATACGTGGTCGAGTAGGCGCAAACTTCGTTCCCTTTGCCCCTCTCCACTCCACCCAGCAGACGCTTCAGGTCGACGTCACCATGGTCGTGATGGAGTGTTTGAATGTCCCTCTCGCTCGAGTGGTTATGGGATATGTGAGCGGAGATGAGGTTGCAGGGGTAGGTGATGAGGGTGGTCAGGCAGGTGGGAGCAGTGGTCAGTTGCAGCCTGATGTTGACCACTCGAGTCTTCCAGTAGGGCAAGACCAGCTCAACAGGATCGAAGACGATTTCGAGTTTGGCATTCTTTTCGTCTGGAGCGGCTTGGAGGCTTCCTGAGCTGCTGTCGTCGGTGTTAGACGAAGAGGTTTTGGGAAAGACGAATGAGAAGAGAACAATTAAGAAAATGTATTTTGATTCGCACATTTCAACTTTATATTAAAGTTGCGTTATAATTTAAAATATCAAATTTCGTTTAAAGAAATTAATCGTTATGAAATTTCTTTAAGATTTAAAATCTATTATATAAAGAAATATATAGAGTTCAGATGTGCAAAAAATCAGAACAAAACAGATTTACTTATATAATAATATGTTATTTTTATTATTATTCATTTATTTATTAAGTATTTAATTAACTTCCATTTAACGATCTAAGTTGTTTGCCCAAATAATCAATGTAGCGTTTGATCTCACTCGAAGCACAGCCACATCTTATTACTTGTTTTCAACGATATTCTCTGAAGATACCATTGGTTATATCTTCTTTTATGGCTGTAATCATGTACAGGGGAGACAGCACAATGTTATGTTTGATGTGTTATAATGTCACTTCAAAAGACATCTTTTTTGTTTGTTTTTGCGGCTTCCCATAAAGTTTATTGCATCGTAAAGTTTCGAGAAGTTATGACAATTCGGGGTTGTGATTGCATTCCCAGAAAACATGTATATATCTGCTTAATTGAATATCTTCAAATAATTTACGTTTGTTTGAGTTATTGACACGACAAATAAACAATGTTAAACTAATTTATATTTTTTAAGATGGAACTATCTTGCCACATTGTGCAGGACTCTTCTCTCAATATCATTGCAAACAAACAAGACTGTCGTCTGCAAACAGACGTATCTACTCTTGAAGCTACTCTTCCTGGCGTATCGTTTGTGGATAATAGGAAAAAAGTGGTCCAAGACTGAACCTTGGAAGGCGCCGCATGTGATGAGGGCAGATGGTAATATTGGATCTTCAACAAGAACTTGCAACTGCTGTTGCCAAGGAAGGTTATGATCCATTTTCAGTTGGTTGTTGTGGATATCGTAATGGTCCAAGTTGATGGTAAGTCTTTTTTAGGGTACTTTATCGAAAGCTTGACCGAGGTCGAGTAGTGCAACACCTATCTGGTCATCTTTGCCCGTACGGTGAGACCAAGCTGGGTGTTGCAAGAACGTCTTCTTCTGCAGCCATCTTGGTTGTCGGAGAGCACACCGCTGTGATCAGAGTGCTTCATAATTTGCTCTGAACCATTTGCTCCATTGTAGACCTAAAGGTTTTTTCGGTTAAAATAGGTTTACTTTCAGGATCGTGGATCTATTTAAAAATAAAATCAATACAATTCGTTTTTTAAATGATGTTTCAAAGCTTCATTAACTGATTTAAAATGAATTATCTAGAAGATTGAATAAGTGAGATTGGGATTGGGAATGAAAATAATTTTAATATTTTATATAGTTTTATAGTTTGTTTGATGGAGCCAATGAAATTCATAATAAAATTTGTGAATAAAATTCTTTTTGATATATATTATTAAATTTTAATTGGTTTGTCATACTAAAATGTAGACATACAAAGTAAAGCGCCTAGTTATATTCTTGTTAGAAGGAATGAAACGTCATTAAAAAAGTAATAGCCAATCTTGTTACTAGGCTTAAAATTTTTAAGTTAAAAAGCTCTAAAAAATTTATTAAATTAAAAAAACTTATTATTTAAAATTTTGTTATCAACCTTAAATATGATTTTATTTTATTCATAGTTAATAAATTTTTGTTTAACATAGAGTCTATGTCATAGACATAGCAAGGTTTTCAAATCCTAATTTGTATTTTTTGTGTCGGCTTCTTCAGCAATTGTCCAAACCTTTTTTTATGGTTTCTAGACTACAAACTGTATTAAATAAGTTTTTTTCTATTTATACTTTTAAATGATAAATTCTTTAATTCTTATCTTTCGGTATCTCTAAGCTGACGTATCATTTAAATTTTAAACCTCAAATTTTAAACTTTCAAATTTAAAGGCATTTATATCTCAGTTATACAAGAAAATTGAGGAAAATTACAAGAATAATAATATAACTCGCTGTAAAGATATAAAAATATATTTTGAAGTAAACGTCTGAACTTCTAAAATTTAGAATCTAAATCATAGATATTTAATTCTATTTTCTAAATGATTTGCAAATTACTAAATAACAAAAAAATGATAAAGAGCGTTTTGGGGTTGATATTAGTTGTTTTGCTAACTTTCTGTGGAGCAGTTGACAGGGGAAATTTCAAGACATGTCAACAGAGTGGCTTTTGCAAGTGAGTCTTTTAGTATGAAAAATTCTCATCAAAATTAAAATAAAATTCCAAAATAGATGCTCCTGCAACCCCTTCAAACACCAGACGACAAAGGGGCCTGCCAGAGAACGAGTGTCCGTACACTGTGCTGCAGGGCTCGATCGCCTACTCGGGCAACAATGTCTCCATGGTTCTCGCCAGTGCCTCACCTAGCTGGAAACCTCTCATCCTCACCATCTCAACCCTCGCCGACCGAACCATCAGACTGCGCATAGATGAGGAAAGTCCCATAGTAGCGAGATATGAAATTCCAAGGGGTCATGTGGTTTCAGAGGACCTTCGACCTGCTAGGTGCGTGTGTGGCTGTTCCATTAAAATGTTATTCATCTATACGTTTATAAGAAAAGTTGAAATATTAAATTAATCTACAAAATAGAATAAACTAAAAAAAACTTTTCAAAACCCCAAATCAAATCAACCAAAAAACTCCCCCACTCCCCTTCCCCACATTCACTTATCACACACACACACACACACACACACACACACACACACACACACACACACACACACACACACACACACACACACACACACACACACACACACACACACACACACACACACACACACACAATCACACACACACTCACACACACACACACACAGCTATCAAGTGACTGAGCTCTCAGAGAACCGTCTGGTTCTTAGGGAGGGTAGCACGAGCATCAGCATCCAACACCGGCCCTTCCAAGTGCACTTCTCGAGCGACGAGACACCCCTCATCAGCCTCAACAACAGGGGCTTGTTGAGGATTGAGCAGTTGAGGGTGAAGAAGCAGAGGTTGGTTGGAGGAGGGGCGGTGGGATGGGTTGGGCATGGATGTGGTGGAGTGGAGGAATGAGATTGAGGTGGGATGGGACGGGTTGGTGGGAGTGGTGTTAGTAGGAAGCCATGATGAAGCATGCTTGCTTGGAGTTGCTTTCATGATCAAACTAAATTGCTGCAATTATTCATGCCTCGATGCATTCCTCAGTGTGCCTCAGGAGAAGTCAGAAGAGGAGGTCAGTGTACTTTTTGCATATAATTAGTCTTTTTATTAATTTTATATTTGTTATTATTACCAGCATCATCATCACCACCACCATCACCACTCCCACAATCTAGGAAACTAATGAGAATGAAGAAGAAGCGCATGATGGTGAGGAAGAAAACACTAATGAAGGAGGTGCTGATAATGATGCCGCTGCTGGTAGTGATGATGATGATGGCGAGGATGCGTGGGAGGAGACCTTCAAAGGTCACACGGACTCAAAGCCCAAAGGTGGTTTTATTGGTTGACTGATGAGTCATCTATGAATTAATCATTTGATAATACTTAATCGATAATGATGATCATGTAAATAATAATTTCCATCACAAGATTTGCTCATGAAATGTGATAATATTGAGATAATAATACTAAAACAAAAATGTTAATGAGAAGCACTATAAATAAACCCCTAAGTCACGTGGCCACCTTCACACAAACTTTCCACCCACCACCCTTAAAGCACCCTTTTCCCAATACCCACCCACCCACCCACACACCCACCCATCTACCCACCCTCCCCGAAGGACCCACCTCGGTCGGCATGGACGTCTCCTTCGTGGGCTTTGAGCACGTGTACGGCATCCCCGAGCACGCTGACAACATGGCCCTCAAGAGCACCAAGTGGGTGTGGGTGTGGGGGAGGGGGAGTGGGGGAGAGGGAGGGTGGGTTGTGGTTTTTTTAGAGTGGTACAGAGGGGTTGCTTGTTGTGGAGAATGGTTGTTGTTGAGTGGAGTGGAAGGGATGTGATTGTGAGTGTGGTTGTTGTGGAATGGGGGTGTAAAGTGTTTGTTTTTTTTTGAGCGGAAGGGGTAGGGTTGCGATTGTGTTTTGTGGTTTTTTGTTGTGGAGTGGTAGGGGGGTGTGGTTAAACACTTCTATTCGCTCACAGTATCTTCTTAAACGCAACATCAACACTGCATCTACCACCATCATTATCACCACCACCATCATCATCATCACCACCATCTCCCCCCATCATCATCACCAGGAACACCGACCCGTATCGCCTGTACAACCTCGACGTTTTCGAGTACGAGTTGTACAACCAGATGGCGCTCTACGGCTCTGTACCCCTCATGTACGCGCACAAGTAAGTGTGGGTGGTGGTGGTGATGATGATGGTTTTGTGGTAGTGGTGGTGATGATGGTGGTGGTGATGGTGATAATGGTTGTGTTGTGGTGGTGGTGATAATGGTGGTGGTTTGGTGGTGGTGGTGGTGATGATGATGATGGCTGTTGCTCGTGGTGGTGATGTACACGCACAAGTAAGTGGTGGTGTTGATGATGGTGGTAGTGATGGTGGTTGTGGTTGTCATTGCTGTGGTGGTGGAGGTGGTGGTGTACTGCTACAAATACCAATACGACTATTACACAACTGAGAATCATAATAAATAATAATAATAATAATAATCTTGATAAATAATAATCATAATAAATAATAATAATAATCATAATAAATAATGATAGTACTAATGTATGTTCACCCTAAATAAAGCGAGGAGGTGACGGTGGGAGTGTTGTGGTTAAACAGTGCGGAGACCTGGGTCGACGTCGCTTCGAATGTGGCCGACAAGGTTGTCGTCGTTGTGGTGTTGATGCACCATGCACTCATCCCCCTCTCAGGATAACCCCACCACCATTCAACCCATTCCACCAAACCATTCCCAGCCACCATTCCACCAAACCATTCCCAGCCACCATTCCACCAAACCATTCCCAGCCACCATTCCACCCCCTTCTTACCCACCATCCCATCCCATCTTACCCACCACCCCATCCCATCTCACCCACCATCCCATCCCATCTCACCCACCATCCCATCAAACCTTCATTCCCACCCCTCATGAACCATCCCACCATCCACCCATCCATCCACCCACCCATCCCACCACCCATCCCACCACCCATCCACCCACCCACCCAGTCGATGTTTTCGAAGTTGTACGAGTTGGTGAAGGGGGATCAAGAGGTGCCCATGGTGGACACTCACTGGTGATGATGATGATGATGGCGAGGATGATGATGATGGTGGTGGCGACGGTGATGATAATGATGATGATTCTGATGCTCACCACCAACTTCTCTTCACTCTCCCACCCCTATGAGGCCCACCACCATCTCCCCCCACTCCTATGAGGCTCACCACCATCTCCCCCCACCCCTATGAGGCCCACCACCATCTCCCCCCACCCCTATGAGGCCCACCACCATCTCCCCCCACTCCTATGAGGCTCACCACCATCTCCTCCCACCCCTATGAGGCCCACCACCATCTCCCCCCACTCCTATGAGGCCCACCACCATCTTCCCCCACTCCTATGAGGCTCACCACCATCTCCTCCCACTCCTATGAGGCTCACTACCATCTCCCCTCACCCCTATGAGGCCCACTACCATCTCCTCCCACCCCTATGAGGCCCACTACCATCTCCTCCCACCCCTATGAGGCCCACTACCATCTCCCCTCACCCCTATGAGGCCCACTACCATCTCCCCCCACCCCTATGAGGCCCACCCCTATGAGGCTCACCACCATCTCCCCCCACCCCTATGAGGCCCACTACCATCTCCTCCCACCCCTATGAGGCTCACCACCATCTCCCCCCACCCCTATGAGGCCCACCACCATCTCCCCCCACCCCTATGAGGTCCACCACCATCTCCCCCCACCCCTATGAGGCCCACCACCATCTCCCCCCACCCCTATGAGGCCCACCACCATCTCCCCCCACCCCTATGAGGCCCACCACCATCTCCCCCCACCCCTATGAGGCCCACCACCATCTCCCCCCACCCCTATGAGGCCCACCACCATCTCCCCCCACTCCTATGAGGCCCACTACCATCTCCTCCCACCCCTATGAGGCCCACCACCATCTCCCCCCACCCCTATGAGGCCCACCACCTTCTCCTCCCACCCCCTATGACCCACATGACGCCCACCACCATCTCCTCCCACCCCCTATGACCCACATGACGCCCACCGCAGGTTCAGCGAAGCAGGCGTCATCGACATGTACGTCATGATGGGTCCGTCGCCAGCAGACGTCTTCAGGCAGTACAAGACACTCACCGGAAGCACCCCCTTGCCGCCTGTGCGTTCGTTTTGGTGGATGAGGGGGAGTGGGGGTGGTTGAGAGGTGGGAGTAGGGGGGGGTTGAGAAGTGGGAGTGGGGCGGGTAGAGATGGGAAGGGTTTTAACGGGGGGTAGATTGAATTGGTGAGGAGGTGCATTGGTTGGGTGGAAGGGGGGGGAGGGGGTTGAGGTGCGCTGAAAGGGGTAGATGGATGGAAGGTGCGTTGGTTGGGTGGAAGGGGGTAGATTGAGTTGGTGAGAAGTTGATTACGGAGGATGGATGGAATAATGAAGGTATGTATGAATGGGTAGAAGGAGAGAAAGATGGATGGATGGGCGACATTTAAGTTTTTTTTGGGCTTCAAACCACCCTCCTCCTCCTCACTTCTCCATCCCACTCTTCCGTCTTCTTCCTCCCCCATCAACAACTCCATCCCTCCTCCTCCTCCTCCCAGCTCTTTGCCATGGCGTACCATCAGTCCCGCTGGAACTACAACGACCAACAAGACGTCCTCAAGTCTGTGCCTCCTCTTCCACTACTACCCCCTTCCTCCTCTTTTTTCTCGTTCTCATCATCATCATCGTCGTCGTCATCATCATCATCGTCGTCATCATCATCGTCGTCATCATCATCGTCGTCATCATCATCGTCGTCATCATCATCGTCATCATCATCATCGTCGTCATCTTGTTTATGTAATTATTGGTTATATTGCCCATTATCACCATCATCAGCATGACCACCATCATCATCATCATCATCACCATCATCATCATCATCATCATCACCATGAGCATCACCATCATCACCATCATCATCATCACCATCATCATCACCATGACCATCATCACCATGAGCATCACCATCATCATCATCATCACCATCATCATCATCATCATGACAGCGTGGACGCGGGCTTTGACGAGCATGACATCTCGATGGACGTGATCTGGTTAGATATCGAACACACCGACGGCAAGAGGTCTTGATGATGATGATGGTGATGGGGATGATGATGATGATGATGATGGGGATGATGATGATGATGATGATGATGATACTGATGTTATTGATGCTTTCACTGCTCAACCATCACACTTACACTCCAACAATCAATCCACAACTCCAGTCATTTATTCAACACCAGCGTCCACTTCAACAGACCATTCCACACCACCCACTTTAACCACTGCAACCACACCACCACTGCACCAACACACACCACATCACCGACTGACACCACACAACCACAGCAGCAATACCACTGACACCAACCCACCCACTCCATCATACACCCTCCCCCCCATGCCAGATACTTCACATGGGACACTGCCAAGTTCCCAGAGCCGGTGCAGATGCAAGAGGCGCTCGCTGCGAAGGGCAGGAAGCTGGTGACGATCATCGATCCCCACGTCAAGGTCGACGACGGCTACCACCTGTATAGGGACTCAAAGTACAGCGATGGTGCATATTTCATAAAGGAAAAGAGCGGCAGGGATTATGAAGGATGGTGTTGGCCTGGTGAGTGGGTTGGTGGGTTTGTTGGCCCGGTGGTTGAGTGTTGTGGGTTTGTTGGCTTGGTGAGTGGGATGGTGGGTTTGTTGGCTGGGTGAGTGGGATGGTGGTTTGTTGGTTTGGTGAGTGGGATGGTGGGTTTGTTGGCCTGGTGAGTGGGATGGTGGGTTTGTTGGCCTAGTGAGTGGGATGGTGGGTTTGTTGGCTTGGTGAGTGGGTTGGTGGGTTTTTTGGCCTGGTGAGTGGGATGTTGGGTTTGTTGGCTTGGTGAGTGGGATGTTGGGTTTGTTGGTTTGGCGAGTGGGATGGTGGGTTTGTTGGCTTGGTGAGTGGGATGGTGGGTTTGTTGGCATGGTGAGTGGGATGGTGGATTTGTTGGCATGGTGAGTGGGATGGTGGGTTTGTTGGCCTGGTGAGTGGGATGGTGGGTTTGTTGGCCTGGTGAGTGGGATGGTGGGTTTGTTGGCCTGGTGAGTGGGATGGTGGGTTTGTTGGCCTGGTGAGTGGGATGGTGGGTTTGTTGGCCTGGTGAGTGGGATGGTGAGTATGTTGGCCTGGTGGTTGAGTGTTGTGGGTTTGTTGGCTGGGTGAGTTGGTTGGTGCGTTTGTTGGCTTGGTGAGTGGGATGGTGGGTTTGTTGGCCTGGTGAGTGGGATGGTGGGTTTGTTGGCTGGGTGTGGTGGTTGAGTGTTGTGGGTTGGCTGGGTGCTTATTTTTGTGGTTGCGTGCAGGGGGTTTTGATGGGTCGCGGAGTGGGGTTGTGAGAAGGGTGGCTTTGGTGCTGTGACGTGTGGTGTGCTACAAGTGCTGTGTGTGTTCAATTGGCTACCACTTCAGCAACAACCACCAAACCTCACCACACCCTACCAACTAACCACCAAACCTCACCACACCCTACCAACCAACCAACCAGCCAACCAACCACCACAACCTACCAACCAACCAACCACCACACCCTACCAACCAACCAACCAAGCAACCACCACACCCTACCAACCAACCAACCAAGCAACCACCACACCCTACCAACCAACCAACCAAGCAACCACCACACAGGCACCTCGATCTGGATGGACTACACGAGGGAGGATGTGAGGAAGTACTGGGCCTCCAAGTTCCTCTTCGACAGCTACCAAGGTGCTTTGTTTCATTTGTGCTTTCATTTCATTTTCAACTGTTCATCCCTGTTGTTTCTATCAATTTTTTCTTCTCTTTTTCACGTCTATTTCTTCTTTTTTTCTCATTTCTATTTCGTCCGTCTTCAAGCTATGCCACTTTCATTAATTTATTTTTCAGTTTTTTATCACACACACACACACACACACACACACACACACACACACACACACACACACACACACACACACACACACACACACACACACACACACACATCTCCCCCCTTCCTACACACACAAAAACACACTCTTCTTCTTTCACACTCACCCACACACACACACACACACACACACACACACACACACACACACACACACACACACACACACACACACACACATCTCCCCCCTTCCTACACACACAAAAACACACTCTTCTTCTTTCACACTCACCCACACACACACACACACACACACACACACACACACACACACACACACACTCACAAAACCCCAACCCACACCCAACAACCCCCCCAGGGAGCACCAAGAACCTGCACGTATGGACCGACATGAACGAACCGTCGGTCTTCAACGGACCAGAGATCACTCTTCCCAAGGACGTCCTGCACGCCAACGGGGTGGAGCACAGGCAGGTGCACAACATCTACGCCTTCTATGAGGTTTGCCTGGTGGGGTGTTTGGGTGAGTGGTGGTTGGAGGGGGTTGAA
>OX030955.1:868233-905733 GCA_943735955.1 Piscicola geometra
ATGCACCCAACCCTAAGAGCATAACATCAACCACCTCCCTTTCACCTCCCTCCCCCACTCCCTCCTCCACCCGACCACCCAGGTGCCAGCCTTCTTGCGGGGGGGCAGTGTGGTTCCCATAAGGGAGAGGGTGCGTAGGAGTTCCATCCTATCCCGAAACGACCCGTACACCCTCATCGTCCTCCTCGATGTCTATGTGCGTATGTCCTTGTGTTTGCGGCTCTGTGTGTGTGTTTTCGTGTGTGTGTGTGTGTATGTGTGTGTGTGTGTGTGTATGTTTGTGTGTGTGTGTGTGTGTATGTATGTATGTGTGTGTGTGTGTGGTTGCGTGCATGTGTGATGAGGCATTGGAGAGGGTAAAGGATAGTATAGTTATTATATTTTGGCTCGCTTATAAATACTCCTATTTGCTACACATACACTCACCCACATGGACATACACACACACACACACACACATACACTCACCCACACACACACACGCACACACACTCACACACACACACATACATAAATACACAGGGCTCGGCAAGCGGCGAATTGTACCACGACGACTTCAGCACACACGCATACCGTACAGGCAAGTTTGTGCACAGGAGCTTCAGCCTCAAGAACGCCACACTCTTCACCAGCAGGTCTGCCATCCAAACCACCACTCGTCATTCGCCTCAATCACCTCTTTCATTCTTTCTATCTTTGGAGCGTTATAATACGAAGCGCTGACACATTCCTACTACCGTTCACGCACGCACACACATTCCTTACAATCCATCCACACACACACACACACACACACACACACACACACACACACACACACACACACACACACACACACACACACACACACACACACACACACGAACACACACACACACACACAAACACACACACACACGCACACACACAAACACGCAGGAACCTGAACAAGGCAGGCGACCAGATGGTGACGTCAGCGTGGTTCGAGAAGCTCCTGCTGCTCGGCTTCAGCAGGCATCCATCACAAGTCATCCTCTCCGTCGTCGGTTCGTCATCCTCCTCCTTCTTCCTATCTTTATTATTCTTGTTGTTTTTTATTAGTCCTATTGTTTTTTTATTGTCGTTTTTCATGCATAATCTTTCTATTATTATTCTCAATAAACAATATATATTGTTGTTATAAGTGATGCGTCGTTGTTTTTATTGTTTGTTTTTAGATGCTATTGATTTTCGTTTCATTCGGTTAAGTAATTTTACATCTTCATCATAATCATCACCACGACCCACCACCTCCACCTCACCCCCCCACCAGACGAGCCCTCGGTCAACGTGGAGTTCTCGTACAGCGGCCAACAGAAGGTGCTCATCCTGCGCAAGCCTGCAGTCAACCTCAACAAGGACTTCCAGATATTCTTCAACTAGATGATGATGACGATGATGATGGTGGTGATGATGATGATGGTGGTGGTGGTGGTGGTGATAGTGGTGTGGTGATGATGGTGGTGGTGGTTGTGGTGATGGTGATGTTCATGGTGGTGGTAGTGGTGATGATGGTGGTGGTGGTGATGATGATGATGAGTTTGCAGTCAATCTCAACAAGAACTTCCAAATATTCTTTAATTAGATGATGATGATGATGATGATGGTGATGATGAGGGTGATTGTGATGATGATGATGGTGGAGGTGATTGTGATGGTGGTTGTGATGATGGTGGTGGTGTTGGGGTTGATGGTGCTGGTTGAGGTAATGGTGGTGGTGAGGAGGGTGATGATGATGATGGTGATTGTGATGGTGGTGGGGTTGATGGTGGTGGTGAGGAGGGTGATGGTGGTTTTGAAGCTTGTAATTATAATATCGGAGATGATTACGATGACTAGTAATTGTGATGAAGGTTGTTTCTAGATAAATGTTGCTTTATTGGCGCGTTCTTGAAGTAACCAAGATGCTATTAAGACGTCACTAATGACCCAATTACAAGCACCAGTCAGTTGACATATTAGCCAGCATATTCCAATTACTTATACCATAATATAATAGTATTTCATTTTAAAAGCATCCTAAGCAACTTTTGAGTTCTAGTAATGATTCCACAATCGTTTATCAACTTCTCCATCAAAATTTATTCTCAAATGTTTTCTAAATTTACTTTTAAGCGCATTTTCTTCAAATCCTCAACGCGGAGCTCGCCTCTGTTTCATTGACATTCAGGCTTCTACCTTGATCATAGCCTCAAATTGGTTATGTTTTCACTAGCCTATCTTCCCTCTTTTGATGTATTGTTTTTTTTGTATTAATATATTTTTATTTAGGAATTCAATCAATTAACTGGCTAGCTGGCATTTATTTATCTATGCGCCAGCGTATGTCTTTCATTAAAACAATGATGCTTTTTAATTTATATAATTCAAGAGGTTTAATTTAATTAAATTAAATCTACACTTGTGGTGTCAATATGAATCATGAAATTTGTTTAGTTTAAGCAAATTTCCAAGCAAATCACATACAAATTATTATAGTCATGTATGTGCTACCATGGGCGGTGGTCCGAACCCCCCACTTTTTGATAGTGAGGGTGCCACCTCAATGTCAACTCCCCAATCTTTTAATAAAAAAATTGTTAAACTCTTGTTTTTAAACATAAACTTTAAGACATTGGGGAGCGGGAATGGCTTAGTTGGTAGACGTCGGACTTGCAACTTAAAGGTTGCCAGTTCGAATCCTTGGAAGCAACCGTGAACTATCATATACCTAGTGTATATGATGCGGTGTTTGCGACGTATGCATTGAAAGATGTGTACGTCGTGTGGAGTGGCGCCTTGGCGAATAAGAACCATGGTTTTCAGAACGATTGTAACATGGCATGCGTCTGTCAGGCTGTGAATAGGGTTTACTTTGGAAGGTGTACTCATAATTTATGCAAATGATCTTAACGATTGACATAGACAAATTTCCAATGTTTAAATAGCTGTATGGTAATAAAACGGTGTTGCTAACAGGCAAAAGAAAATACTTTAAATTAATAAGATTTTTTTCATATTAGTTTAGTTTAGAGAGTTAAGAACCACGCAGATCTTTTGACTTCTATAATATTACTAGTAAAACATTTTGCTGATGACTTTTATTGCTATGACCAAAAATATAAAGCTAAAACTTTTTATTAAACAATTTAGCATAATATTTCTAAATTTTTATAATATTTTTTAGTTAAATAAAGTGGTTTCATCTATTTTTTAGGATTACGATGGACTCGGTAATTGTTTATGTATATAAATAGGAATATCAATTTGAATAATTTTAATGTGAACAGATTTGACATTATGAATAAAATTATTATTAATTACTTTAAAAAGTATTCATAAAAGAAGTAAAGAAGCCTTCTTTATTGTTTATTTTACGATATATCTCGCCTCAGATAGTTTGCCGAAATATATATCGTGAACTATCATATAACTTTAACAAAATATGTATAAAAAAAAAGAAGTAAAAGAAGCCTCAGTTATTGTTCATTTTACGATATATCTCGCCTCGGATAGTTTGCCGAAATCTAAATTAATATGGCCGCTTTTTGTTATTGTTAGAAACCAACAATCAGCTGATTCAAGAAATAAATAAACATTGCCATCAGCTGTTTTTATATTGCTATGTCTATGCTTCCGAGTACGCACTCCATAGTATCCCAAATAGTATAGACCAAAAAAAAAAACGTCGCAGTATAATATCTTATATTTATTAAATAAGTTAAACTTTATTTATTCAATTTTGAAAAAACAATTGAACAAAATTAACTTGAAAAAAAATAGTTGGTTTAAATAATAAAATTGAATAGTTAAAATATTTCATTATTTACTTTTAGCATCGAATATCTTTTGGCGAACTATTTGAATGATAAATTTTGTCTATTAAATTCCTTGGATTCTAAGCCTTAGATGGATGAGATTATCCTTGTTTCAATTTAATTAAATTATAATTAGTAATTTTAATTTATCCTAAAATTTGTTATTCCATCAAATATGTCTCGAAACAATGTATCGCAAAAGAAAATCAGCACTTTTCACCAAATCGAAGGCAATTCCCCTCTACGATCTCCAAAGGCTTCGTACGCTAGGAGGGTCACTGAGTGCAGACGGACTCCTGACTGTTTCAGTGCTGTGGCTATCGACTCGCCATTAGTCAGATCCAAGAATATGGCCGTCAGCGCAGACGCCTTGAACATTTATGGCAAAAGTGACTTGACCTGCTTTGACATTGAAGGCGAGACGAGTGATCGTTCAACCATCAGAGTCGGAGTAAGGGTTCGTCCCTTCACTCAAAGGTTTGCGAAAGAATTTCTAGACTTTTTGCACACTAATGTTTACTTCCTGATGTTTTTTTTGTAGGGAGTTGATGGATAGTGATGTGAACAACTGTGTAGTGATGGATGGAAAAGAAACAATTGTACAAAACGACAAAGGAGGCACACACAGGTATTTTTTATATTTTATTAATTGAACACTTTTTATCATTATTTTTTAAGATTTAAAATGTATTTCTTACATTATTTATAAACCTAAATTGTATTTATTTAAATACACATATACACTAGAGGTCGGACCGGGTACCCGATCTGACCGGGTACCCGCGGGACTCCCGCGGGAACGGGAATGAAAATTAATTTCGGGACGGGAAAAGTCGGGAACCGGGAATAGGTTTTCGGGACGGGAACGGGAACGGGAATTAACATTCAAATCGGGAACGGGAAAAGACGGGAACGGGAATCAACTTTTAAATCGGGAACGGGAAAAACGGGAATAACAGTTATTGGGATTGGATTCTTTAACAATGATTTTTCAGCAAACTTCTAAGTATGGACATCTTTATTTCATCGATACTCCGTACTTAAAATAAGTATTAAATGCAATGGAAAAGTATAACGAAGCCACCATTGCCAATATCAAAACCTCCAACACTACATTTGAAGTTGTTATGATGAGTCCAAAGATTAGTGAGATTAGAACAAATGGGTGATGATGAAAACTTTTCAGATGAAACCAAAATGGTCAGTTATATTATTTTAATTTTATAAATTAATACTTTGAATTTGAATGATTAATTTCCAAATGATTGCTCAGTTGATCATTTCGACAAAAGAAAAGATGCCATTGATCTTATTCATATGACAGCATGTCTGTTACATCCCCAGTATGAAAGAATAATAAGAAAAAAGTTTGGGATAGAAAAGAAATAAATACCAAGACTTTCATTAGAGAAAATTTAATTCTATTTTGTACAGCCAGACCAAGCTGCAGTGCCGATGAAAAAAAAGATAGTTATTTAGACCTATTATGTTTGTTTTTATAACGTAAAAATTATAATAAAATTTTTATACTATCAAATTATACGAATGATTTTATATTTGCAGTTGTAGAGAATAAGAATGTTGTTAAAAAACATATTTCTAACATTATTGAAGAATTAGTAATAATGAACAAAGAAAAAAATTCAGAAGAGGATGAATTGAACAAATATTCACAATTACGTCCCAAAAAAAATTGAAAATTATAAAGATGTTTTATTTTATTGGAGTAAAATGAGCAATTTTAAAATAGTACAAGAAGTAGCCAACATTTTGTTTAGTGTATCTGCATGTTATATTCGCTGTGAACAGAATTTTTCAATATGTGGACGTTTAACTTCAGACCCAAAATCATCTCATTTGAAAGCTGAAACTCTTAACGGTTTAACCCGTGTGAAAAGCAATAAAGACTTGATTGAATAACTCAAAAACAATACTTTCATTTCAATTAGAGACCGACCGAAACAGATATTTTTATTTCGGCCGAAACCGAAATTAGGCCGAAATTAAAATCCCATTTTCGGCCGAAACCGAAATTAAGCCGAAATTGAATATCAAATTTCGGCCGAAACCGAAATTAAACCGAAATTGTAATCAGATTTTCGGCCGAAACCGAAGCCGAAACCGAAATTTTTCCCAACTTTTATTAAAAATGAAAAAATAGTATTTAATGATGACAATGCCAGTTTAATAAGTGAATCCAAACAAGCGTATATTTTAAGCAAAAAAATAAAAGTTTTTAAACAAAAAAATAAAAGTTTTTCAACAAAAAATTTTTGTTGTTGTTGACAGGCTTTGCTTTGGTCAGACTGACATTTTGTAAAAAACTTCCAAATAGGATTCAACGACATTCTCACAATTTATTTTTGAATGAATTAATCGAAGACAAATCTTCTCGTTCTTTCGACTTATATACAGTGTTTTTCAAAGCATGGATATCTAGAATTACACATGCTTGTATATCTTATTCGAATAATGTGTGTGTGTGTGTGTGTGTGTTTGTGTGTGTGTGTGTACCTTTAATAAATCGACCCTCTGGATCATTGCCAAAGATGCATTTAACTTTCCCATCACATGAGAATCGAACCCAAACTTAATAATTCGAGTTCGATTGAGGATATACAGATACTTACTTTTGACAATAACATTTTTTAAACTAATGTTTTTTTAAATATTATCATTGAACGTATCCCAATTTACTTAAATATCAAAGACATAATTGTTGTTCCAGATGCTTGTATATGTTATTCGAATAATTAGTCTGATGACACCGATAAATCAATCAACCACGATAACTAATAGATATCTAATAGAGAATCGAATCCGAACTTAATAGTTTGATTGAGGATACAGATATATAAGATAAACTACATAAATAAATAAAAATTTCGGTTTTTCGGTAAATATAAGATCCATTTCGGCCGAAACCGAAATTGAGCCGAAATTCCAAAATTATTTTCGGCCGAAACCGAAAAATGACCGAAATTGTAAAATTAGATTCGGCCGAAACCGAAAAATGCCGAAACTAAGAAAATTTGCAATTTCGGCGCCGAAACCGAAACCGAACCGAATTTCGGTCGGTCTCTAATTTCAATAAATATTGAACTTTAAATCGTGTTTTTTTATTTCATTAAAAGAAATATTCTCTGACTTTCAAATAATAAATTTTAAGTAATTTTAGAACTAGCAAGTTTGGGACCAGTAAAAACGGCAGCGAAAATGAATAAAAAAACAAAAAGCTTTCGGGAACGGGTCGGGACGGGAAAAAATTTCGGGAACGGGACGGGACGGGAATCAAAATTCTGATGTCCCATCGGGAACGGGACGGGACGGGAAAAAAAATTTCGGGAACGGGACGGGACGGGAATCAAAATTCTGATGTCCCATCGGGAACGGGACGGGACGGGAAAACAAATTTCGGGAACGGGACGGGACCGGGAATGAAAAATCGTCCATGTCCGACCTCTAATATACACACACATACTCACAAACACACACACACAATATCAAACACAGATTCACGTATGACTACTCCTTCTCATCCTTCGACCCTCTCGATCCCTCCTACGCCAGCCAAGCAGACGTCTACGTCAAGCTGGCTCAGCCTCTCCTTCACAAGGTCTGTACCTTAAGTATCATCATCATCATCATCAACATCATCATCATCATTATCTTTACAGTAGGTATAGAACTTACTCATCATCATCATCATCATTGTTTATTATCTTCTTACAGCGTAATTATCCATCTTACGTGTTTGAACACTTGCAAAGCGATCATTTAAATTGATTTTCAGGGCATTAATAATATTCATAATCATTTTAATAATAATAATTATTATTAAAATAATTTAAAGGACGCATAATGCTGCAAATGAATGCATAATTACCTGTCGCAGGTGCTGCAAGGCTACAACGCCTGTCTTTTCGCGTATGGTCAAACCGGCAGTGGCAAAAGCTACAGGTTGGGGATGGAGTGTAATGAATAAATTAGTAAAAATTCATAAAAGCATACATATTCATTAACTACAAAATTAGCATAAAACTCCCAATGCATTTAATTATCATGCATACAGTATCATGGGGCATGGAAAGGAAGTTGGCATTGTGCCAAGATTTTGTGAGGAGTTGTTTGAGAAGGTTGCAGCCGAACAGGATGCAAATGTGAGTTTCTAACGCCAAAATTTGTTGGTAGTGCTAATTATGAATATTCAAATTAAATAAATCTCATAATATTAATCATTAATATTCAGATGATTGTTATGATAATCACACAAATCTACTCAATGATGCAAAAAGCACCAAAATAGAGTTATAATTATGCATAAAAACTCTCAAATTAGAGTAATGATTGTGAATAAAAAAGAATAATTTAGGCATGGACACTCACCTTCTACCCACCACGACGACACCACGACAAGCACAACGACACCACGACCACACCACAGGTGGACTTCAACACAGAGATCTCCTTCTACGAGATCTACAACGAGAAGATCCATGACCTGTTGGCCTCTTCACTCAACAAACACAAGCAGCCCCTCGCCAAGCCCCACGTTCGTGCACCCATTCATCCTTGCTCCTACTGCTTAGTGTGCCTGTGTGTGTGTGTGTGTGTGTGTTTGTGTGTGTGTGTGTGTGTGTGTGTGTGTGTGTGTGTGTGTGTGTGTGTGTGTGTGTGTGTGTGTGTGTTTTGTGTGTGTGTGTGTGTGTGTGTGTGTGTGTGTGTGTGTGTGTGTGTGTGTGTGTGTGTGTGTGTGTGTGTGTGTGTGTGTGTGTGTGTGTGTGTGTGTGTGTGTGTGTCAGTGTAATATTAGCGACAGCACTGACACACACACCATAAAACCTCTTGTGGGAGGTGTTGTGGATTATTTTGTGATGACTGAGTGGATAAAGGGTCTGGATGGATGGATGGATGAATGGTCTGGATGGATGGATGGATGGATGAGAGGATGGATTTGAGGATACTCCCACCAACACCACTTTCAGTTTGCATTCCCCTTCTTCTCACACCACTATCTAACCCTTCCTCTCAACACCACTACCCTAACTCCACCCAACACCCCCCACTCACCCACCCAAACCCCCACCAACTACCTCAACCTCCCCCCCCCCCAACCCCCCAGTTGAAAGTGAGAGAACACCCGACGATGGGACCCTTCGTCGACGGCCTCTCGACGTACGTCGTCAAGAGCTTCAGCGACGTCGAGGCGTGGTTGAACGTCGGCAACAGACGCCGAGCCACCGCAGCCACCGTCGTCAATGACAACAGCAGTCGCAGCCACTCGGTCTTCACGATGATCATCACCAAGACCATGGTTTGTGGCGTGGTGGTGTTGTTTGGTTTGTGGGTGGGATTAGTTGTTTGGTTTGAGGGGGTGGTTAGCTGTTTGGATTGTGGTGGTTGCTTGGTTTGTCTTTCCATCCATCCGCACCTTTCATCTATTCACCATCCATCCATCCATCCATCCATCCAACCATCCTTCCTTCCATCCTTCCATCCATCCATCCATCCATCCATCCATCCATCCATCCATCCAGTCATCCCGCATAGAGGAGACCACGCACAAGCACAACATCGTCAGCAAGATCAGTCTGGTCGACTTGGCGGGCAGTGAGAGGCAGTCTCTCGCCAAGACTGACGGAGATCGACTACGCGTTTGTTGTCCTTGTTCATTTGAATAATAATAATGATAATAACCACAAACAACAACAACACAACACCTTCACACCACAACACACACACACATACACAATAAACCACACCACCACAACACAAACCACACCTTCACACAACAACAACACACACACACCAACAACACCTTCACACAACCCCCTCCTACCCCCTTCTACTCCCTTCTACCCCCTCCTACCCCCTCCTACCCATTTCTACCCCCTCCTACTTCCTTCTACCCCCTCCCACCCCCTCCTACCTCCTCCTACCCCCTTTTACCCCCTCCTATCCCCTCCTACCCCTTTCTACCCCCTCCTACTCCCTTCTTCCCCCTCCCACCCCCTTCTACCCCTCCTACCCCCTTCTACCCCCTTCTACCTCCTCCTACCCCCTTCTACTCCCTTCTACCCCCTCCTATCCCCTCCTACCCCTTTCTACCCCCTCCTACTCCCTTCTTCCCCCTCCCACCCCCTTCTACCCCCTCCTACCTCCTCCTACCCCCTTTTACCCCCTCCTACCCCCTTCTACCCCTCCTACCCCCTTCTACCCCCTTCTACCTCCTACCCCTCCTACCCCCTCCTACCCCTCCTACCCCCTTCTACCCCTCCTACCCCCTTCTACCCCCTCCTACCCACCACGCCACACACAGGAGGGCTCGTACATAAACAAGGCGCTGATGACACTCGGCAAGGTGATCAATGTCCTCTCGGAGCAGGCCGCCTCCAACAAGAAAGTCTTCATCCCCTATCGAGAATCTGTGCTCACGTGGTGGGTATGGTGGGGGGGGGGTGGGGGGATGGTTGTTGTGGGCATCATGGGGGGGATAGTTGTTGTGGGCATGATGGGGGTGGGGGGATGGTTGTTGTGGGGGGCTTTGGTGATGTGGTTGTTGTGGTGATGATGATGGTTGTGGCGAAGTGGTGATGATCATCAATTTTTTTAACACCCTAAAATTCCATGTATAAGATGCAATTTTTAAAAACACAGTGTTTAAAGTCCATTTCGGCCACAACGGCCTACGGTTCACCCCAAAACGGCCTATTTGGTCACAACGGACTAGATTGATCACAACGGACTAGATTGATCACAACGGACTACATTGATCACAACGGACCTCACCACACAGGCTGCTGAAGGAGAGTCTGGGAGGCAATTCGAAGACGTGCATGCTGGCCACCATCTCGCCTTCGTCCGCCAACGTCGAGGAGAGTCTCAGCACCTTGAGGTTCTGTGCGTCTGTAAAGAACTGATGTCTCAATCGATTAAAGTTTCGGAGTTTTCATATTAATATATCCACCGAGGCTTTTAGACCTTCGGATTTTATTGTTTAAACTCTCTGAATAGTTTTCCCTTTTACCCTTCTTTTTTGCCATCATGCACTCTTAACACCGCCATTATCACATCATCATCATCACTATCATCATTATTATCGTTATCACTTTATCATCATCATCATTATCACACAATTATCACCTCATCATCATCATCATTACCACCACCATCATTATCATCATCAGGTATGCAAGGCAGGCTCGTAATATCTTGAATGTAGCTCGCATAAATGAGGATCCGAAGGCTCAGCTGATCAGGAGTGAGGAGGGGTGGTGGTGGTGGGATGGGTGTTGGTGGTGGTGGATCGGTGGTAGTGGTGGTGGTGGTAGTGGATGGTTTTGGTGGTGGTTGGAGTTGTCGTGGTGGTGGTGGTGGTGGTGGAGGGGTGAGGGTGGTGGTGGTGTTGGTAGTGGTGGAGGGATGGGTGGTGGTGGTGGTGGTTGTGGTGGTGGAGGGATGGGTGTTTGTGGTGGCGGTGGAGGGATGGTGGTAGTGGTGGTGGTGGATGGGTGGTTGAGTGGAAGTGGAGAGTTGGTTGAGTGGTAGAAGGGTGGAGTGGTGGTGGTGGTGGAAAGATGGATGAAGTAGTGTTTGAGTAAGAGTAAATAAGGTGAGAGGGCTGATGGAGGGTTGATAGTGACCACGTCATCATAGCAACACCAACAACCCCACCCCCAACAACAACAACAACCCCAACAACAACAACAACCCCAACAACAACAACAACCCCAACAACAACAACAACAACAGGACTGCAACAAGAGCTGGAGAGGTTGAAGGGCTCGATGATGAACTCGCAAGCAACAGACCCGCGTCTGGAGCGGGAGTTGCAGACGCTGCAAGAGGAGATGGCCCGCAAGGAGATGGAGATGGAGCGTATCAACCAGTTAGTTGGTGTTGTTGTTGTTGTGTTTGTTGTTGTTGTGTTTGTTGTGGTTGGGGGGTTTTTGGGGTGCTGAGGGGTTGTTGTGTTGTTGTTGTTGTTGAGGGGTTTGGTTGTGTTTCTGAGAGGTTGTTGTTGTTGTTGTTGTTGAGGGGATGATGGCGGTGTTGTGGTTTTGGTCGGCTGGAGGGTGTGGTATTGTTGTTGGGGTGTTGTGGTGTGCTGGAGGGTGTGGTATTGTTGATGGGGTGTTGTGGTGATAGTAGTGGTAGTGGTGCAGATGAATGGATGGGGGGAGGAGTTGTTGCAATGTCGCCTCTCGCAGATGCTGGCTTCAGAAGCTGAAGCAGTCGCAGGATTGCAAGCTGCAAGAAGCCATGTCCTTCGAGGTGATGTTGTTGTTGATGCTGATGTTGTTGTTGTTGCTGTTGTTGATTTTTGTTCGAGTGTCATTATTATATGCTTGTGTGTATGTAGGCTCCAATACACACAGATTGAAAAATAGATAAATTGGTCATCCGATGAGGGAAAATAAAACAGACACAAACAAACACATTGACTGCATCACAAAAAATCACTCACACAAAAAATCACCCACATACACACACACACCCACACACACACACACACATAAACAGAGAGCAGGCATCTCCTCAACAATGGACGTGAACACAGCATGTCTGGTGAACCTGAACAAGGACCCCCAACTGAGTGAGGTGCTCTTCTACCCGCTCAAGAGGGGTCTCACCAGACTGGGCAGGGAGCGGGATGGTGGTGATGATGATGATGGTGGTGGTCATGGTGATGATGATGGTGGTAGGTGTGTTGATGTAAAGAAAGTGATCGTACGTGGTGGTGGGGATGAGGAAGGAGTAAAGGCTGCTGATGATAATGATGCTGATGCGGATGATGATGATGATGATAGCGACTGTCACCTTGACATTAAACTGTCGGGAGCCCTCATTTCTCGCAACCACTGGTGTGTGACGTCACTTGTTGATGTTGTTGTTGTTGCTTTTTTGTAGATTGTTGATGTAGTTGTTGCTGTTGCTTGTTGATGTTGATGTGTGTGTGTTGGAGAGAGATGTGGTATAGTAGTTGTGACTTAGATGACTGCATTGCCATTGAGTTGTCTTTGGAATTTTAATAGATGTTATTCTATTATTATCATCATTTTCATTATCACTTCATCATCACCTACATCATCATCATTATCAACACCGCAGCATCTTTGAACACACGGAGAACGGCATCATTACCATCACCTCTCTGGGGGACGCATCCTCTTACGTCAATGGCTGCCTCCTCAACAGTCAGCAAGCCCACGCCCTGCGTCACGTAAGCACCTAAATTCACTTTTAATCATTAAATTTTTTTGCGCTGATTCATGTATAAATTAAAATAGGATGAAAATGTGTTGTGTATATTTGATTTCGATGCTTTTCAGTTTCCCTGCCCGGGCGCTATTTAAAAACGAAAATCATATTCATTATTATTATTTTTATTATTATTGTTATTATTATATTTAAATACATATTTTTTATTTGACCTTCAGGGGGACAGAGTTGTGCTAGGAGGAGACCATTTTTTCAGGTTGTTTCGTAAACCAGTTGATGATTTTTTTTTATAGTCTTTATTGATCACGGTTTGACAGACGCAGGCCATGTTACATGTTGCATAAGATACTAGATAATAGTAGATAATTATAGGATACTGATGCTAATGATAATGGTTTGCAAAAAAAATAAAACTGAGAAAGTTCAAAAATATATAAAAATGCGTAAACTAAAATTATAAAACTTTCTATTGAAATAAAATTTATAAAGAACACGTATATACGCTAAAATTAAGAAAATAAACTAAACACTCAAAATGGCGTACACGTTATAAACGCAAGCCGTAACTACATGATGATGATGCTGATGATGATGCTGATGGTGCTGATGATGATGATGAGAATAATGAGAGTGATAAGAATCGGGATGATGATGATGATGTGACTCTCAAGCCCTATTATATTAGTTTTAAATTATTTAATCTGCTTCAATTTAATTATTTTATCCCTATTCAATATTATTTTTTTTTGTTTTTTTATTTTAACCTCATTAACCAATCATCATCATCATCTTCTCCACCATCATCAATCAATCAATCAATCAATAAAATAGATTTCTATATCGCTCTTTCCTCAAATTCAAGAGCATCATCATCTTCTCCATCATCTCCATCATCATCATCTTCTCCACCATCATCATCATCACCATAGGTTCATGGACGCCAACAGACAGCAGCGGCAGCAGTCAGACAAGAATGTTCAACTTGCAGACTTCCACACCGCCTTCCAAGAGTTCACCTCCATGCAGAATGCCAGGTGCTGATGATGATGATGATGATGATGGGGTGATAATGATGATGATGGGTTGGTGAGGTGGTGGTGGTGGTGGGGGAGATAATGAGGGTGGTAGGGGTGAGGTAATTTTGATGATGGTGGTGATGATCGTTCGGGTGGTGGTGGTTGTGATGATGATGATGTTGATTGAGGTTGTGGTTATGATGATTGTGATTGTGATACTAATAATGATGATGGTAATGATAACATTTACGAATTTTATAGAATGCTTAACACGCATTAAAGATCACTTCACATGTTAAAAGCCAAAACTGAAAAATAAGCTATTTCATCATCTAACTAACCGCCACCATCGCACAATAAACCACCACCTCCAGCCTTCAAAAACCAATCAACGAACCAACCAACCAACGAACCAACCAACCAGGTTAGAGGCGCAGTTGAACAGGGCACACGAGGCGCACCAAGAGAAACTCCAGCGCCTCGAGGAGGAGGCGAGGAGGGAACAGGAGGTGCTCAGGAGGCAACTCATCCGCTCGGAAAAGAAGACCTCGGACTTAGAGGGAGAGTACTCCAGGAAACTGGCCACTCTCAACTCTCTGATCGGAGCGCAGGGTCAGGATTATGACGAGGCGCTGAAGCGTATTGACCTACTTAAGAAGGAGGTCAAGGTTCGTGGTGGTGTGGTGGTGGTGGTGTGGTGGTGGTGTGGTGGTGGTGGTGTGGTGGTGGTGTGGTGGGTCGGTGGTGGTGTGGTGGTGGTGGTGTGGTGGTGGTGGTGTGGTGGTGGTGTGGTGTGGTGGTGGGTCGGTGGTGGTGGTGGTGTGGTGGTGGTGGTGGTGGTGTGGTGGTGTGGTGGTGGTGTGGTGGTGGTGGTGGTGTGGTGGTGGTGGTGGTGGTGTGGTGTGGTGGTGGTGGTGGTGTGGTGGGTCGGTGGTGGTGTGTTGGTGGGTTAGTGGTGGGTTGGTGGTGGTGTGGTGGTGGGTTGGTGGTGTGGTGGTGAATTTAATCATTTTTTTCGCCATCGTCTTCAACTTTTTTCTTGCCATCGTTTTCAAAATCATCATCATCACCTTCATCAGCATCATCATCATCATCATCATTACATCACCCTTTTTGCCCATTTCAGGAACTGAAGCACAAACTAGAACAAGCACATGCGTGCAACAGGATGCTGGAGGGACATCTAGGCAGACACCTGCAGACAGGCAGGCATACGCAGCAGGACACGCAGACGTACAAGAGCGACATGATGCAATTCTTTGGTGAGTTGAAGAGACAGGCGCTGAGTTGTATCCACGAAGGCAAGGTGAAGAGGTTGGAAAGCGGTGGTGGTGGTGGTGTTGGTAGGAGTAGTGGTGGTGGTGCTGGTAGTAGTAGTTCTGGTAGTGCTGGCAGTAGTGATGGTGGTGCTGGTAGTAGTAGTTCTGGTAGTGCTGGTAGTAGTGGTGGTGTCGACAGCAAGGATATACTTCTGATGTTACACGAGGCTAACAGCATCAGTGAAGCCTTCAACAAGGATGTCGTAAGTGGTGTGTGTGTGTGTGTGTGTGTGTGTGTGTGTGTGTGTGTGTGTGTGTGTGTGTGTGTGTGTGTGTGTGTGTGTGTTGTGTGTGTGTGTGTGTGTGTGTGTGTGTGTGTGTGTGTGTGTGTGTGTGTGTGTGTGTGTGTGTGTTAACTCCCGTAACCCATCCAACCACTCGTATATTTAACCACCCATCCATCTAACCACTCACCCTCCATTCCACTATCCATTCCCCCTTCTCCACCCTCCTCTCCCACCACACAATCAACCCACCCCTCCCCTCAACTCCATAATCCACAGTGCTACACCAGGGACTTCGACGAAGGGGGTGGCGTGGTGGTGAGAGTGGGCCGGGGCCGGGGCAGGGGCAGCAGGGGGGTGTCCACCTACTGGACCATCGACAAGTTTCAATGCAAACTGAGTGCCGTGAGGGATCTCTGCCGCCAGGTGGTTTGTTGTTGCTGGTGTGGCTGTAACACACAACAGTTGTTGTTGCTGGTGTGGCTGTAACACACACCAGTTGTTGCTGGTGTGGCTGTAACACACAACAGTTGTTGTTGCTGGTGTGGCTGTAACACACAACAGTTGTTGCTGCTGGTGTGGCTGTAACACACAACAGTTGTTGTTGCTGGTGTGGCTGTAACACACAACAGTTGTTGTTGCTGGTGTGGCTGTAACACACAACAGTTGTTGCTGGTGTGGCTGTAACACACAACAGTTGTTGCTGGTGTGGCTGTAACACACAACAGTTGTTGTTGTTAGTGTGGCTGTAACACACAACAGTTGTTGTTGGTGTGGCTGTAACACACAACAGTTGTTGCTGGTGTGGCTGTAACACACAACAGTTGTTGTTGTTAGTGTGGCTGTAACACACAACAGTTGTTGCTGGTGTGGCTGTAACACACAACAGTTGTTGTTGGTGTGGCTGTAACACACAATAGTTGTTGTTGGTGTGGCTGTAACACACAACAGTTGTTGCTGCTGGTGTGGCTGTAACACACAACAGTTGTTGTTGCTGGTGTGGCTGTAACACACAACAGTTGTTGTTGCTGGTGTGGCTGTAACACACAACAGTTGTTGCTGGTGTGGCTGTAACACACAACAGTTGTTGTTGTTAGTGTGGCTGTAACACACAACAGTTGTTGCTGGTGTGGCTGTAACACACAACAGTTGTTGCTGGTGTGGCTGTAACACACAACAGTTGTTGTTGGTGTGGCTGTAACACACAACAGTTGTTGTTGGTGTGGCTGTAACACACAACAGTTGTTGTTAGTGTGGCTGTAACACACAACAGTTGTTGTTGGTGTGGCTGTAACACACACCAGTTGTTGTTGCTGGTGTGGCTGTAACACACAACAGTTGTTGCTGGTGTGGCTGTAACACACAACAGTTGTTGCTGGTGTGGCTGTAACACACAACAGTTGTTGTTGTTGGTGTGGCTGTAACACACAACAGTTGTTGTTAGTGTGGCTGTAACACACAACAGTTGTTGTTGTTGGTGTGGCTGTAACACACAACAGTTGTTGCTGGTGTGGCTGTAACACACAACAGTTGTTGTTTGTGTGGCTGTAACACACAACAGTTGTTGCTGGTGTGGCTGTAACACACAACAGTTGTTGCTGGTGTGGCTGTAACACACAACAGTTGTTGTTAGTGTGGCTGTAACACACAACAGTTGTTGTTGGTGTGGCTGTAACACACAACAGTTGTTGTTGTTAGTGTGGCTGTAACACACAACAGTTGTTGTTTGTGTGGCTGTAACACACAACAGTTGTTGCTGGTGTGGCTGTAACACACAACAGTTGTTGTTGGTGTGGTTGTAACACACAACAGTTGTTGTTGTTAGTGTGGCTGTAACACACAACAGTTGTTGTTGGTGTGGCTGTAACACACAACAGTTGTTGTTAGTGTGGCTGTAACACACAACAGTTGTTGTTGTTAGTGTGGCTGTAACACTCAACAGTTGTTGTTGTTAGTGTGGCTGTAACACACAACAGTTGTTGTTTGTGTGGCTGTAACACACAACAGTTGTTGCTGGTGTGGCTGTAACACACAACAGTTGTTGTTGGTGTGGCTGTAACACACAACAGTTGTTGTTGGTGTGGCTGTAACACACAACAGTTGTTGTTTGTGTGGCTGTAACACACAACAGTTGTTGTTTGTGTGGCTGTAACACACAACAGTTGTTGTTGGTGTGGCTGTAACACACAACAGTTGTTGTTTGTGTGGCTGTAACACACAACAGTTGTTGCTGGTGTGGCTGTAACACACAACAGTTGTTGCTGGTGTGGCTGTAACACACAACAGTTGTTGTTGGTGTGGCTGTAACACACAACAGTTGTTGTTAGTGTGGCTGTAACACACAACAGTTGTTGCTGGTGTGGCTGTAACACACAACAGTTGTTGCTGGTGTGGCTGTAACACACAACAGTTGTTGTTGGTGTGGCTGTAACACACAACAGTTGTTGTTAGTGTGGCTGTAACACACAACAGTTGTTGTTGGTGTGGCTGTAACACACAACAGTTGTTGTTGGTGTGGCTGTAACACACAACAGTTGTTGTTGGTGTGGCTGTAACACACAACAGTTGTTGTTGTTAGTGTGGCTGTAACACACAACAGTTGTTGTTTGTGTGGCTGTAACACACAACAGTTGTTGTTGTTAGTGTGGCTGTAACACACAACAGTTGTTGTTGGTGTGGCTGTAACACACAACAGTTGTTGTTTGTGTGGCTGTAACACACAACAGTTGTTGTTGGTGTGGCTGTAACACACAACAGTTGTTGTTTGTGTGGCTGTAACACACAACAGTTGTTGCTGGTGTGGCTGTAACACACAACAGTTGTTGCTGGTGTGGCTGTAACACACAACAGTTGTTGTTGGTGTGGCTGTAACACACAACAGTTGTTGTTAGTGTGGCTGTAACACACAACAGTTGTTGTTGGTGTGGCTGTAACACACACCAGTTGTTGTTGCTGGTGTGGCTGTAACACACAACAGTTGTTGCTGGTGTGGCTGTAACACACAACAGTTGTTGCTGGTGTGGCTGTAACACACAACAGTTGTTGTTGTTGGTGTGGCTGTAACACACAACAGTTGTTGCTGGTGTGGCTGTAACACACAACAGTTGTTGCTGGTGTGGCTGTAACACACAACAGTTGTTGTTGGTGTGGCTGTAACACACAACAGTTGTTGTTAGTGTGGCTGTAACACACAACAGTTGTTGTTGGTGTGGCTGTAACACACACCAGTTGTTGTTGCTGGTGTGGCTGTAACACACAACAGTTGTTGCTGGTGTGGCTGTAACACACAACAGTTGTTGCTGGTGTGGCTGTAACACACAACAGTTGTTGTTGTTGGTGTGGCTGTAACACACAACAGTTGTTGCTGGTGTGGCTGTAACACACAACAGTTGTTGTTTGTGTGGCTGTAACACACAACAGTTGTTGCTGGTGTGGCTGTAACACACAACAGTTGTTGCTGGTGTGGCTGTAACACACAACAGTTGTTGTTGGTGTAGCTGTAACACACAACAGTTGTTGTTAGTGTGGCTGTAACACACAACAGTTGTTGTTGGTGTGGCTGTAACACACACCAGTTGTTGTTGCTGGTGTGGCTGTAACACACAACAGTTGTTGCTGGTGTGGCTGTAACACACAACAGTTGTTGCTGGTGTGGCTGTAACACACAACAGTTGTTGTTGTTGGTGTGGCTGTAACACACAACAGTTGTTGCTGGTGTGGCTGTAACACACAACAGTTGTTGCTGGTGTGGCTGTAACACACAACAGTTGTTGTTGGTGTGGCTGTAACACACAACAGTTGTTGTTGGTGTGGCTGTAACACACAACAGTTGTTGTTGGTGGTATGGCTGTAACACACAACAGTTGTTGTTAGTGTGGCTGTAACATACAACAGTTGTTGTTGTTGGTGTGGCTGTAACACACAACAGTTGTTGTTGGTGGTATGGCTGTAACACACAACAGTTGTTGTTGGTGTGGCTGTAACACACAATAGTTGTTGTTGGTGTGGCTGTAATACACAACAGTTGTTGCTGGTGTGGCTGTAACACACAACAGTTGTTGTAGGGCTTGGTTGGGGTTTTTGTTTGTTGTTGGTGAGGCTTCTCATAGAAAAATATTCTTACAGCTATTTATATACAACCCAAATCACAACAAGCACACAAAAAACATCACCATCATCATCATCACTACAGGGCCTCAGAGACACAGACAACAACATAAACACAGACAACTTCTTCTACGACAGCGATGACGTGTGGGAGGATGACGTCAGAATGGCGGTTGACGTACACCTACATAACAAACACATGTGCGAGCACTTTTTTTGGAATTTGTTGTCGTTGTTTAAAGCACGTTGTGGTAATTTTATATGCAAAGTTTAATTTGGTTATATTTATTTCAATTGAAATGTTATTCAATTATTCAATTATATATTTATTTATGTAATTATTTCCTAAGCCTCCTAATATTTATTAATGATGATGATGATGATTATTCTCTTTAAATTCGCAGACGCAGGAGCATCTCAGGCAAGCGCGTGAGCAGGACCAGTCTAGACGCCACCCTAGACGTCACTTTCGATCCTTTCAACCACAACAAATACAACAACAACAACCTTAATGACGACATCAACAACTACAACAACAACAACAACCTAAATGACGACAACAACAAGTGCAGTGAGGTTAAAAACAAGAATGACAACAACAACAATGAAGACAAAAAGAACAACAAGAACAACAACAATGAAGACAACAAGAATAACAACGACAACAACAATGGCCACTCTCAACCTCACCCGTCTTACTGCAGCCTTGTCGCCTTGGCCGTTAAGGACTTCAAAGGTATGATGAGGCGCTTCACTTTAGTATTTTTATTTTATTAAATAAATAAAAAATATTTTTTAATTATTGAAATAAATTATTATTATTCACTTTTATAATAATAATAAATATTACGTCATCTCATTGAAATAAATGATTATTATTCGATTGTTATTGAATAAATAAAATATTTTTTCTATTAATAAAAATAAACTTTTGGATTAATTACCATATGAATATTGGTTGTGATGAATTAATGGGAGGGGCTTATTTGATTGACAGATCGTTCGGATGAGGACAACTTCTCTGACCTGATAATGATCTCGCTCAACAAGCTGCTCTCGTCTCTGCGTTCCCTCTTGTCGAGTCACCACTATGGAGGTTTGTTTTTGTTGCTGTTGTTGTTATTGTTTTTGTTTTTGTTGTTAGTATTAGTAGTAGTAGTAGTAGTAGTAGTAGTAGTAATAGTAGTAGTAGTAGTAGTAGTAGTAGTAGTAGTAGTAGTAGTAGTAGTAGAAGTAGTAGAAGTAATAGTAGTGGTAGTAGTAGTAGTAGTAGTAGTAGTAGTAGTAGTAGTAGTAGTAGTAGAAGTAGTAGTAGTAGTAGTAGTGGTGGTAGTAGTAGTAGTAGTAGTAGTAGTGGTGGTAGTAGTAGTAGTAGTAGTAGTAGTAGTAGTGGTCTCCTTCATCATTTATGAGTCTTATTTTCGAAACAACAACAGACAAAACAGACAAGACCACCACCACCACCTCGAGCAACGATCCACTTCTCCTACTGGTGCACACCTTCAACTCGCTCCAAAGCACGCTCTCCCATTGGCTGACGGAGTTGAACGTTGGCGAATCAGAGGTGCCGAAGAAGGCTAAGAATAGACTGGTGTCTTGCGTACACACCATAGGCGACCAATTGCATTCCTTCATTCAGGTGAGCACGTGACTTGTGTTAGTGACATCGTCATAATCACACAAATCATCATCACCACAACCACCATCATCATCATCACCACAACCACCATCATCATCATCATCATCATCATCATCACACCACACAGGGCATTGAGGGCAGCATTGACAAGCAAGTGAGGGACGCCTTGGTGAGAATCGAAGCTGAGACCTTTGAGGCGGCCTCGACTTGTGGCAAGCTGTCTCTGATGTGTCAGCTGGATAGCAACGCCCTCAAGTGCTTGTCACTACCCCGCCGTGGTGATGATGATGATTCTGGTGCGGGTGGTGCTGATGCTAGTCGCATGGTGAGTTATTAGTGGTTTTGCAAAATGTAAAAGTGTATAATTATATTCTATTTAACTTTAATTCGATTTAATTGAATCAAACACTTTGATTGATTGACAGCTCTGCGACCAATTAAAAGGCTCCTTCGTGAACGGATGCAATTCATTCGTCGACGAGGCGTTGACCTTGGCACTGGTGACCTTGAACGACAGCAAGGTCAGGGTCGAATGCCTTCTCAAGAACGCCAAGTCGCCCTTCAAGATTGGAGTTGGTTGCACTTCTGTCTTTGGACTTTTAATATTTAGTTTTTGTAAACATATTGGCGTTTGGATATTTGTTTTTAGTCATCAGTCTCCTGGCACTTGCTTACTACACTTGTTAATAAAATCACCGTAATCCTTATGATCATTATCACCACCACCATCATCACCATCGTCACCACCCTCATCACCATCATCATCACCACTACCATCATCCCTACTACCATCATCACTTCCACCATCATCATCATTACCACCATCATCGTCACCATCATCATTACCACCATCATCATCATCACCACCACCACCATCATCATCATCACCAGGCGAGGGCTTCTGACTTGTTGAAGGCCACCTTGTATACAATCTCCTCAGCATACGTCCTTCTCAACAAACTCAAGAGGATCCAGGTGAGTAGTCATGATGATGATCATCATTATAATTATAATAGTAATAACAATAATGATAATAATAATACAAGTTATAATATAAATAACTATTAGTAATTATTTTACTTTTTTCTCTTGCCTTCATTACTTTGTGGCTGCTCTTCTTGATGCACATTGAGTGCATGAGTTCATGCTGTGCACTCCTTACTGTACACTGAATACTGACATGTTGTGTACTGAATACTGACATGCTGTGCACTCCTTACTGTACACTGAATACTGACATGTTGTGTACTGAATACTGACATGCTGTGTACTCCTTACTGTACACTGAATACTGACATGTTGTGTACTGAATACTGACATGCTGTGTACTCCTTACTGTGTACTGAATACTGACATGCTGTGTACTGAATACTGACATGCTGTGTACTCCTTACTGTGTACTGAATACTGACATGCTGTGTACTGAATACTGACATGCTGTGTACTCCGTACTGTACACTGAATACTGACATGCTGTGTACTCCTTACTGTGTACTGAATACTGACATGCTGTGTACTGAATGCTGACATGCTGTGTACTGAATACTGACATGCTGTGTACTGAATACTGACATGCTGTGTACTGAATACTGACATGCTGTGTACTCCGTACTGTACACTGGTCACTGAGATGCCTTAGTACGTTGCGAATGCATTTTTTCTTGATGCAATCACGTGGACTTAACCACGCAGATCCAGTTGACTTCATCAGACGACCACACGAAGCTACCGAAGAATGCCGGATCTAGCGACAGTCACCACCACCACCACAGCTTCAGCAACAACCACTACAGCCACCCCAACACCAGCTACCACAGCCACTTCTCATTCTTCAAGCTTCCCACGGACGCCAACATAAACCACCAAGCAACCAACCACAACAGCCACACCAACCACAGCCACAACTACCTCAACGACAACAACCACAGCGACTTCCACTCTAAGGTGTACACACGCTGCAGGTCCTTGTGTACGGAGTTCTCAGGAGTGGTCGACTGTTCGCTGAAACTTGCACACACGATGAGTCAGATCGTCAAAGGTTTGTGTCTTTGTGTGTATGTGTTAGAGGTCGGACCGGGTACCCGTGGGACTCCCGCGGGAACGGGAATGAAAATTAATTTCGGGACGGGAATAGGTTTTCGGGACGGGAATGGGAACGGGAATCGACATTCAAATCGGGAACGGGAATCAACTTTTAAATCTGGAACGGGAAAAACGGGAATAACAGTTATTGGGATTAGATTCTTTAACAATGATTTTTCAGCAAACTTCTAAGTATGAAAATCTTTATTTCATCGATACTCCGTACTTAAAATAAGTATTAAATGCAATATAAATGTATAACGAAGCCACCATTTCCAATGTCGAAATCTCCAACACTACATTTGAAGTTGTTATGATGAGTCCAAAGATTAGGGAGATTAGAATAAATGGGTGATGATGAAAACTTTTCAGATGAAATCAAAATGGTCAGTTATATAATTTTAGAACTAGCAAGTTTGGGACCAGTGAAAATAGCAGCGAAAATGAATAAAAAAACAAAAAGCTTTCGGGAACGGGACGGGACGGGAATTAAAATTCTGATGTTCCATCGGGAACGGGACGGGACGGGAAAACAAATTTCGGGAACGGGACGGGACCGGGAATGAAAAATCGTCCATGTCCGACCTCTAGTATGTGTGTGCTTTTGTGTTTTCTTTTGTGTTTTTTTTTAGTTTTGTTTTTTAACATTTCACTTCTATCAACCCAACACCACTTCCACTACCACAACCACCCCACCATCATTAACACCACAACCACTTCACCATCAATACCACCACCACCACTATATTCAGCAGGCGACAAAGCGATGCTGAAGACCGCCAACTTGAAGACACTGCTTGAGTGTCTGTCCCGCCACGTGACCACTCTGTCCAGCTGCTGCTGTTGGGGCGCCTCTTGCCCTCCTTCTAGCGGTGCTGGTGGTAAAGAGAACAACTGTAACTCCCTTAATGTCTCCGTTGTTGTTGTTGGTAGTAGTAGTAGTGTAGGGGGTAGTGATGGTAGTAATGGTGGTGGTGATAATATTAGTAGTGGTGGCGTAAGTGATGGTGGTAGTAGTGCTGTAGGTGGTGCTGATAGTAATAGTTGCAACACAAGCACAAACGATGCAAGGAGGGGGAATCTGAATAGGAAGTACTTCAGTGACTTGGGTGGTGGGGGCAGTAACCATGCCAACCACAACAACAACAACATGCCTCACTCCGCACTGGAGGGCGTGTTGAGTGGAGGGCAGGAGGTGGTGATGGCAGAGGCGGTTCAGCGCATGCTGCAAGCCATCAACAATCTGTCCATGCTGGTGGTTGCCACTTGATGGTGATGGTGGTGATGATGATGATGGGGAAGATATTGGTGTTGATGATGGTGGTGGATGAAGGTGAAGGTGGTGAGAAGGATGAAGATAATGATGCACTGTGGTGTGTAGGAGAAGGAGGGAGATAGCGGTTTTAAATTATAGATTCTTAGTGACGATTCTTCAATCATTCTTTTCAATGCCTTTATAATCAGCGATGGCACTTTCCAATCGTTCCAGACATCAAAGCTAAATCACGCCAGTTATTCAGCAGATCTTGAACGCTTAAACTATTTATGTCACTTGTTCTTCGAGGAGTTCTCATAGATCCTCGTGTAGATAGATAGTAAAATTACACACTAAAATAATTCTCGCCAGTGAATTCCATCAATAAATACTTCGATTTAATTTCTTCCTCATTTTACCGTAAGAAAAAAGCGAGACAAGTATTCTTTTATTAGTTGCGAACAGCCACGAGTGACCTCAATGAAAATATACAAAATCTGTTTGTAGAAGGTGAATACACATGTAATACAATCGCATTTATGGCCGCATGTATGTATGTTACAATGTAACATTGTATGTATGTTACAATGTAACATTGTATGTATGTTACAATGTAACATTGTATGTATGTTACAATGTAACATTGTATGTATGTTACAATGTAACATTGTATGTATTTGTGCGTGTATGCTTTGAAGACGACCCACCACTACATTGATCAGTTAAATACATACGAACCACCATTGCTTGCTTGAGCCCCTTCGAAACAGCGCTAGATAGTGAGGGCCCCGTTAGAGGGACAGCAAAGACCCAAGATGGTGCTCAGAGAACACTCAAAAGATGCTCGAGAAACATCCATCTATTACACCTCGACCACCATGTACAACAAGTACAGTACAAGTCACCCGTTTTGAGCTTTTATTTCGCACAATGTTGATACTTATCAAGTCCGTCAATTAACACCTCCCAAAAAAATTTAGTCCGTTCAATTTATTTTACAAAATAACCTATTTCTTTGACAGAAATTAAAAATGTTTAATTTAGGAATTTTTCTGCACGCAATGTTATAGGAAAGAAAAGCTCAGTTCTAGTATCAAATATAGACTTTATTGGTTTGTTCACTCTCTAGTAAGGCAGAATACAAATTCTATTTAATTTCGTCTGAATAATAGAGAACCATGACAATTGGATCTTTGAAACTCACAACTTTAAAGCTTTTTTATCTTTTAAATTGTTATACAAAAACATGCCAATAATTACTAGGTAATGATTCTTGTAAATAAAAATCTATTTTTTCAATTTTTCATTTTTATAAAATACTCAAAAAAATGGTCAAAATGATCTTTGAAATGATGTGTGTGTGTGTGTTATAGCGCCAGATTTACAAAGGATGTGGAAAGAATTGGTGTTGCAAAAATGAACTGTTGAGATATTAACTTAAAAAACCCATTTAAAATGAAGGGCATATAAGTTATTACGATTTATGATTTTAAAACAATTTGGTTGGAAAGGTGATAAGCCCGAAATAATGAACGATTAAGCAACAACCTGAATCAACTGCAACAACTGTTCCAGTTAAAGACGCCACCATTGAATATGCAAGACCAGAAGTTTAATATTGAAATGAGGGTTACAGGCAAACGTAGGGCAGTATGTGGCAGTACTGATCGTTGACCTTGACCGAGAAGGACTTGGTCCAATCCTTCCACTCTCCGTTGGCGTCCTGCAGGCCATTCACTCCAGGCCACTGCTGCAGACTCAGTTTGTTCAGGCGGTCTTCAATGCCCCCCTCTTCCCCACCCCTCACCCCCTCCCCTCCATCCCCCTTTCCTCCTCCCTTCACCCCCCCACCCCCATTTTCAGCTGCTGCATTCACCCCTCCGCCATCATCTCCTCCTTCACTCTTGATAAGCAGGTCAGTGATTGGAGGCAAAAAGGCCCATGGGTTCTTGAGCAGGGCAGCTCGGTACTTGGCAGAGTTCGGGTCCAGCTTCGTCACATCCACCTCTTCCTCCTCTTCCTCCTCCTTTTTCGGCGCATCAGACGGCTTAATGACGTTGTTCTTGTTGTTTGCCGCGTGTTTGTTGCCGCTAAAATCTTTTGATTTGACGTTATTGAAGGTCTTCTTTTTCGACTCCTCATTGCAAACTGCAGCAGCAGCAGCAGGGGGAGGGGGGATGCTCGAGTGCAGGAAGATCTGCATGCGTTCATCCTTGGCTCGAGCCACCTCTTGCGCGTTCGACTTGGGAGGCACCAGTCTCGACTTGCGCTTGTTGCTGTGGCTGCGTGCCTTGATGCTCGCCGGCACAACGCTCACCGCTTCCTCGTCGTCTGACTTCTCGCGTCTGATGCGACTGCTCGAGATCTTCTCGAGACTCTCCGAGAGGTCCGAGTTGGAATGCAGTTTCTGCAGGATCTGCGCGGTCGTCTCGACCTTCGAGTGCTTCACAAGGGGCTTGTAGTTCTCGTGGAGGGGAGTGCTTGCTGTGGCGCTCTTTTTGAGTGGTTTGTGGTGCGGTGTTTGAGATGCGTGCGTGGCGTTGATTGGAGGCGTGTTGGCGTATTTTAACTTGATCGACGATTGCATTGGAGGTGTGTTGGAGACTTTGGCACTGATGGAAGAAGACATTGACTTGGAGAAAGAGGTGGAGAGGGAGGAAGGAGTGAGTGATGGAGTCAACGATTTGTGTTTGATGAGTGGTGTTTGAGCTCGGATGGTGGAAGGGAAAGAAGGTGGTGGCAATGAGGGTGGTGTGTGGATGAGTTTCGCCCTGCTTATTGTGCACTTGAGGTTGCCAGTCGAGTTGCACGAAAATAACTTATCCTCAAAGCTACTGCCCCCATTCATAAAGCCATTCTGCAGTTGGATTGGTTGATGCTGAACTGACCTGCCGCCATTTGCATCTTCATTCCCAACAGCCTTATCATTCAATTCTTGAGGCAAGGTCTTCTCAAGCTTACTTTTAATGAAACGGTTATTATTGAGTGGATCGATTAATGGAGACGACTTTGATTTTTTATTTACAAGTCCATTTGGCGACTCGGAGATGGGGAGTTCTGACTTGCGCTTCTTGCCCGCCAGCTGAGTGCTGGCGGCAGTCTTTTTGTTATCACATGAAGGAAAATTTGGAGTGGTTGGAATTTTGTGGTTTGAATGTCCGTTGATCACAGTTAGTTTACTTTTAGTCAATGAAGAGGCAGCTACAAAATCAGACTGGGAGTTATTTACAAGAGGACTGGCAGTGGCGGACCACTGTTGAAGAGGAGTGTTCTGGAGAGATCGTGAAGCGTCAAGAAGAACAGGAGATGGACTGGAAACTGTGAACGTCACAGACGATGTATTCCTCATTAAACTATTATGTTCTATGAGCTTAGCAGCACCGCCATTGTTGACTTTACCATTGATGTGGCTGAGAGAAGGACTCGCGATGCTGACATTATGCTTGCCATTGACTGCGCCTGCTACCCGCTTGAAGGGCTGGTTCAGATCAATTCCTGCATTGTTCACCACCTCCTGCCACTTCCTCACCAGATTTTTTATTCTCCTTGAGAGATTTTTGTCTGTGGTTTTCTTCCTTAGCTCATTGACATACTTTCCGATTCTCGTTTGCTATTTGGAAGTAATAACAATGAGTAAAGTGAAAGATGCAAAAACCACATTTTGAAAAAAATGCAACTTCTTGCAAACCTCAAGAATATCTTTGGTCATGACACATCCCTCCAATTTGGCGATAGCATCCATGGCTTTTTGGCAGCCGACAACCTGTTAAATGTCCATTTGTTCATTAGAAAGGAAATCATGTCTTAATCTGGCACCCAAAAAAGTAGCATTTTACACCAAAATCATCAGTTTAGATTTTTGAAAAGATAGAATCTAATCGGAAACTAGTTTTTAATAATGGGTTTGAAATTAATAGAAAATGTAAGAATGATTTGGTGTTTACATTATTTACGTTGTCGAGAAGGGATATAAGATCAGATTTTATGGCTTCAATTGATTTGTTATTCATCCGAGTAGATATTAAACAAAAAAATAGTTTTTTTAGAGTTTTTTAAACTCTATAACTTTTAATATTTTCAGAACATACGAGAAGAAATCCTTTCAACTATGGCGTCGAATCTGGCTCGAGCACAAATGAATATAGAGCTCTCTCGGCTTTTATGCTTTTATATCATCTGCCAATGCGCATGCTCGCCAACACGACCTATTTAAATGAACTGACCTTGTTACTAAATTTACACAGTTTAGATCGAAACATAGAACAAAAATAATCACTTTTGTAGATAATTTACTCTTTATAATATCAAAATTCTGATACATTTACATTTAATTGTTTCTCATTTACACTATTTTTTGAATATAAAAAAATTACTTTTTTCGTATCTTTTATTGTAAGAGGGCAATCTGTCTAAATTTACTAAATAATTTATAAAAGTTTATACACCGTGAATACACATAAAAAATAAAATTGCTTAAATGTAAAAATGAAATTAAAAAAAGATAAAAACTGAAATTCTTAAAGCCTTCATTAAAGCCTTAAAGCTATAGAAATTGATTTGATTGATTGATTGATTGATTCATTAATCTATAACGCTCTGACTTAATTTTGACATTCAATCTGACGTATTAGACAATTATTACCTTACTTAGATGACCCTTCTTTAAAGATGTCCATATATTTGAAACTCATCACCTCCTTATTTAACTACTTCTATATCATTATTTACTTTTCGTACGGATCTGAAGACATATCTGTTTAACAAATTCATTTACCAGCGCTCTTGAATTTGAGGAAAGAGCGCTATAGAAATTGATTTGATTGATTGATTGAATCTAAAGTTTAGGAGCAATAATTTATCCAAACTTATGAGTTTTTCCTTATAAAATGGTCCTTGTTTTCAAAAAGTATGAAATATTGACGCAACTTAGGAAGGCGTATCTTACTATTAGATTATAAATAATAATGGATTCGTTGCTCAGTGAATGAATGGTGGCTAAACGAAGAAAGAGACCAACGTTTTTTTACTTTTAATAAAATTTTAAAACTACAAAACACTTCCAAAACCCCAAGGCGCCAACTACCTTTCAGCTCTATAGCATGTATACACTGTACATTGTATAGATTTTATTTATATTATATATTTTAACTCTCATAGGAGAAGCACGTGCAATCCATGCTACAGTATATAATACTCATGCTTTCCAATGTAACACAGTTACATACAGGCTTATATATAGCACTTCTATCGAAATTTTCATGTGTTTTCACTTATACGTTTATATGCCTATACAATTGAAAGAATTTATAAAGAGCGACTGAGAACATAATCTCTAGAAAAAAAACTAAATCTAAGTAACAGTGTTTCACATAAAAGACTTTATTTTTAAGTATCAAACGGCATAATATTATATTTCTGAAAAAGTATAAAAGCTTAAAAAATAAAATGTAACTGAATAAAATTGAAGTAAAGAACTAGTTAACAATTATAAATACCTAGGCGTTCACTAAAAACGATCGGAATGGCTAACAGCAAAATATAAAAATGGCGCCACTTGAAATCATTCGCCGTAGCACCACCCCTTTCACAAACCTCAGCACACTTGCTTTGGTGCTTGCACTCTTGACGCAACATCAATGCACTTTCCAGGAAGAATTTCTCTTAGAAGGAATCGAACCCACGTTCTTGGGTTTCAACGCGTGCCAAAAGGATTGTTCATCTTGTTCTTTCTCTTATGAATTCAAAGCCAAATCTCCAAACTCACTTCTCTTCCACGTCCTCTACAACCATCGAAGCACCTCCATGACTGCAGTCCTGAGTGATGGAAGATTAAGGCTCATGATATCATCATCATCACCACAACCATCATCATCATCATCATCATCTCCTCCTCTACTTAGTAGACAGTACATCATCACATGTCCAGTCTACTTGCAGCAGGAACTCTGGCATTCGGTCGAGTTGAGGGCTGGCTGGGTGCAGGTGGATGGGGTTGCGTGCGCCGAAAATGGTGTGTTTGTGGTGGAGGTGGGTGCTGAAGAAAAGAAGGGGAGAAAAGAAGACTATGATGATGGTGATGATAATGATGGTGAGGATGGTTATGATGATGATGGTGAGAATGACGATGATGGTGGGGGTGATGATGATGATAAGGATGATATGAGTAAAATAAATGATGATGGTGAAAATAATAATGATGAAGATGAGAAGAGAAAGGGTGAGGATGAACAGGATTCTTCTCCAAAGAGATACTCATTTCTACACCACAACGCGACGATCACCTATCTCTTTATTGGGGGATGGCCTAATCATCATCATCATCATCATCTCTATAACTCCCATTTTCATCATCATCAGCATGGGTATCATCATCATCATCTAGATCTTTCGAACGATCAATATATGAATTTTTCATCCAATCCTCCATCCATTCATCCGCATCCTTCACTTCATCACAACCACACTCCAAACTATCGGTCTCAAAGCTCTTTCTATCTATCATCATCATCATCACCACCACCACCATCACCATCATCATCCCCACCATCATCATCATCATCACGACTACATCATCATCATCTCTTGCGACATTACGACCCATTCCACGGCTCCATTAGAAACATCGACTGCTCGCCAGCTCCAGGACACCAGCGGGAGGTAAGCGCGCATGTACACACACACACACACACACATACACACACACACACACACACACACACACACACACACACACACACACACACACACACACACACACACACACACACACACACACACACACACACACACACACACACACACACACACACACACATACACACACGCACATACACATACACACACATACACACACGCACGCATCAAGCGTCACATAAGGTTCTGCCAAGCGTGTCACAACCACTGCTAATCCATCGTGGCATGCGTCTGATTGGTTGGAAGGTGCTGAGGAGAGGAAGATGCAATGAATTAGTAGTCTCGGTGGTGTTGTTTATGATGGTGTTTCTAATAGGTGTTAGTCTTGCGAGTGGGTGTCCAAAAATGTAACTTCTTATAGATTATGACTTACAAACTCGAAGTTGCAATTAATGAGTAGGAAAGTACTTTTCATTCCGAAGCATTTTATCAAAAGCAAGAAAGACTCTTTATCCGACCCTCCCTCCAGCCCCTCAACCCCTCCATCCAACCATCCAAACCTGCTCTTTCCAGCCCCTCAAACCCTCCTCCTAACCCTCCAAACCCTCATCCAACTCTCCCTCCAGTTCCTCAACCCCTCCCTCCAACCCTCCAAACCCCCCTCCTTCCAGCCCCTCAAACCCTTCTCCTAACCCAATAAACCCTCATCCAACCCTCCCTCCAGTCCCTCAACCCTTCCTTCCAACCCTCCAAACCCTCATCCAACCCTCCCTCCAGTCCCTCAAATCCCTCCTTCCAACCCTCCAAACCCCCCTCCTTCCAGCCTCTCAAACCCTCCTTCCAACCATCCAAACCCCCTCCCTCCAGCCCCTCAACCCCTCTTTCCAACCCTCCAAACCCCCTCCCTCCAGCCCCTCAACCCCTTCTTCCAACCCTCCAAACCCCCTCCCTCCAGCCTCTCAACCCCTTCTTCCAACCCTCCAAACCCCCCTCCTTCCAGCCTCTCAAACCTTCCTTCCAACCATCCAAACCCCCTCCCTCCAGCCCCTCAACCCCTTTTTCCAACCCTCCAAACCCCCTCCCTCCAGCCCCTCAAACCCCCCTCCCTCTTTCCAACCCTCCAAACCCCCTCCCTCCAGCCCCTCAACCCCTTCTTCCAACCCTCCAAACCCCCTCCCTCCAGCCTCTCAAGGCAGACAAGCAAGCAGGGGTGCGCAGGAGCAGCGTGGACCACTGCGGAGTCCACAACCCGTGCAGGAATGATGGAGTGTGTCTCAATGCCGACCAAGGTGCCCAGTGTCGATGCATCTTCACTGGACACGAGGGACCGTATTGCGATAAAGGTGTGTGGTTTGTGTGAGAGGAAGGGGGTGGGTTTGTGTGAGAGGAAGGGTGTGGGTTTGTGTGAGAGAAAGGGTGTGGGTTTGTGTGAGAGGAAGGGTGTGGGTTTGTGTGAGAGAAAGGGTGTGGGTTTGTGTGAGAGGAAGGGTGTGGGTTTGTGTGAGAGGAAGGGTGTGGGTTTGTGTGAGAGGAAGGGTGTGGGTTTGTGTGAGAGAAAGGGTGTGGGTTTGTGTGAGAGGAAGGGTGTGGGTTTGTGTGAGAGGAAGGGTGTGGGTTTGTGTGAGAGGAAGGGTGTGGGTTTGTGTGAGAGGAAGGGTGTGGGTTTGTGTGAGAGGAAGGGTGTGGGTTTGTGTGAGAGGAAGGGTGTGGGGTTGTGTGAGAGAAAGGGTGTGGGTTTGTGTGAGAGGAAGGGTGTGGGTTTGTGTGAGAGGAAGAGTGTGGGTTTGTGTGAGAGGAAGGGTGTGGGTTTGTGTGAGAGGAAGGGTGTGGGTTTGTGTGAGAGGAAGGGTGTGGGTTTGTGTGAGAGGAAGGGTGTGGGTTTGTGTGAGAGGAAGGGTGTGGGTTTGTGTGAGAGGAAGGGTGTGGGTTTGTGTGAGAGGAAGGGTGTGGGTTTGTGTGAGAGGAAGGGTGTGGGTTTGTGTGAGAGGAAGGGTGTGGGTTTGTGTGAGAGAAAGGGTGTGGGTTTGTGTGAGAGGAAGGGTGTGGATTTGTTTGAGAGGAAGGGTGTGGGTTTGTGTGAGAGGAAGGGTGTGGGTTTGTGTGAGAGGAAGGGTGTGGGTTTGTGTGAGAGGAAGGGTGTGGGTTTGTGTGAGAGGAAGGGTGTGGGTTTGTGTGAGAGGAAGGGTGTGGGTTTGTGTGAGAGAAAGGGTGTGGGTTTGTGTGAGAGAAAGGGTGTGGGTTTGTGTGGTTAGTGTGGTAAAGTGGGGTGTATGTAGTTGGTGTGGGGGGGAGAAAGGTTTATTTTGTTGTTATGGCTGGTATGGTTAATGTGGTGTGCTTGGTGTGGTGTGCTTGGTGTGGGGTAGTGTAGTGGTATGGTGTGGGTAGTAAGATGGTTGTAAGGTAGTCTGTAGAGTGAAGTTCAGTTTATAAACATGCTAGAAAAAACGTTTTAAAAAAAACTTAAAACCAAACCACTGTTTCCAAATCAAAATACTCAAAAACTTTTAAAAAAACGATAAAACACCTAAAACAGAAAAAACTACAAACCCATAAATAAGACACACAAAAAAGAATAATTCAAGAAAAAACACCTTATAAATTTGTTAACAAATGGCGGGAAAACAGAGCGGGAAATAAGCGAATAAGCAGACGAAGATGAAAGAGTCTTGGCCTTTGATTTGGCGCCATTTAAGACTGCAAAAGCCGCCAAACGGAACTAGCGATTTCCTATAGGAATGCCTTGAATTACAAATATAGGTCATCCATAAAATCATTTTTTCGTTTTTATTATTTTCAAAATTATTGTCGTTTTTTTGGCTTGTGTTTTTTTGGTGGGGTGCAGTGGTATGGATGATGATGTTTGTATAACAATTATTTTGTTCAAAGTGCAAATCGATTTTATTTCATTAGAAAAATGTGCTAAAAATTGTACTTTTCAAAAGAAAACAATAACTTTAACATTTTTACATTTCAGAATCGAAAGTCAAAATTGCGACTTTGAAGGCAGGGGATTTCCTGGGATTGTTTTTTGAAAATCAGGTGCTCGTTTCCAATGACGACCTCATTAGTTTCATGTTTAAAAGTGCATCTCAAAACTTCTTGCTTCTTCATCTAGGTGAGTTAAACAAGAATATGTTGGGACGCTTCTAAAAATAAATGATGAAATAAATGGTTGGATCGTGGCTTAGAAAAGTTTTGTGTGCATCGCTTGAATTACATTTATGTCTGATTTGATTGCATTTCATTTGATTGATTTACTCATTGATTACTATTTAATTGTTTATATTTGGTTTAATTGTCTTGTATCTTTTTGTATTGAATTGTGTTGTATTGTATCTTTTTGTATTGAATTGTGTTGTCTTGTATCTTTTTGTATTGAATTGTATTGTCTTGTATCTTTTTGTATTGAATTGTGTTGTATTGTATCTTTTTGTATTGAATTGTGTTGTCTTGTATCTTTTTGTATTGAATTGTGTTGTATTGTATCTTTTTGTATTGAATTGTGTTGTATTGTATCTTTTTGTATTGAATTGTATTGTCTTGTATCTTTTTGTAGTGAATTGTATTGTCTTGTATCTTTTTGTATTGAATTGTATTGTCTTGTATCTTTTTGTATTGAATTGTGTTGTCTTGTATCTTTTTGTATTGAATTGTGTTGTCTTGTATCTTTTTGTATTGAATTGTGTTGTATTGTATCTTTTTGTATTGAATTGTGTTGTCTTGTATCTTTTTGTATTGAATTGTATTGTCTTGTATCTTTTTGTATTGAATTGTGTTGTATTGTATCTTTTTGTATTGAATTGTGTTGTCTTGTATCTTTTTGTATTGAATTGTGTTGTATTGTATCTTTTTGTATTGAATTGTGTTGTATTGTATCTTTTTGTATTGAATTGTATTGTCTTGTATCTTTTTGTAGTGAATTGTATTGTCTTGTATCTTTTTGTATTGAATTGTATTGCCTTGTATCTTTTTTTAGTGAATTGTATATGCTTGTATTGTTTTCTTTGGATGCCATCGTGGATAACATCCCGTGTGTAAGGACCCAGTGATAAGTCATGCTACAGTCCCCCTTAAAGCCCTTGCAAAATCTTCAAAAGTCATTTGTCAAAGAACTGTGTGTATGTGTGTGTGTGTGTGTGTGTGTGTGTGTGTGTGCGTGCGTGTGTTTATGTTAATGTGTCTATTCGGAATGGCATATACTCTTCAATGAAGTGTAAAGAGAATATTAATAAAAACTTTTTTACGACGAAAAAGTCTTCAAACGAAATATTAGCCAAACATTCTAAAATTAAACAAAATTGTTCCAGAGAGAGGAAAAATGAATGCATTTCGCGCACACACGCACACACACACATACAAACATACACACACGCACACATACACAGACACACACATACACACACGCACACACACACATACATACACGCATAGCCGAAAGAAACACGTGTCTAAGAGTTGGGGCGTCATACAAGCGTGTAAGCAAGTCAATCAATTAAATTCCCGCCAAAACACATTCGCCCCTCGGGAAATTTACCCGCGCTTTCTGAAATTATTTAAGTAGTCTTCCGCCTCGTCAGCTCGACGTTGCATCTTCAGCGCCTCTATTGAAGTGCCTCGTGCAGGCTCTTAAGGGCATTCCATTCTTCAACTTTGAAGCTCCCTGCTCTGTGTCTTTGAACATTTATAACTTTATACAAATTTTAAGCTTCACAAATGTATGTTTTGCAGTCTTTCGAGACTTTGGCAGGGTTTTGAAATATTCAACGCTTTCCTCAATGTCTCTTAATCAGACAACCTTTCCACTCCATCCCTTCCACTCCAACCCTTCCACTCCAACCCTTCCACTCCAACCCTTCCACTCCAACCCTTCCACCCCATCAAATCACTCTCTTTCCTTCCAAGTAGCCTTCAACTTCCACACTTTCTATCGCAGCATCCCTCACCATACCACCTTCCAAGCAACTCTCCATCCATTTTCATCTACGCATCTACCCACCAAACTCTCATCTCAATGCACATCACATCCTTTCATCCTTCTTTTCCTCTTCTTCCTCTTCCTCTTTCTCTTCCTCTTCCTCTTCCTCTTCTTCCTTTCATAGAGGACAGCCAGCACAATCTCTGGTTGCTGGTGCAGAACTCAAGACTGAAGATTCTCTTCAAAAAAGCCTGGGATCCTGTCCTGGAGTTGGACTTGAACGAGGGTGGGAGGAGCTTGAGTTTGAGTGACAGCCAATGGCATCGTGTCCTGGTGGAGAGGGGTGCCAGAGAGGTTTGCATAGGGCTCTTGAGGTTCTTGTGGGAAACTTTTGTGTTTTTCTCAAATCTTTTGCTTCTAATTTTATATTCCCATCTTAAATTCTATCTTATATTACCTTTAAACTTGTGTTTTTGTTGATGTACTTTTAGCGTAATCTATCAAATCCCTTCATTTAAAATTTATTTATCAATTTGCTTTTAGACTTTTTTAAAAATTATTTGTTCCATTTAATTATGTTTTTTGTTTTTATAGTTGCTCGTAGCATTTAATAAGCAAGCCAGGTGCCTAACTCGATCATCCCTCCATCATACATTTCCGCTTATTTCCACTTTTCTGTGTCTGTGTCTCTAACATTCTCACTCTTTTGGCTCATTTCCAAATTCTTTTTTTAGTTAATGAGTTGATAAAGTATGTGTTAACTTTGTTTAATCTCAATTTTATAACATTATTTTTTTATTTAATGAAATTTTTACGATTTTTTAAAGTTTGAATAAAACCCTTTTCAGTATTTAGTCAAATCTTTTTGTTTTTACAATTTTATTTACAAAAAAACTTGTTAATATATCTCTAGATTTTATATTATTGGGCTGAAAAATATTTTTTTCTTGGGTAATGTCTTATAGTGATACAATGCATTGACATTTGCTTCCATTCTTAAATTTTTTTCCTCATTTTATATTTTATAATTTATTCATTTAAAAATGAATTAAATAAAAATGAGTTCTAAACTTTCAGCTTGTGTCTCGCAGAGGAGTAGCTCAAGTGAGGATTTTTTCATTCGTTTTTGTTATTAAATTTTTAATATTGTCTGACACTTTTTTTGCATGTTATATTTTGAAAAAGAAAACATTAAAAAACATTTTTAAGTGACGAAAAATGACAAAATTGAATGTGGATTTGCATGGTGGCAAGAGCGCGGAGCCGGACT
>OX030955.1:908233-910733 GCA_943735955.1 Piscicola geometra
CTAGTACTAATATCAACCATCAAATTTCAAAAAAGGAACAAAAATCTTTTTGAGAAACACACAAAAATATTTAAAAATTATCAATTGCAAACATGCATCGAATTTGCATATAAAATAATCGTTTTTACCGTTATTTTTCGTTGGTCTGATAATAATAATAATGATAATAATAATTACGGTCTACCGTGATTAGGCCTTTCAAACTCTTCGAGTAAACGCCTTCAGCTTAGAATGACCTTTTAGTCGTTTCAAATGGAAGTATGAAATCACATGCATCAATCGTCCCATCATCATCATCTGAGTGACTAGGATCAGCTTCATCCTCTTTAGTTTCCAGCATCATTTCTAATTAATTTTCGAAAACAAAATCATTATCATCTGCATCAACCACTCGTTAATCCCACCCATCCACCCACTAACCCACCAACCCATCTATCTACCCACTTTCCAACCCACCAAAACATTAACTCACCCACTCACCAACCCGCCCATCTATCCACCAACCCACTCATCCACACACCAATACAACCCACTCACCCACACACCAATACAACCCACTCACCCACACACCAATACAACCCACTCACCCACACACCAATACAACCCACTCACCCACACACCAATACAACCCACTCACCCACACACCAATACAACCCACTCACCCACACACCAATACAACCCACTCACCCACACACCAATACAACCCACTCACCCACACACCAATACAACCCACTCACCCACACACCAATACAACCCACTCACCCACACACCAATACAACCCACTCACCCACACACCAATACAACCCACTCACCCACACACCAATACAACCCACTCACCCACACACCAATACAACCCACTCACCCACACACCAATACAACCCACTCACCCACACACCAATACAACCCACTCACCCACACACCAATACAACCCACTCACCCACACACCAATACAACCCACTCACCCACACACCAATACAACCCACTCACCCACACACCAATACAACCCACTCACCCACACACCAATACAACCCACTCACCCACACACCAATACAACCCACTCACCCACACACCAATACAACCCACTCACCCACACACCAATACAACCCACTCACCCACACACCAATACAACCCACTCACCCACACACCAATACAACCCACTCACCCACACACCAATACAACCCACTCACCCACACACCAATACAACCCACTCACCCACACACCAATACAACCCACTCACCCACACACCAATACAACCCACTCACCCACACACCAATACAACCCACTCACCCACACACCAATACAACCCACTCACCCACACACCAATACAACCCACTCACCCACACACCAATACAACCCACTCACCCACACACCAATACAACCCACTCACCCACACACCAATACAACCCACTCACCCACACACCAATACAACCCACTCACCCACACACCAATACAACCCACTCACCCACACACCAATACAACCCACTCACCCACACACCAATACAACCCACTCACCCACACACCAATACAACCCACTCACCCACACACCAATACAACCCACTCACCCACACACCAATACAACCCACTCACCCACACACCAATCCACACAACACCATACAACCCACTCACCCACACACCAATACAACCCACTCACCCACACACCAATACAACCCACTCACCCACACACCAATACAACCCACTCACCCACACACCAATACAACCCACTCACCCACACACCAATACAACCCACTCACCCACACACCAATACAACCCACTCACCCACACACCAATACAACCCACTCACCCACACACCAATACAACCCACTCACCCACACACCAATACAACCCACTCACCCACACACCAATACAACCCACTCACCCACACACCAATACAACCCACTCACCCACACACCAATACAACCCACTCACCCACACAACCAATACAACCCACTCACCCACACACCAATACAACCCACTCACCCACACACCAATACAACCCACTCACCCACACACCAATACAACCCACTCACCCACACACCAATACAACCCACTCACCCACACACCAATACAACCCACTCACCCACACACCAATACAACCCACTCACCCACACACCAATACAACCCACTCACCCACACACCAATACAACCCACTCACCCACACACCAATACAACCCACTCACCCACACACCAATACAACCCACTCACCCACACACCAATACAACCCACTCACCCACACACCAATACAACCCACTCACCCACACACCAATACAACCCACTCACCCACACACCAATACAACCCACTCACCCACACACCAATACAACCCACTCACCCACACACCAATACAACCCACTCACCCACACACCAATACAACCCACTCACCCACACACCAATTACAACCCACTCACCCACACACCAATACAACCCACTCACCCACACACCAATACAACCCACTCACCCACACACCAATACAACCCACTCACCCACACACCAATACAACCCACT
>OX030955.1:913233-1045733 GCA_943735955.1 Piscicola geometra
CATCTTTCACTCCATCCTTCTATCCCATCACATCCTGATTTTTCTTCTTTTTCCTCCTCAAACTCATCATCTTTCCCATCATCTTCCTCATCGTCTTCATCATCATCATCATCACTACCCCCTTCATCATCATCATCACCAGTCTATTGCCTCAAACAGGTGGGACTTTACGATCTCTCTCTCATGCAAACTAACATTGCCGTTCATAACACCGCCATGACACTCCATTATCGCCTCCATTATGGCGACTTCTCTCTTTTATTGGCGGAGTCAAAAAACAACGAAGATTTTATTCTTGGGGAGTTTATTGCATGCACTTTAAGCTCTACACCTCATCAATTACTATCAACCACTGCTAACATCATCATCATCACCAATGATCATTACTACCATCCAAGCATATTTATTACCATTAACCACGATCATCATCACCATTAACCACGATCATCATCACCACTAACCATGGTAATCATCACTAAGCCATAAGCATCGACACCATCATCATCATCATCACAACCCACACCATCATCATCATCATCACAACCCACACCATCATCCTCATCATCACAACCCACACCATCATCATCATCACAACCCATACCATCATCATCACAACCCACACCATCATCATCATCACAACCCACATCATCATCATCATCACCACAACCCACACCATCATCATCATCAACCACAACAACAACCAGGTTTACCTCAAGTTCGAAGCATTTAAGACGGACCTTCTAGAAAGCTCAACGGACGACTGGGTACTGAAGTCTCCAGGCCTGACCATACAGCACGCGTGCAACGTCCCAGGACCCACGCATAACTCCATCCACTTGCCTGCACCTCTCGTCATCGAGCTTCGACCGCTGACGCCCGATGAAGATGGATTTTTTCCAGCCGTCAGCTTCTCCTTCTCCATCCATCAGCGGCATGCGTTTGTCCTGTGCGGGAAGATTGAAGGAAGTTCCGATGGATTCCAAGTGTTTGCTGTTTCAGGTGGGTGGCACTTCAGTGTGGTGATAATGTAATTATAGCAGTTCTATATTTAAATGTATTGATTGGGAATTATGATACAACCAAACATAAATTATATTTATAGTTAGTATCGATGAATTAAACACTATCACTTCTCCCATCATCATCACTGCCACCATCCCCACCGCCACCGACACCACCACCACCACAGGTTCCCTCTTCGTCAAACAAGTTCAACAAAATATTTCAAGCTTCAAGAAGCTCCTCAACAACATGCAGACGTTCAAGACTCACTCAATCCACCTCATCTCCCATCACTCATCCACCTCATCATCTTCCTCTTCCCAACTACACGACAATCAGTTTGGAAACCACAGTTACTATTCTCACAACCACAACTACAAAAGCAACCAAAACAACAACCACAACTACAAAAGCAACCAAAACAACAACCACAACTACAAAAGCAACCAAAACAACAACCACAACTACAAAAGCAACCAAAACAACAACCACAACTACAAAAGCAACCAAAACAACAACCACAACTACAAAAGCAACCAAAACAACAACCACAACTACAAAAGCAACCAAAACAACAACCACAACTACAAAAGCAACCAAAACAACAACCACAACTACAACAACAAGAACCACAACAACAATAACAACCACCACAAGAACAGCTACCTCTACTTCAACATTACAGTTGGAGCTGAATCAGTCGTAATACCGGTGAAGAAGTCTCTTTTCAACTTGCTTTTTGCTCATTTTGAAAGTTCTTTTTCGCTTCTAGAGAAACAAATAATAATAATAATAATAAGTACTATAATTATAATAATAATTATCAATATTACCATCATCATCATCTTCGTCCTCATCATTATCATCACAACGAACCAATGCACGCAGTTTTCCAGACAGGCTTCTTCACGACCTCTCCTCCTCACAATCGGCTCAGACTCTTGTCTCACCAAACATCATCATCATGACCATCATCATCAAATACATCGCCATCACCATCAAAATAAAAATATAAACAATCAAAATCATAATAAGAAATTATCAAACCACCAAAGATATAACAAGGACCATCACATAAATAGAAAAGCGAATAATAAGAAGGGAAGATACAGCGGCAATTACATGCAGCATCCATCATCGTCTGCGTGCATTAGTGACGTACAGGTAGCTCCTCTGCCGGATGTGACGCCCCTCAACCACCCCCTCTACACCATACGTCATCGTCATTGGCATCACTATCAGCAGCGTCAGCGTGGTGGTGGAGGTGGGGAAGAGGAGGAAGAGGAGGAAGAGGAGGAACAGGAAGAAGAGAATAGAGATGATGAGGACGAAGATGGTGATGACAATTCATATGGCAATGAATTTAAAAGTTTAAAAATGAAGAAAGATGTTGAAGATTATTCTTTTAGAAGGAGCCAAAACAACATCACTTCAGAGCCTAATCTCCACCATCACAACTCCTTGAACGAAAACCACTCTAAGGTCAAAGAATGCAACTACACTCCCTCTTTTACTTTTAATTCATGTTCAGCCCATCCCTGTTTCCATGGCGGCGAGTGCTTGGAGGGATGGCATGGCAGCCATTGTGACTGCAGGAAGACTGGATTTTACGGCGAGAACTGCTCCATCTGTGAGTCCATTGGCCTCGTATTACGCTCGAGTTGGTATTAAACTAGTTGAATATGTATGAATTCATTTCATTGTGAAAATAATGCTAATTTTTTTCCTTTAACAACTTTTATTTCAAGATTCCAACAAGCTGAGACTCGCTGCGAATGAATTTATTAAATTGACAATAAATAAAAATGTCAAAAATAATTTTAATACTAATTTTATTAAGAACAATAATATAAACGGAAATAAAAATATAAACAATAATAAAAATACTAAAAACAATGAAGATAATACAAATAATCTAGAAATAACCTCTGACGTTTTCGACTTCTCAATGAGGTTCCAGAGTCCACTGGGCGTTTACCACGTCTTAACCATGATCTTTGGTAACCACGACAACAACAACAAAGACATCGAATATAACGATAGTTACCATAGAAATTATATTTCTGTGCGCGTGGCGGGAAATGGGGTGTATTTGGTGTATAGAACTAATGGGGATTGGAAGGTAGGTTTGTTTATTTGTGATTTTAAATTTTTTTCTTATTTTTATATTAATGATTATTTTATATTTGAGTTTTTAAAACTAATCATGCATAATTTAAACTTTTCAAAACTAAAATATATCGACTTGAACCATTGAATTTCACTCTCATTCCGTATTGCAACACATGCGAGCATGCATTCCTCAACTTCCCCCTTTTCCACCTTCAGAAGCAGCCTGTAATCACCCTCCCGCACACCTTCTACCCTCTCTGGCACCACATTTCCCTGCTTTGCATCGAGAACTTGATGCTGCTGCAGGTGGATGGAGAGCAGTTCCCGATGGGTGAGTGAGTTGGTGCTTTGGCTCGAGAAATACTTCCTATAAACTCTTATGAAATGTATTGACTACATAAGATTTGTCACTAATGTAAGCTACAACAAAATAATTAAATTAATTTGACCGTGAAACATTCAAACCAATTACAATTATTAACCTATTAAAATTAACTAATTAAAATAATAAATAATAAACACTTAAGTACACAGTTTTTCTATTCCAAAAACAGATTTGAACTTTTTACCTCACAAAAGCGTGAAGTCGATCTACATTGGAGATGTGGGAAGGGATGGTCTTCTTGCTTCGTTAATGAATGCAAGTGACCACTTTAATGGATTAATTGGTGATGATAGGGCTTTTAATGGGGAAAAAGTTAAAGCCATTAACCGCAAGAATATTAAATCTAGAATTGATAATGAAATTAATAATGAACATCAAAGAGTTAATAAGAGCACGGTCATTTTTGGTACTTTCAAGACTAAGAAACAAAAGATTAATAATGAAGATAAAAGTAATAATAAAAACTTTAAGAATATGCGCTTCAGTGGTCTAATAGAACAGCTCTACATAAATGGTGTTTCCTTGCTTGATGGAAGCTTCGATCTAAGAGTTCATCGAAGAAATAATATCAAGAAGAATAGAAAAAATAGGAATAAAAATTATAATAGTAATATTTATAACTTTAGCAACAAACACTTTAACAGTAATAATAGCAAAAATAATAATAATAATAAACACAACGATGATAATACTCAGAGGAACAATGATGATAGTACTATTAGCGAAGTAAACACTTTCAAGTTTTTCCCGCCACTCACCTTTCCCTCCTCGCACTCCTTCCTCATCCTTCCATTCATCTCCAATCAAAACCTCTTTAGTCTTTCTTTCCAGGTTCACTTTTATACTTTTTCCATTCCATACACATGCTGTCTGAACTTTTGTAAATGAGTTTTTTTAATTAATATTTATAATTTTTTGATTAAATTATTTTCTTTATTTTAATTTTAATCAATGATTATTTACAGTTCAAAACCATTCTTCAATCGAATATATACCTTCTTCTCCATCACCATCATCAGCATCATCATCATCATCAGCATCAGCATCATCAAGAACGAAAGAACCCTTATCAAAACACCACCACCAATCCCAAACATCCCTCCAAAGACGTCAGCCACCTCAAATTATCCATCCACAACTCATCCCTCGGCATCCAACTCCACAAACACAGCACCACCTCCATCCACCTCTCTATCCCTTCCATCCACCCCCTCCTCAACCACCAATGGCATTCTGTCAGTGTAGCGCTCAACAATGAAAATCATGTATTGCTACTTAAATTAAATAATATCTCTAAGTCTTTTTCTTTTTCTTCAAAGTTCACTTTTAATCATGGCAACCACCACCACAACAACAACAACAACAACAACAACAACAAACTCAAGTACTTATACATCGGCAAAAATCCATTCAGCTCTCGTTTCAGGCTTTCGAATGAAGCTGTGAGGGGAAGACTAGCATCATTTAAATCATAAGCATAATCTTCATCTTCATCATCATCATCATCACCACTACCACCATCATCCTCATCATCATCACCACCATCATAATCACCACTACCACCATCATTATCCTCATCATCTTCATCATCTTCATCATCAACACCGCCATCATCATCATCATCATCATCATCTTCATCATCACCACTACCACCACCACCACCATCATCGTCATCACCACCATCATCATAACCATCACCACCATATCCACCACCATCATCATCACCATCACCTTCATCTCCACCACCACCACCACCACCACCACCATCATCCTCTTCATCATCATCATCATCACCACCCACACAGGCTGGGGGCACAGGGGGCTTGCAGGGCTGCTTGAGGGGTGTTGACGTGGGCAATGGAATGGTCGACCCTCAGCAACTCCTGCCCCTCAATGACGATGACGACGTCACCAAGAATAAATATAATAATAATTATTATTATAATAATGAAAATAATAATAATAATGAAAATAAGAATGCACCAAATAATACAAATAATAGTAATAACAATGGGAATAAATATAATAATAATACAAGTAATAGTTATGATGTCAGTAACAATAATTACTTGGACGATTACTACAAGCATTTATACAACAGCCAATTCAGGCAAATCAAGAACCAAAGAGTTTGGACCATCGGTTGCTACGGTGAGCAGAAATCAGAAAATAATAAATAATAATTAAAATAATAACATAAATGTTTTAAATATATTATAATGAACCAAATATCTTACTGGATGCTTCTATAAGAACAGCAGATCATCGTGCAAAAATTACATTAAAAAATATGTGAAAAATAATAATAGACCAAATAACTTACTTGATGAAATTTAAGAAACAATTATCTAATTAAAAGTTCAATTAAATATCCAATTTGAACCAATTAAGAGCCTACAGAGCGGTGTGGTCTCACGACGTGTGCTCACATGGGCATGTGTGTGCAGGGCTGGTCAATGGTGCAGTGTGACTGTGCCATGACCACCTATAAGGGACCGAGGTGTATGCAAGGTGGGTGGGTGGGTTGGTGGGTAGGTTGGTGGGTTGGTGGGTAGGTTGGTGGGTGGTGAGTTGGTGGGTGGGTTGGTGGGTGGGTAGGGTAGCAGATGGGTGTGTTGGAATGTGAATGTTTGAATGAATGGTTGAGTGATTAATAGGAGTTAAAGGTGGACCAAGTAAGATCAAAAGAGGAAAATAAACTGATTAAAAGTTGCATAAGAAGAGTTTCGCATGTTCGGTGTACGGATAATTTTTCAATAACCCCACAATCTTTCGCTTACAGAAACCATTGGCTTCTTGTTCAACATTCCGAACACCAATTCCAAAAAAGACTTTAACAACAACCTCAACAACAAAAACAACAACCCCAACAACAATCTCAACATCAACCTCAACAACAACCCCAACAACCTCAACAACAACCCCAACAACCTCAACAACAACCCCAACAACCTCAACATCAACCCCAACAACCTCAATCACAACAAAAACAACTTCAACAACAACCTCAACAACAACTTCAACAACAACCCTAACAAAAACATTTTCAAAAACAACAACAAGAAGATATCTGAAAGTACACACCCCACTAGTGGTGATGATAGTGATGACAAAACTGTAGCAGTTAGTAGTCGGAGCATTACTGTAGGTGGTGATAATAGTAGTGGTGGAAAAACTGACGGTGATGATAGTAGTGGTGGAAAAACTGACGGTAATGATAGTAGTGGTGGAGAAAGAGGAGGCATTGTGTACTTGCAGGCAGACGAGCAAGTTGAAAGATTGGTGGACTATTTGGCTGTGAGGATCAGGTGTTTTGGAAGTGGTGGTGGTAGTAGTAGTACTGATAATGTTGTTAGTAATAGTAGTGTTGGTGGTGGTAATAGTGGTGGTCGTAGTGATGATGGTGGTGGTAAGGATGATTTTGTTAGTGTAAGGGAAGGTGTTAAGAGTAGTAGTAGAAAGGGTGCAAGTAGTAGTATAAGTGGCTTGAAAAACGATAAAACAGCTAATAGTATTAACAGTAAAAAATTTTTAGTTGTCGGTTTTGATAGTAGTAGCTTTGGTGCTGTTAGTAGTAGTAGTAGCAGTATAGGAAATGGCTCTGTTCTTGATATTAGTACTATTGGTGATAGTAGTAATATTGGTGGTGGTGATGGTAGTAGTATTAGTACTGGTAAGACAGCAGGGGAGGGCAGGATGACCTTGTGGTACATCTCCAGTCTGAAGTTCAAGGACTTCATCCGACTCGAAGTGGTGGGTGTGGCCTTTGAGGGTCGAAGTAGTGTATTTAAAAAGTTTAATTTCATTTTTATTTACAAGTTATGACATTTTTAAATATTTTCAGCATGTGTTTGCAAAAAAATGTTTGCAGTTAAAATATTTTGAAAATTGTGTTTCATGTCAAGACTTCCATCATCGCTCAAGCACAAACACACACACACAAACACACACACACTCACACACGTACGCAGACATACGCACACACACACAAACACACACACACAAACACACACACACACACACATACACAAACAAAGGTGGACGGAGCCATAGAAGTAACCTACAATCTAGGCCTTCTCGACCATACGATTAGAACCACTCACACATACATTCAGCAAAACACCTCCTACGTCATAGGCTTCCGTAGGGAAGGCGCAAACGCCAGTATCTACGTAGACCACACCATGGTCGCCTCTCTCCAGCCAAGAGGTCTAGAGGAAGGCGTGGGTTTGTGATGGTGAGGTTGATTTGGGATTTGAAGTGGAAAGAAGATGGAGGTTAAAGGGGGAAGGTTAAAGATGGGAGGTTAAAGGGGGGAGGGTTAAAGGGGAGAAGGTTAAAGGGGGAAGGTTAAAGGGGGGAAGGTTAAAGGGGGTAAGGTTAAAGGGGGTAAGGTTAAAGGGGGTTGTAGGTGTTTACTCTGATATCAAAAGTTATAACAACACGCAACACTGTCAACATCGCTGCCATTGCTGCCATTGATCCACCAACGTTCTAACAAGAATTCCTTATGACAACAACAAAAACCACTAAAATAACACTGCAACCGCAACAACCAAAACCACAAGAGCAAAAATCCAACAACAACAACTATTACAACACACCATCAACCAAAACAACAACACCAACCCAACCACAACAACACCAACCCAACCACAACAACACCAACCCAACCACAACCACAACAACAACCTCAGGCCGTCAGTTGAACGTCTTCAATGGGCCTTCAGTGTTCTATGCGGGAGGCATGCCAGAGGAAGCGAGTGTGAGGAGGAAGAAGAGAAGTGGAAGTGTTGTTGCTGGAGATGATGATGATAGTAGTGTCGTTCATGATGGTAGTGATACTGCGGGAAATGATAATGATGCCTATAGTAGTGATAATCGTGATGATAGTAGTACTAGAGAAAGTGATAATGGGGCCTATGATAGTGACAATGGTGATTATAGTGTGGATGAGGACTATGATGAAAAGAGTTGTGATGATTTTAATGATGAAGCCGTTCTTGAGAATCAAAACCAGTTCATGATCTCAGATCGCAAACATTTGTTTTACGGCGAACATCAAGCTCGCCGCAAACGTATGGTTCGCGATGGTGTAAATGTTCTTCTGAATGGAAGAAGTTCCAATGACAAGAGAACAACCGTTTGGAAGAACATCTTTGTGGGATCAATGCATGGTTGGTGGAGTTTAAACAACCTTTCAACAGTAATCTTATGGTACTGCGATTAAAGATTATTTTGAGATTGTCGGCTTATTTGATTTTTTTAATGAGCTTTTCTTCGATTTGAATTTATTATTTCATATAATTATGAGTTATCAAAAAAAAATCATAGAAAAATGTAAATTTTCTCACTTTAATTTTCTGATTAATTCTCAAATTCGTCACTTCACCGCCAAAAATGCATTCTCCATCGGCAGGCCTGGTGTGGAACGGGGCAGAAGTATTTGAAAAGGCGTGGAGGGGGCATGAGGGGGCCGTGGTGGTCAACAGGGAAGCTGTGGTGGTACTCAGCACTGTCCCTTGTCTCCCAGGGTTGAAAGAATTTTTTTAAATAGAATTTGTTTACAATTTTTTAAATATTTAATTATCTGTAGTGCAACTCATTTTTAGAACCTTTTTCATTCTTATTACTGTGTATCAGCTCACCAGGTTGCAAAGAAGACAATCAAACAAAGAATAGAACAAATGATGATAATGATGACGGTGACGATGATGCTGATGATGATAGAGATGAAGATGATGGAAGTGGCTCCGGTAACAATGAAAAAGAAAAAGAAAACGATGCTAACGATGATGATGATGATAGTGATGGTGATAATGATAATGATAATGCTGATGATGATGACAACACCTCGACAACCATATCCAGTGTGAAAACTATCATACAAAACTACCATTCGAGCACACAGTCGATGATGACCAGAGGAACCCCTCCACCAACCCCAAAGCCCTCCTCTCCCACCCACGGCCTCCCTCGCAGACACACCACAACTACGATGGCCGAAAGACTCCACAAAAACACCTTTGAGAGCAGGTACAAGACCCCTTTTCCTGGAAATCACCAGTGGAGAGGTGGCGATGGTCCGAGAAGGGAGAGTCTACAGATCCTGAAAAGTTACTCCACAAACATCTCTGAAAACAACAACAACGATTATCACAACAAGCAACTCATCAGACAATCCGTTGCAAGGCCTCGCACAAACTCGGTGAGTGACATCGACGAATACAAAGAGAACTACATGCAGAGGGGCCTCGATGGCAAGTACAGACTGCTGCACGATATCAAGAACTCCAGAAGGTCTCTCTTCCTGAATCTTTTCCTCATCCTGGGAGTCGCCCTCTCAGTCTTCGTCCTCCTCATCATCCTCTTCTGCTTCTTCTTCAGCAACTACAGCAACTGCTCCTTCAAAAAGAAGAAACAGAAAACAACGCCAATCATTTCATCCTCTTCTCGCGTCGTGGCCAACCCCACCAAGGCCACAGTCGACACAATGGTCTTCTGTCCCGCTGGTAATCATCAAGAATCTTCGGTCATTTCAACGGGTCCAGGCGGGCCTCCCTCGCCCAAGAACTGCAACACCAAAGAGTGGTTTGTGTGAGAGACACCCTAGTGAATATGTTTATTAATGTGGATTAAATAACTGGTTCAAAGTTGAGACTCTTTACATCATCGTGTTCAGATTCGTCTGCAGATGTATGTAAGTTCTTCATAAATACTTTGGCATGTCGTGTGTTCTGTTTCATTCGATGCGTTATAATCTGAATAATAATTAAAAAATTCTTAAATTATTCTTACAATTTATAAGTTATTTTATTCATTTTTATTGATTCAGTTTTCCATAGAGATTCATACAATTATTCTCACATGGTTTTAATAAAGTTTCAAGTCATTAATTGTCAGATCCATCGAATCATTGCATAATATGAAGACAAATGTTCATTACTTAGTCGTCTGTGTGACCTAGAAACATTTTGTGCGTCAAAGCTGTTGTGTTCGCAACCATGGGCTGTTGTTTGATGGTCTAGAAGAAGGCCTTCGACTTTGTCTTCAGCTCTAAAATGTCGTTCTACTTCGTATTTTGCCTCGGTTTCATGTAGTAATTGTGCATCATTTCGTTAATATCGCTTAATTCGCATTTTGGTTGGTTCATTAATTGTTCTTCGTTTGGTTCATTAATTGTTCTTCGTTTGGTTCATTAATTGTTCTTCGTTTGGTTCATTAATTGTTCTTCGTTTGGTTCATTAATTGTTCTTCGTTTGGTTCATTCCAAGAATTGAAAAACGTTTTATCACATCAGTCATTTCATCATGCTCATCACCATCATCATCATCATCATCTTCATCATCATCATCATCACCGAGTGGGCCCAATTAAGAGATCGGAAGGCATGTTGAAGATAGGTAGAACAATTCTTAGAAGCAAGGGCGTACAGAGTTCAAATTGGAGCTTATATAATGAGTTTTCTTTTGAGCAACAGAGCTGCCCTTAGGTTTTATCGCGACGTATTAACATACTGATTTGTTTGGCGCATCTTAGTTTGATGTGAATACTGTTGCAAGCAGTAAACTCACAGCCTGAGTAATATTGTCCGCATATTAACACAAAGTCACTCAGGCAAAACCAATTTAAATAAAAATTAAATGTATTTTCGAAATCCTATAACAGAGGATGAAACCTAGTTCATGAGGGGGCTTTAGAGTTTGAAAATAAAGGTAACACCTTTTTGTTTTTACCCACATCACATGTAACTATTAATGTAACATCAGTTTAACTTACATCACAATTGAACTTCAACTTTTTAAATTACATGTAACCCTACTGCCATCATCTTGGTAGTTCCAAACGACATTTCACAATTTTATTTGTATGCCAATGTATCGGATGGTGTTGTAAACGTGTTCCTGTGTTCTTATGTTAGTTCCGATTGACTGCAAAAGTAATATTACCATGTTAGTTGTTCGCGTTCTGTTCACAAAATTGATTTTCGGTCTTTTTGCTTTTCCAGCGCATGGTACATAGCAACTTCTTTCACATTTATTAATGCTAATATTTTTCTTCAACCGCTTTAAATTGCAATATTCCTTCTGGCCCGTTTTCACATTAAATTCTAGATTTGTCCAAAAGTGTTGCATATTAGTGCTCTTCGTTGAATCTTTTAAAGTAGATTTATAAAAACAAGATGGCTTTGTACTATCGAATAAAAGGATCTTCACACTTTCCATCACTATAACAATAGCTAAGAAAAAAATCGAAATAATATATTTAATGAATGTACAAACAAATAACAAATGATCTTCGCGCTTTTGAAAAACCGATTCCCGCGAATACCCTTCCAAAAAATGTTCTTCTCCCGCGGGTATCAATCAATCAATCAATCAATCAATCAATTAATAAATAAATCAATCAATCAATAAATCAATCAATCAATCATTTAACCAACCAATCAATCGATCTTTGGTTAGCGGCTGCCATTTTGGCAGCCGCTAAAATAAATTTGTAGAATAAACGGTTTTGGGTATAATATATTAAAATTTCAGAATCTTAAGTCTAAATAAAAGTTAAATTTAATTAATTAGAATGTTTTTAGTGCGAATGTTGGTTGTTTTGAATCTGTCAAGGAATGGCCGCAGCAGACCAAGATGGCCGCAGGGAACCAAGTGAGCTGCGATATAAAGAAATAATCCTTCCATAGCAGCAGCAGTTCCAGTGCTGGCAATGACTTCTCCTTCACCCTCTATCGCAGCCTCGGCACCAGTGGCAAGACAGAAAATTGAGAAGAATGATGATTGTGTTTTATGGTTTTGAGGATGATGTGGTGATGATTGTGCTGTGGTATGAGTGTTGGTATTGTAGTGATGATTGCATTTTTTTTGGTGGTGATAGTGATTTTTTGGCGGTGATTGTCATGGTGGTGTGGGTGAGGTTGGATTAATGAGGTTGATTGTTTTTTATATTTAAATTGATATATATACATATATTGGTAGTGGTCTAAAAACCGTTTTATTTAACAAATTTATTTGAAGAGCGCTTTTGTTCACTTAGTAAATGGCGCTATACAAATCATTAGTGATTGATTGATCAACCAACCAATCAATCAACCAATCTATCAACCAATCTATCAACCAATCAATCAAATCTTGGGAAGTCCTGCCTTAGGTTTTTGTTATCCGAGAAAGAATCCCATGGTTGGCGATTCTGCTCGTATCAAAAGATGACTTGAAAATTATTGTTTTCACAAATTAGAGGAAGGGGTCTATATTAAGGTGGACCCCAACTACCAGAAAGTGGGGGAAACCCCGTTACCCCCCCAGGATCGCCACCCATGCTATATCTAAGAAAGTAAGAATAACTGTAAATATTTCACATATGGTGCCAATTCATATTTATGTTATAGATGTTTATAAAATAAAAGTTATATATTTATTGATAAATGAATTTATATAAGTAAAAGTATAAAGTAGTCATTTTGAATACATATAATGACAGAGTCATTATGTTTAAGAAATGCTATTGGCCGAGATATTCAGGTCAACAATCACAGCCAATCAGAGAGTTTGAAATTCTCTATATATACGCTTTAACGTTTGAAATCTGCCTCTTTTCCAAAGTCTATTCTGCTACTCATTTACTATTGCATTGAAATAGATTTTAATATTAAATAAAAAAAGTAAATAAAAAAGGAAAAATGAATAATAACTGTGTTTTGAACGAGAATGAAATCGAGTCACATTTTCTGTACACATCGGAATCTGTGGGAGAAGGGCATCCAGGTGAGAGATCATTCAATTTGCATTTTCGCTCAAAGCATATATGACACTTTTACCATTTATATACATTTAGTTTGAATATTGAAAAGTGCTTCAAATAGGTTTAAAGTTTAAACTTTAAACGCTTTTTTCTTTAATCATAGTTGTTTTGAAACCGCTTACTAGATTTGAGTATTTAAATTTTTAAATGTCTGAGCGCGTGGTTTTCAAAAATGTGGGTTTGATTTGGAAACAAGAAGTTCTTTAAAATGAGAGTTAGTTTTTGAATTCTCACTTGCTTATACTTTTACTTTTGAAAAAAAAGATTAAAAATAAGAGGTACAATTATATTTTTTAATATAAAAAAGATTTTTACACTTATTACAACTTTTCTTAAATCTAAAAACTGGCTCTTATAATTCTTTCCAAAAATGCATCAAACAAAAACCAATCATATAATCTTGGCCACATCATTCATCAGTCACACTCAAAATTTATTCACAATTCTTACACCATAATTGATAAAATTCACTTTGCAACAAAAATTTAATTGACCTTTCCACTGCCTGGCAGACAAGATGTGTGACCAGATCAGTGATGCAGTCCTCGACGCCCATCTGGCACAAGACCCTAATGCCAAAGTCGCATGTGGTTTGTTGTCTATATTTAAACATAATCTCTGCTTATTCAATTTCTATTTTAATGCAAAAATAAATGTTTTAGATTTAATTTAAAATAGAGCTGTTCCACAATTAAAAATTTTAACCGCCGCTAATCATATTTTAAAGCAAAGTTTTTAGCATAATTGACATTAGAATAAAATATTATATTTTTTTTAATTCTCAAAAGTGTAATACAATTTTTATCAGAATTTTTTAATAAAAGTAATTAACATTTTAAAGAAGAAAAAAGAATCATAAATGATAAAATGCTATTTTCACACATCATTTTTAGCCAGTTAATCATGGAAAAAAGTAATCCACATATGAAAGAATAAAAAAGAATCCATAATGATAAAAATGCAATTGTCACACATCCTTTTTGAGCTATTTTCTTAAGCAAACGAGTTTTTCAACATTAGTTGGATCTAAAAAGACGCTTTTTTTGCTAACTATGTGTCTTGACAAGCTGAATATACGTTCACATGGAACTGTACTTGCAGCAGATGACAAGTACTTTCTTGCCAGTTTTGCAAGAGTCGGATATGCCCCTTTGTGTTGTTGCCACCAAACAAAAGAACAACTCTCAAAGCCTACCTCAGATTCTTTTCTATAACGTTTAATGATTGATTTGTTAATCATTGAGGTAACTTCATCTTCAGAATATGAAGTTACATATGTTTGTAGTCTTTTGTTAGGTGAAGGCTGTACAGTTTTTGAGGTTTTCTTTTTTCTTATAGTTTCTTTAACTCTTTCATTTTTTGAAAACATTTAAAGTTTTTAAATCAGGGGTCTAATGATAGCAATTCTTGACCATTGGATGTTCTGATTATTCGTTTTCTGCTCAAAATTTGGGAGAAATTTTGTGTGTGAAACGAATGATATAAGCTGAATCATCTTCTGAAGTTCATATTTCTTGCGTAAAGTGACAAATTGCAAGTAACATTGAAAATTTCAAGTATTTTTCACCCCTTAAAAGTTCTATTGCAAATCTTCAAAGTTTTTTGATTAAATGCAATTTTTCCCATTCGTTTGTTGACAGTAAATTATTAGTAATTTTGTCCACTTGCTGACTATGTAAACCAAAACAGCAAAAAACAATTCAAATTGGATAGTTTTAAATGCATCAAAATTTTAAAATGCGTTAAATATTTAACGGCGTTTAAAAATTTAACGGTCGTTAATTGATTAACGCGTTAATCGAAAATTAACGTAGATTAAAGCACAGCTCTAATTTAAAAGTGGTTCCATGAATTGTTTGATAAATCTTTTATATTACTTCGTTTCTTTCCTTTTGCTACCAGAAACGGCGACGAAGACTGGAATGGTAATGCTGCTCGGCGAGATCACTTCCAACGCCAACGTCAACTACCAACAAATCGTCAGGGACACCGTCAAGAGGATCGGCTATGATGACTCCAGCAAAGGTTTCCATCTTTAAATTAAAAAAACTCTGGAAATTACAAGGAATAATAAATACGCTGGTTTAAAAAAAAGAATTTTTTCTCGTCATCACCAGGCTTTGACTACAAGACGTGCTCAGTGCTGACGGCGGTAGAGGAGCAGTCCCCGGACATAGCTCAGGGCGTGCACATTGGCAGGGACGAGGACTCGATCGGGGCAGGAGACCAGGGCATCATGTTCGGGTACGCCACCGACGAGACGCAAGAGTGCATGCCGCTGACCATCACACTGGCGCACAACCTCAACAAGAAGCTCGCCGAGTTGAGGAAGAACGGAACTCTGGCGTGGGCGCGTCCCGACTCGAAGACGCAAGTGACGTGCGAGTACAAGATGCTGAAGGGCGCGTGCATTCCGTTGAGGGTGCACACCGTGGTCATCTCTGTGCAGCACTCGGAGGAGGTCACCCTCGAGGAGATCAAGAAGGAGTTGAGGCAGAAGGTCATCGACGTGGTCATCCCGGCCAGGTACCTCGACGACAAGACCATCTACTACCTCAATCCGTCCGGAAAGTTCGTCATTGGAGGCCCTCAGGTGAGCGTGCAAGTCTGTACTGCAAGAATGCATTCTACACCACACAATATAACAATCTCTGCACATGTCTTATTGTCGTAAACTGGAGTTTCTGTTACGAGCAATTCATCGTTTTGGCATTCACTGGAGAGGCTTTGACACATCTTTCCTGCAGGGAGATGCAGGTCTGACTGGTCGCAAGATCATCGTCGACACGTACGGAGGCTGGGGAGCTCATGGAGGTGGAGCTTTCTCGGGCAAGGACTTCTCCAAGGTCGACCGTTCTGCCGCCTATGCTGCCAGGTGGGTGGCGAAGTCGCTGGTGAAGGCAGGCCTGTGCAGGAGGGTTCTTGTGCAGGTGTCGTACGGCATCGGAGTCGCCAAGCCTCTCTCCATCTTCGTCAACTCCTACGGCACAGGTGCTTGTATGTGCTGACTAATCATTGGGTGCTTTTATTTGATTCCTTAACTTATGTATTTTCTAATAGGTATGGGTATTATACCAACAACTAACTTATTAATTTTTAATGATTAAAATATTTTATTGTATGTTGACTTCTTGAAGGGATCAAGTCCGATGAAGAACTTTTAAGGATCATCAATTTGAACTTTGACCTCACGCCTGGTGCCATCGTCAAGTAATTTTTTATTACTTAAACTATTTTTTATGAATAGAAATATGATTAGGTGAATATTATGCACCATTTTATATACACATCATACAACCACTACCACCTCTCCACTACCACCTCTCAAGCGTTGCACCACCACCACCACACAGGGACTTGAAGCTGAAGCAGCCCATCTACCACCAGACGTCCACCTACGGCCACTTCGGACGCCCCGAGTTCACGTGGGAACAACCCCGTACCCTCAAGATGTGATGTGTTCAGAAGCCGTGTGGTGTGGTCTATGGTTGAATAATTAATATTTATTTATTTATTTGAATCTTTTTGGTTTTCCATCTTTGTATATTAGTTTCATAAGCGCGTCTACGCTTCTTGTAGAGTTCAAATCTTTCAGTTCGGCTTGACGCAAGGCTGCTTAAAGACTATTCCATTAATCCAACCACAAATCAACTAAATTAATCAATCCAACGCCTTTATCTCTGAACCAGCGTTTTATATAATATTAATGAATTTATCACTTATCTTTCATTATTCTTAACTCTTTTACTTGCATCTTCATTCTCTCGCTCCATAAAAGGGTCTGACATGGGTCGGGATGCGATTTGTAGGGCCACAGTTGAACCAGGAAAGCACTCACGTTTTCATTGCAAATAGGACAATCTTTTTCAATCATACCTCAGCAACCATCATCATTCTAATATATATCAGTTCTTATATTTGTAAACCAGCTGAAATTAATATTTATTAATCTCTCATTATTATTTTGTTTTTTAAATATTTTTATCGTCTGCTTAGGAGTGAGTGTTTTTCCTGTTTCTTCTGCAAACAGTGCCCAATAACTTGGTAATGGCGGTGCTTTATCGTTTAATATTCGTAAGCTACTAAATGTCTATCAATCAATCCGTTAACCAGTTATATTTTAATTGGTTGACGCATTGTCAAATAGGCTGTATGCAATAATTTAATGGGTGTTTTTGAAATGTATCTTGTAACGCTTTAGGCAAATCTGGCAGTTTGTTTGTCTTGTGTATGCAATGATCAATGGAAAAGAGGATCATGCAAACACACGGGTCACCACCGCATCCCGACCCTTGACACGCGCCCTTTGACCTCTCTCACCATCATTTAACCTTTCATATTCTCAACTTTGTATTTCTGTTCATTTCTCAAGAAAGCTACCATGATGAATCTTAAACGATCCGATGATTAATTGAATTTATAAAATAAAGTATTTAAAAATTGTTTTAATTACTAATTCTTATCTGCTTTTGAACAGTGAAAATGCGTCAGAATATATAATTGCTGGCGTTCGTCTCAGCAGCTTCCCTTCCTCCTGTCGCCTAAGAGCGTCGATGCTTCAGAGGGGGCCTGCACTTCATCGTGGCAAGAGGCATCTCGTCCGCTTGGTCAGTTACCACCATGGCACATGTCCCAGATTTCGTCAAAGTTTTCTTTTGCCTATTAAAGACTAAATATATATATAGGAAAAAAAATTTGGGATATTTTTTTATACTGCCATTGAATAGCGTTGAATTTCTATTTATAAATAATCGATTAAATTTGGGATACATTTGTTTCAAGCTAGCAGATTTTTAAAAAGAATAAGACAGAAGGGTTGGAAATGCAAGTTTAATTTCAAAGCCTAAATCAAGTTATTCAAATTTAACAGCTCTTTTCTCAGAATTGGTTCATGAAATGATTAACAAGGCTCTATGAATTATTACCATTGCTTAAATGCCTGCATTTGTAGTGTTGTTAAAAAGAAAGTTTCATAAAACGTTATGTATGTATCTCGAAAAGACAAATATAAGATCGTAATGACAAATAGTAAAAGAATGAAATATAGATCGAAGTAAATCGAAGACTGATATAACACTTCAGAATGTCAAGAAAAGTCAAACGGCTACATGAATCCCCTTACAAGCAACTCTAAAATAAGAGTTTAAGTGAATTAAATTGAAGAAGTAAATGTTAGATGGTAGATGCTTTATAAATGTACATGTTTAAAAGTTAAAAGCATCATAAAAGAATGGAATGAGAGGACAGTAATTTGAAGCCAGATCGTAGAAATGATGAAAGTCGTTTCAGGGGAAAGAAAATAAATCGAAGATCTTAAATCCGTATCTTCTAAATTCGTTCGAAATGCGCTTGTAAAGGGGATGCGTGTTTGGGTAATAAATTGAAGGCAATCAGTCATTTGATGGTTACGGTGTGGAATAGAAGAGGCAGTAAGTAATAAAACCTGAAAATTGAACACATGGGCAGTCATCTTTTGGTTACACAGCCTCAAGTGAAGAAGGTAAAACAATAATTGTATTTTCAAAGTCTTCAAAACCTGTCAATTTCAATTTCTTTATTTTTTCTTTGATTTGGAATATTGGCCTGAAATAAAGAAAGTTTCACAGATTTTAAACTTATATGATAAGCATTTTAAATGGTAAACTTTCAATAAATATAATGAGTTATAAATATATTTAAAAAAACATTGTAAACTTACTAGCAAGGTATTATCATTGTCATCTTTAACTTCTATCAGTGCATCTCCACTCTCAACCTTGTTGTTGCCCTTTTTGGAATACTTTGGCCAAAATACGTATAAAATGATGAGAACAGCAACCAGTAGAAGAGACATCAAAACTGGAACGCCTGCATGGAATTTCATAAAATATTTATAGCATTTGATTGAAATCGTCAAAATTGTTAACTTTTTTTTATATAAAAAAAATGATTTTTGGCAGTATATTTTATAGATGATGAAATCTGCATTATAGAAAAAGTAATGGCGAAAAATGTGTTACCGATATTAACCAGCTCAGGCCAGCAAGCTCGATTCGCACTGTCCTTGCCTGAGCAGTCAAGACTGACGGTTTCTTCAGACACTTTGATGGTCATAATAGAGAGTTTCTGAAATCAATTTTATTTCATTTATTGAGCATTTTGATGTATGATCCATGAGAATAATATTTTTTTGTTTATCGTTCAGATATATTGTTCTGTAAATATTAAGTAATGCTTTAATTTCAACATAAATATATAAAAATCACTTTTTATCTTATTATCTTTAAAATTGTAAGCAAATCTTGCTCCACAAACTTATTAACGGCCAATCTTTTACCATGAATTTACTTTTAGTTAGAAATAGGTGTTAAAAAAATTAAGTTTTATTTTAAGAGAAAATAAGTTATTTATATTTTGTATATAAAATAATAATAAATTTATATAATTTTGAATTTATATGACTCTATCAAATTTTTAAACAAATATCAATTAAAAGTACTATTTGGAAGTTCAATAATTGTATAAAAACGATTAAACAGCTAGAGAATCCCTTTGATAGCCGACAAAGAAGGTTCTATTTGCGTATCTTTGAAATATTTTCAATTTCTTCACTAATATAGAATTATCAAGTGGTCAGACTTTAGACCTCATATGACATTGCTAAGTTAGCTTTAATAATAAAACTAAAAAATTGTAAAAATTATTTTGAAAAGTGGAAAGATAGTAAAACTAAAATTTTATAAAATTAAATATATAATAAATAAATATGATTAGGATTTGACGAACTATCCAAAAAATTATTATTACAATTAAATTTCAAGTAGACTAATCAAGTAAAAAACCTGAAATTAAGAAGAAATAGTATTAAAACGTTTATCAAGGAAAGAGTAATAATAATTAAACCATTGAGACGAATTGTAATTGAAAAAATTCATTAGCTTAAAATTTCCTTTTTATAATATTTAAGTTATATGGCCTGTTATGCGTGAAATGTGCTAATTATCTCAAAAAAGGGCTGTACCGCACATTACTTTTCGGGCTTGAAAAGTAGCTTCAGTAGCCGATATTCTTCTGTTTCTTTGATCGACCGAATACTTGAGGTGGTGCAAAAAACGAAGATTTGTTAATTTTTTATAAAATATTTAAATTTCATAATTTTTCATTTTTTTAAATCTTAAATGAAATTTATTCCTATTTTTTACCCTTTATTCATATTCGGCCGAATAGAGGTTATTTCGAATACGCTACTGCTCTTCATTGATAATTATTTAAAACTATTTAACAAGTTTTTAAGTTATTTAAAAATAACCCAATCAATAAAAAGCGGGTTCACATTCATAATATAGAAGTCAGTCGTATCAAGAAATTGTAAATACTGCAACAAATACTGTTGGAATAATCGAACTATTTAGCCATTTCACTCCACCCCTTCAATTCATCAGTTCTTATTCTTTCATTTCTCTTCATCATACAGCACCAACCCGCTTAAACCTTCAGCAACATTCATCTCTTCCCTCAAAGAATGAACTCTCTGTATTTGAGCTATAGCTGGAACAAGAACCTACATGTTTGCATAAAAATTATTGATTATAAAAAAAATATTGTTTTTAATTTACTTATGTTTTGTCTACAGCAGGAATAAATCTAAATTTGGTTATTTATTAATAAAATAAGTCTTTACAAAGCAGCAAACCTCAACAGTAACATAAAGGTTCAGAAAGTAGAGGTCGGACATGGACGATTTTTCATTCCCGGTCCCGTCCCGTTCCCGAAATTTGTTTTCCCGTCCCGTCCCGTTCCCGATGGGACATCAGAATTTTGATTCCCGTCCCGTCCCGTTCCCGAAATTTTTTTTCCCGTCCCGACCCGTTCCCGAATTTTTTTTTCCCGTCCCGACCCATTCCCGAAAGCTTTTTGTTTTTTTATTCATTTTCGCTGCCGTTTTCACTGGTCCCAAACTTGCTAGTTCTAAAATTTCTTAACATTTATTATTTGAAAGTCAGAGAATAATTCTTTTAATGAAATAAAAAAACTCGATTTAAATTTCAATATTTATTAAAATGAAAGTGTTGTTTTTGAGTAATTCAATCAAGTCTTTATTGCTTTTCACACGGGTTAAACCGTTAAGAGTTTCAGCTTTCAAATGAGATGATTTTGGGTCTGAAGTTAAACGACCACATATTGAAAAATTCTGTTCACAGCGAATATAACATGCAGATATACTAAACAAAATTTTGGCTACTTCTTGTACTATTTTAAAATTGCTCATTTTACTCCAATAAAATAAAACATCTTTATAGTTTTCAATTTTTTTCGGGACGTAATTGTGAATATTTGTTCAATTCATCCTCTTCTGAATTTTTTCTTTTTTCATTATAACTAATTCTTTAATAATGTTAGAAATATGTTTTTTAACAACATTCTTATTCTCCACAACTTCAAATATAAAATCATTCGTATAATTTGATAGTATAATAATTTTATTATAATTTTTACATTATAAAAACAAACATAATAGATCTAAATAACCATCATTTGTTTTTTTCTCAAAGGCACTGCAGCTTGGTCTGGCTGTACAAAATAGAATTAAATTTTCTCTAATGAAAGTCTTGGTATTTATTTCTTTTCTATCGCAAACTTTTTTCCTATTATTCTTTCATAGTGGAGATGCAACAGACATGCTGCCATATGAATAAGATCAATGGCATCTTTTCTTTTGTCGAAATGATCAACTGAGCAATCATTTGGAAATTAATCATTCAAATTCAAAGTATTAATTTATAAAATTAAAATTATATAACTGCCCATTTTGATTTCATCTGAAAAGTTTTCATCATCGCCCATTTGTTCTAATCTCCCTAATCTTTGGACTCATCATAACAACTTCAAATGTAGTGTTGAAGATTTTGATATTGGCAATGGTGGCTTCGTTATACATTTCCATTGCATTTAATACTTATTTTAAGCACGGAGTATCGATGAAATAAAGATTTCCATACTTAGAAGTTTGCTGAAAAATCATTGTTAAAGAATCCAATCCCAATAACTGTTATTCCCGTTTTTCCCGTTCCCGATTAAAAAGTTGATTCCCGTTCCCGTCTTTTCCCGTTCCCGATTTGAATGTTGATTCCCGTTCCCGTTCCCGTCCCGAAAACCTATTCCCGGTTCCCGACTTTTCCCGTCCCGAAATTAATTTTCATTCCCGTTCCCGCGGGTACCCGGTCAGATCGGGTACCCGGTCCGACCTCTATCAGAAAGACTATGATTTTTGCCGCTCTTTCTAGATTGTTCAGCCTTTCAGTAGCCATCCAATACTACAAAAGCAAAAAAAACTTAAAAGTTGAATTATAATCTAAATATTTTAAATAAAAATATTTTTTTCAACATTCTGAAGCTTACATTGGCAGGGAGAGATTTGAAGTTGTATTTTTTGAGAGTGCCATTAAACTTGAGAAGACTTAACTTGAGTAGTTTTTAATAATTAAATTTTAATGGAAAGTTATTGATTTTATAATTCAAATAGAATCTTTTTTAAACCAGATAATTGTTCAATCATTAGAATTTACACTTTTACTTACAAATGAGCATGCTTTATGGAATGAGTATAATTTATCTCTATTCGGTGAGATGGACTTATCACTCTTTCCTGAGATGGATTTATCGTTCATCCTTGAGATCAATTGATAGCTAGTCAGTGAGATGATTTTGTCACTCTTGTGTGAGCGCAGTTTATCACTCTCTGGTCCAAAAACTCTCATTTCACGTTTTGCAGACATCTTTTCTTGCGTTGTCAATTCAATGTCCTTCACTTGAGCTATAGCAGGTGCTAGAACCTTAATTGTGTGCTGAACCTTGATGATCTTCAGCATAAATAATACATTTTATTTCTACTTCTTACTTTTTAAGAAATGTTATAAAGAGCATTTGAAACTCTATAAAACGAACCTCAACGCTTATATAAAGATTCAAAAAGACTATAACTTTTGCAATCTTCTCCGACGCATTCAAAGCTTTGTTTCTTTTCCAATACTACTAATGAAAAAGCAATATTAGTGACAAAACTTTTAATTTATATAACTATATTAAAATAAATAGTTTTGATTTTTAAATTACATTAGCTATAATACAAATTCCTATTTCATTATCTTAAAGCTAATTTCTAAATCCTACATTGAGTGGCAGTGATTTGAAATGCCATTTCTTGAGTGTTTTGTATAACTTGTTAACGCTCTTCTTTAAGGGCGTGAAATTATTTTTAATTGTTTTCAAACGAGTTGATGTAATAAGATAAATTTTAGTAAACACTTAAAAACGTACTGCCTTCATGAGAACGCAAGGGGGTGCTTGGCAAAAATCTAAATAAATTTGTTTTTGATTATCCTTCTTATACTATCTTATCTTTTTTTTTGTCTATACTGTTCACAGCCTGACAGACGCAGGCTATTTTACAATGGTTCTGAGAACCATGGTTCTTATGCGCCAGAGACGCCACTCCACACGACGTACACATCTTTCAATGCATACGTCGCACACACCGCATTATATACACTAGGTATATGGTAGATCACGGTTGCTTGTCAAGGATTCGAACAGGCGACCTTTGAGTTGCAAGTCCGACGTCTTCCATCTAAGCCATCCTCTTAACTCATTTAACACTTTCCTTTAAAAATGATCGCAACTTTTCTAAACACTTTATCAAATTCAAACTCAAATTCTAGTTTGGGTGAGGTTGGATTATTGAGGTTGATTTTTTTATTATTATTTTTTTATTTTTAAATATTTAAATTGATATATATATATTCATATATTGGTAGTGGTCTAAAACCGTTTTATTTAACAAATTTATTTGAAAAGCGCTTTTGAATTAGATAAAAAACGCTATATAAATGCCTGTGATTGTGATTTTATTGATTGTACAAACAGCTAAAAAATAGTCCTATTTCGAAGGCGCAATGAAAGTATGGATGGGAGACCGTATTTGGATGGAACATATATTCTATAATATATAATATATAATATAGAATCTATATCTATGTTTATAGCCTATCAGATGCTCCATGAACCCGTATGCTAATGTTTCAATTAAAACGAAGTCTTAAAATTTAAAATGCCATATAACCATAAATATTGTTGTTTTTAGGATATCTATGCATATAACTAAACTTTTATTTGAAAAAATATTTTTTTTTATTTCGCAATCAATCAATTAATAAAATGGATTTGTATAGACTGAATTTTCAGTCTTCAGTGAGACTTTTTCGAGATGACGACTATTTACTCCCACTTACTAACTTATGTATGGAAAAAATCTTAGAAAATTTTCAAAGATTTTTTCTTGTTCAAAGTTGGCCTCCAATCGGCAAGTGTTTTTAAAGAATGATCTTTAATTACTTTTCACATAAATTTTTAAAATAATTTTAGATGTTAAAAAAATATATTTATGTATTATGCATAATATTATTTAAATAAGTATGAAATTATTATTAATATTAAAACTCCATTCTAGTCAACCCAAACATCTACTTGCCTTTGAACTTCACTGAGTTCCTCCTCGATGCTTTAAATGACGACTTCAATTACAAAATAGTTCCTGCCTTGGTGTGTTGTCTCAAGAGCAGTGAGAACTTCCCCATCAGGAGCATCAATCTGACAAACATCAAGGCACTCACAGATGAAGACCTTCTGAGCATCCTCAGAGGCAACAGTGTCAGTAGACTAATCGTCAACTCTTCACAACTCACCAACCACACCATCCATCTCATCAACAGCCAAGAAGAACACCTCATCCACCTGGGTTTAGGCCAAAAGTGCTCAAACATTTTTCGAAGGTTTATAGCTATTTTAAATAAATCTTTAAAACTTATATCTATTTTTTATTGTGAAATCTTTGTAACTAAAAGCTAAAGATTCACAAAAATCTTCTGACAGAAGTTCTAAAATCAAAAAAGAACAAAAATGCCTTGAAAGACAATCTAGAAATACAGAATCATCTGAAAATACTCCTCTATTATCATCAACTCCACCAAAATCTTCACGATTTTCTTTCTCTTCTTCACCTTCTTCTTCTTTTTCCTCCTCTCCTTCTTCTTCTTCTTCTTCTTCCTCTCCTTCTTCTTCTTCTTCTTCTTCTTCCATTTCTACAGTCCAGCCATTAAAATCTCAAAAATTCAATCTTCCCAATTTGGAAATACTCTGCATCAATGTCAAGCACCCCGCCTCTTTCTCAGTTTTCGAATTCTTCCACACAGCATCTTTCGCAGACAAACTCAGAGTGCTCGACCTCTCCGACTGCTCCTCATACATCCGCTTTTGGGACTTTCTCTGCTTCAAGCACCTCTCCTACCTCTCCCTCCACAACATCATCCTCACCAATTTCGAGGAGACCACCACCATCATCCAGAAGCTCTCTACCCTAAAGTTTCTACTTTGCTAGCTTTTTAATAGAAAATTATTAAACCACCACCATCATCATTATCATCATCATTTACATAATCACAATTTTCTTCAACATCATCATCATCACCACCACCACCACACTTCTTTGAAGGAGTCTTGACATTGGCATGAGTTACAGAGACGAGCCGTACTGTTACATTGGCGACACCAACGACTTGATGGGCCAGATGCTTTCTGGCCTGCGTCAGCTAGAATGCCTCGAGATCTGCGGCACCAATCTGGCAGGGATCAGGAGCATACAGCCCATCTCCGTGAGGATGAGAGACCTTCAGGAGTTAGTATCTTTCTATCCACCACTCATTCCTTCTACCCACCACTCATTCCTTCTACCCACCACTCATTCCTTCTATCCACCACTCATTCCTTCTATCCACCACTCATTCCTTCTATCCACCACTCATTCCTTCTATCCACCACTCATTCCTTCTACCCACCACTCATTCCTTCTACCCACCACTCATTCCTTCTATCCACCACTCATTCCTTCTATCCACCACTCATTCCTTCTATCCACCACTCATTCCTTCTATCCACCACTCATTCCTTCTATCCACCACTCATTCCTTCTACCCACCACTCATTCCTTCTATCCACCACTCATTCCTTCTATCCACCACTCATTCCTTCTACCCACCACTCATTCCTTCTATCCACCACTCATTCCTTCTACCCACCACTCATTCCTTCTATCCACCACTCATTCCTTCTATCCACCACTCATTCCTTCTACCCACCACTCATTCCTTCTATCCACCACTCATTCCTTCTATCCACCACTCATTCCTTCTACCCACCACTCATTCCTTCTATCCACCACTCATTCCTTCTATCCACCACTCATTCCTTCTATCCACCACTCATTCCTTCTATCCACCACTCATTCCTTCTATCCACCACTCATTCCTTCTATCCACCACTCATTCCTTCTATCCACCACTCATTCCTTCTATCCACCACTCATGCCTTCTATCCACCACTCATTCCTTCTACCCACCACTCATTCCTTCTATCCACCACTCATTCCTTCTATCCACCACTCATTCCTTCTATCCACCACTCATTCCTTCTATCCACCACTCATTCCTTCTATCCACCACTCATTCCTTCTACCCACCACTCATTCCTTCTATCCACCACTCATTCCTTCTACCCACCACTCATTCCTTCTATCCACCACTCATTCCTTCTATCCACCACTCATTCCTTCTATCCACCACTCATTCCTTCTATCCACCACTCATTCCTTCTATCCACCACTCATTCCTTCTACCACCACTCATTCCTTCTATCCACCACTCATTCCTTCTACCCACCACTCATTCCTTCTATCCACCACTCATTCCTTCTATCCACCACTCATTCCTTCTACCCACCACTCATTCCTTCTATCCACCACTCATTCCTTCTACCCACCACTCATTCCTTCTATCCACCACTCATTCCTTCTATCCACCACTCATTCCTTCTACCCACCACTCATTCCTTCTACCCACCACTCATTCCTTCTATCCACCACTCATTCCTTCTATCCACCACTCATTCCTTCTATCCACCACTCATGCCTTCTATCCACCACTCATTCCTTCTACCCACCACTCATTCCTTCTATCCACCACTCATTCCTTCTATCCACCACTCATTCCTTCTACCCACCACTCATTCCTTCTACCCACCACTCATTCCTTCTACCCACCACTCATTCCTTCTACCCACCACTCATTCCTTCTATCCACCACTCATTCCTTCTATCCACCACTCATTCCTTCTATCCACCACTCATTCCTTCTACCCACCACTCATTCCTTCTACCCACCACTCACTCCTTCTATCCACCACTCATTCCTTCTATCCACCACTCATTCCTTCTATCCACCACTCATTCCTTCTACCCACCACTCATTCCTTCTACCCACCACTCATTCCTTCTACCCACCACTCATTCCTTCTACCCACCACTCATTCCTTCTATCCACCACTCATTCCTTCTACCCACCACTCATTCCTTCTACCCACCACTCATTCCTTCTACCCACCACTCATTCCTTCTACCCACCACTCACTCCTTCTATCCACCACTCATTCCTTCTATCCACCACTCATTCCTTCTATCCACCACTCATTCCTTCTACCCACCACTCATTCCTTCTATCCACCACTCATTCCTTCTACCCACCACTCATTCCTTCTACCCACCACTCATTCCTTCTATCCACCACTCATTCCTTCTACCCACCACTCATTCCTTCTATCCACCACTCAAACCACCTCTTCACCACTTAAACCACTTCTTCACCACTCCATCCTTCTCTTCATCACTCCATTCTTTTTCTTATTTCACCACTCCATCAATATCTTTATTTTCTTCTTCATAATTATCTCCATCAATATATTTGTATTCTTCTCTCTAATATTCTCTATTCATCCTTTTATGCATCACTCTTTCCGTTCTTCCATCTATCCTTTCGTGAGGATGATGATTTTTCACTTATCCCTCCACCTTTCCACCACGGCGACCATCAAGGGAAGCAGGCGTAGAATGGCTGGTGGGAAGAAGACTGAGATACCTGGGCCTCTTGAACTGTGTTGACCAGCCATGCATCCGTCAAAACATCAGCGCAGACATTGTACGCTTGCTGCTCCTGTGCACTCACCTTGCACCACAACACTTCCATTCCACTTCTACCTGACAAGCAGCAACAAGCGTGCAACGTCAATTAATTACACACCACACAGACGTCAGGCGACCACACGCCAGAGCAGGTGGTGGTCTCGCTGCAGAGGTACATCGAGCGGTCACGCCTCCTGCTCCTCTCACTCAACCGCTTCTTCGAACTCGTCTGCAACGACAACCTCAATCTGTCCTTGCAGGCCGCTGCTCTCGAGGTTTGTCCCATCGCTCATGCACCCATGCGCCTCTGAAGCTTACACCACGTGACCTCACAACCACGTGACTTCACAACCACGTGACCTCACAACCACGTGACAGGCCATCTTGCGAGGTATGAAGAAGTACTCTGCCGATGTCAACATTCAGATTTCTGGCAGGTGAATTTTACGCTAGAATATGTATATAATCTTTCACGTTTAAAAATTCTAGCTTAATCTAAATTGCGCAATCACTGATTTCTTGTAGACCGGTTGTGTTTCAAAATAGATATATAAACACACAGTGCCTCTCTCTTCTACTTGGTGAAGAGGGACCTCAGAAACCATCTGAGTAACAGGATCAAGCGGTCAGTTTCCTCATTCGTCAGTGCGATCAACCATCATCCTCATCATCATCATCATCATCACCATCATCCTCATCACCGCTGCATCATCATCATCCTCATCATCATCATCATCATCCTCATCATCCTCATCATCATCATCATCACCATCATCCTCATCACCGCTGCATCATCATCATCCTCATCATCATCATCCTCATCATCATCATCCTCATCATCATCATCATCACCGCTGCATCCTCACAGGAAGTGTATCAAGGTCCTCTTGGATGCCATGCAGAAGTTTCCGATAGACGTCAATGTGAGATTCATCCCACCTTCTTTCATTCTTTCCATCATCGTCATCATCACCATCATCATCATCTTCATCATCGCAGTCAATATAGTTGTCAAGAGTGTTATTGGCCCAATCACTGATAGGAAGTCATTCATCATGTTCGGGAATAAATGAAATGAATGGGGTGTATAACTTGACGGAACACTCGGCAGATTGCGAGGAATGTCTGTCTGACCTTGTGCCACTTCCACTTTCCCACTGACCTTGTGAGCCTGCTTGTCTGTGTGTTGGCTTCATTTCAGTCATTTCAGTCAAACTCAAACTTTACCATTAACACAACTCCACCAGTCCACAACTACCACTCCCTATCAGCTGCACGACTACACTCGAGTGGTGACGGTGTTGTTGGCGACTATGAGCAAGATCAAGTTGACGAGTGACCCATTCGTGCACAAGGTGGCTCTGAACCTGCTGAACAGTCTCGCCTGCCAGGTCGACAGGCCCGAGAAGCTCATCCTGGGCCAGTTGCCAACCTTCGAGGTGCTTCGGCGTATGGAATTGGTGCAGGGCATGCTTGAAATGGTGCTGTCGTATTGCATAGATGAGGCTTTGAAGAGACGCATCAACGAGTTCAACCATTCGTCGTCGGCATCACCATCGTCCCTTTCACCGGCATGCAGGTGGTGTTGCAGCTGGTGTCGGAGAGGCTGGAGGCGAACAAGTGCGACGAGTTGATGGAGGTCGCTTGGAGTCTCATGTGGAACGCCACTGGTGCGTGCCTCTGGTGCCTCGCGATTGGAAATGAAAGACACACAAACTTCATCACCCCACCGTCACATGTGCCATTAACGACAACACCACCTCAGATGAGACAGCCCTCAACTGCGAGAAGTTCCTGGAACACGGAGGCCTGCGCATGTTCAGCGAGTGCTTCCGGGTGGGTGGCTTTGGTGCTTTGGTGATTCAGGGTGGGTGGCTTTGGTGCTTTGGTGATTCAGGGTGGGTGGCTTTGGTGCTTGGTGATTCAGGGTGGGTGGCTTTGGTGCTTTGGTGATTCAGGGTGGGTGGCTTTGGCGCTTTGGTGCTTCAGGGTGGGTGGCTTTGGCGCTTTGGTGCTTCAGGGTGGGTGGCTTTGGTGCTTTGGTGCTTCAGGGTGGGTGGCTTTGGTGCTTTGGTGCTTCAGGGTGGGTGGCTTTGGCGCTTGGTGATTCAGGGTGGGTGGCTTTGGTGCTTTGGTGATTCAGGGTGGGTGGCTTTGGTGCTTTGGTGATTCAGGGTGGGTGGCTTTGGTGCTTTGGTGATTCAGGGTGGGTGGCTTTGGTGATTCAGGGTGGGTGGCTTTGGTGCTTTGGTGATTCAGGGTGGGTGGCTTTGGCGCTTTGGTGCTTCAGGGTGGGTGGCTTTGGTGCTTCAGGGTGGGTGGCTTTGGTGCTTTGGTGATTCAGGGTGGGTGGCTTTGGTGCTTTGGTGATTCAGGGTGGGTGGCTTTGGTGCTTTGGTGATTCAGGGTGGGTGGCTTTGTGATTTGGTGCTTCAGGGTGGGTGGCTTTGGTGCTTTGGTGATTCAGGGTGGGTGGCTTTGGTGCTTTGGTGATTCAGGGTGGGTGGCTTTGGTGATTCAGGGTGGGTGGCTTTGGCGCTTTGGTGATTCAGGGTGGGTGGCTTTGGCGCTTTGGTGATTCAGGGTGGGTGGCTTTGGTGCTTTGGTGATTCAGGGTGGGTGGCTTTGGCGCTTTGGTGCTTCAGGGTGGGTGGCTTTGGTGCTTCAGGGTGGGTGGCTTTGGTGCTTTGGTGATTCAGGGTGGGTGGCTTTGGTGCTTTGGTGATTCAGGGTGGGTGGCTTTGGTGCTTTGGTGATTCAGGGTGGGTGGCTTTGGTGCTTTGGTGATTCAGGGTGGGTGGCTTTGGTGCTTTGGTGATTCCTTCACCCTCATCGAACGCCTCATGCCACTCATGCGACTTCACGATGCCAACAGACGTTTCCGGAGTCTGAGGAACTGCTCAGGAACATGATGGGCTTGCTGGGCAACGTGGCAGAGGTGCACGAGCTGAGGAGGCTGCTGATGCTGCCGCAGTACATCGTCATCTTCAGCAACATGCTCGACTCCAAGTGTGACGGCATCGAGGTATCTTTTGAGTTGTTGTCATTGCATTTGGGATGATTTTCCTTTCCTTTTTTGCTGATTCTCCAGTTGTGTGTGTCATTCAAGTGGCTCTTGAGTATTCAGCTCATGGAAATTTACATTGAGATGGAGGTGATTTCTCTGATTTTCAAACTCTCATCACACTCAAGGTGAGCTACAACGCGTGTGGAGTGCTGGCGAACTTGCTGTCAGACGGGGAGGAGGTGTGGCAGGTGGAGGGGGTGGCGAGAGGAGAGGTGGTCGAGAAGATGAGACAAGCCATCAGAAGTTGGCCCATCGACTCTGAACGCAACATCAACTACAGGTTGTCACTCCATTTAGGACTTTCGATGAAGCTCTATTGCATTGAATCATCCACACATGCAACACATCACCGTCTCCGCAGGTCCTTCAAGCCGATCCTTCGACTGCTGCACTGCACGCACACTCCCGTAGTACTGCACTGGGCTGTGTGGGCTCTATGCAACCTCACCAAAGTCTACCGTGAGTGGCGGATAGGGGTGGAAAGGTGGGTGGAAGAGCGTGTGTGGTAGCAGGTTAGTGGTAGTTTTGGATTGAAGACAAAATTGAGGAGACTTCTTTAAAATAAAATAACTTATCTTTCTATCGAAACGACTTGCGGCTCATCGGAACACCCTGGCGACAGGCGAGAAGTACTGCCCACTGATGAGGGACGAACGAGGTGTGCAGCAACTGCAGCACTTGATGACCACCACCGACGATGCTGACGTCATATCTTTGTGTGCGGAGGTGGTCAACAGGTGCCATAGCTTTTTGAAGGAAGCCAGCAATGAAAAGCAATCAAGCAGACTTATTGTGGATCCATTACAAGAAGAAGACAGTGTCAATGAAGATCTTGAAAGTGCAGATTGTTAGCATTGAGTGAGTGACCAGTGAGTACGACACCATATGGAAATATTTAAAAATAATCTAACTACAACGAATCAACGAGCAGTAAGCAAGCTGTGACTAAAGCTTTTGTTTTCCGCCCCCAAGCGACTGTTAAAATAAAACTCAGCATTCACGCATCATCTGCCATTCATTTATTCACGATTCTTTCACTCGTTCATAATTAATAAATTCATCGGTCGTCATCGTGTATTCATCAGTTCTGCACTAATCCTCGTGTTTGTGCGAAGACGAAGACGAAGGAGGCGTGACTGAAGAGTTGCTGCGCAGTTTGAGGTGGTGGTGGTGGTGTGTGCTAGAGGAGTCGTTCTGCTTAGGTGGCTTGTCGTGCAGGTGCTTACTGGAGTGTTGTGAGTTGGACGACTTGGGCGAGGGGTTGGTCGGGGGGGAGTGCTTCTTGAGGTGCTTGTGAGTCTCTATCTTCTCTGCAGGACCGCTCGAGTGTTTGTGCGTGGAGTTCTGGGCCTCAGTGGTTGTAGCTGCTAGGGGCGTTTTGCCAGAATAATCCTTGTTCAGTTTGTTCTCCAGGTTTCGCTTGTGGGTGCTGATGCCCTGGTTGAAATGAAGATGGCGTTGCTGGTGAAGATGTCGCTGAAGTCGATAAAGATGCAAATATGAAGTATAATGGACGGAGTGATAGAGGATGAGAGAAAGGTGGAAGGAATGAGATGTGCTGACCAAGTTGTAGAAGGCTGACAACATCATCTTTTGCTCTGTCTCGTTGATCTTTATGGTGCTCTGGTGGTGGTGTGGTGGAATGGTGAAGTGATTGGGTGGTGGTAATGAGAGGGGTAGTGCTTTGAGGGGTGGTGAGGTGGACAGACCTGCAGAGCCTTGATGTAGTTGTCCTTCTGGATCACCTGGTCCTGCAGGCAGACGACGTTGGCAGGAGGCTGTGGCGGCTGCAGTCTCTCCTGCTGCATGATCTGTGTTGAGCGTGCTTCAGTGCTTTGGTGTGGTCTGCCAGTCATTGGAGTGGTAGGGCGCTGAGGTCAGATCAGTAAGAAATATCTGCCTTCTGAGTTGAGCAAAGGAAAGCAGCAGCACGCAACTAAAACTTATGCAACTTCCTTCAACACGAATACACCTAGCTACACCAACACTGACATATTTGGCCTTGTCGAGGTAGCTCTGATACTTGCGCTCCATGCTTCCGATTTGGTCGTCTTTGCCGCGCAACACCAGCCTCAAACGCTCCACCTCAGCCACCAGCTGCAAGTGTGGTTGGTGTTGACTGGTGAGGCTAAGGTGGTTGATTTGTTTAGATTAATTCCTGTGGAATAGTGTTGCAAGTGATGTAGTATGATAGGCAGAATGATGAAGAGTGGCACACAAAGCTGACGTCTGCGTGGCTTTTGGGCTGTCCTTTGAGGTCGCATGAGTTGGAGAAGACTAGAGGTTGTGGCTTGTGCAGGTGGGTGGTGACTTTGGGCGTGGTGGAGGGGAGTGACTGTGGTGAGGTGGAGGGGAGTGACTGTGGTGAAGTGGAGGGGAGTGACTGTAGGGAGGTGCACTCTGAGAGGTCCTCAAGCTTCGCCTCCAACTCCAGCACCTTCCTGTTCTGTGCCCTGAAGGGCAAGCACTGATGTGTGGTGCTGCCAAAGACGTCCTATATTTCCAATACATCACACAACGCCCCACCCATGAGACACCCATTAATTCGAGCAACCAAAACACACCCACAATACACTCTCAACACACCCCCATTACACTTTTAACACACCCACAACACACTCTCAACACACCCACAATACACTCTCAACACACCCACAACACACTCTCAACACACCCACAATACACTCTCAACACACCCACAATACACTCTCAACACACCCACAATACTCTCTCAACACACCCACAATACACTCTCAACACACCCACAATACACTCTCAACACACCCACAATACACTCTCAACACACCCACAACACACTCTCAACACACCCACAATACACTCTCAACACACCCACAATACACTCTCAACACACCCACAATACTCTCTCAACACACCCACAATACACTCTCAACACACCCACAATACACTCTCAACACACCCACAACACACTCTCAACACACCCACAATACACTCTCAACACACCCACAATACACTCTCAACACACCCACAATACACTCTCAACACACCCACAATACACTCTCAACACACCCACAATACTCTCTCAACACACCCACAATACACTCTCAACACACCCACAATACACTCTCAACACACCCACAATACACTCTCAACACACCCACAATACACTCTCAACACACACACAAACACCACAAACACACCCACAAACACCACAAACACACCTCATCTTCAACTCGATCTCCTTCTTGGCTTGCTCAGACTTCGAGAGGAGACTCTTCCACAAGTCTGCTTCCCTGCCCTCCCCTCCTGCCAGCCTGCCTCTCAACAACTTGTTCTCGTGCTGCAACTTTAATAACTCTTCCCTGTTGTTGTTGTTGTTGATGATGTGTTTTTGTTGCGGTTATATTGTTGTTGAGTGTTATTATTGTAAAAGATTCGCAGCTGAAATGTTTTTTTTGTTTTTTTTCCCATATTTTTTTCGCAGCACAGAACCTAAAACTTAGAAACAACAACAACATGCACCTGATTTGCGGACTGACGTTGGTGAAGTTGTTGAGGCTGCTGGTGAAGTTTGCTTTGGAGGCTGCAGGTGGTGCGGTGAATGATCTATTCTGCTGCAATAGACACTATCATATGTTATATAGTGTTGATGCAGTGCTGATGCAGTGATGATGCAGTGATGATGCAGTGCCGATGAAACTATTGACAGTGGCGATTTAGTATTAACGTGTTGCTATGAAGAGCCCACCATTGTGTGCTGACTGGAGCGCACTCAACTCCTCATTGGCCTCCCTCAGTGACGTCACCTCCTGCTGCAGTCGCTGCGTGGTCATGTGGTGAGTGTGATAGTGGCGGCTGGAGCTGTGCAAATGCAACTGACCTCCTTGTCTGCTGCCAACCCAGCCAACTTGTCCACGCATCTCCTCGACTCGAACTCAGCCTTCGGGAACAACAAAAGCATTCAGTGCCCTCTTCATCATACCTCCAATCATTCCACGATGAAACATTCAAACGGACAGACCTTGTCGAGCTGCTTGGCTTGCTCGCTCGCCCTCACTTGCAACTCCACCAGTTGCTTCTTGTACGTCTCCAACTGAGACTTCAGCTTTGGCAGCTTCTTCACCTCCTGTCGGTGGGTGGGTGGGTGGATGTTTCAACAAACATGTCAGGAGTGACAGGAGCATTTTGAGACAGCAAGCACCTCCTCCAACTCGAGATTCTTTCCGATGTAGCAGCTGTTCCTCTCCTCCAGGTACTTCAGCTGACTCCTCAGATCACCGCCCTCTTCTGCATTCAAGCACGTCAGCATTAGCGGCGCTGCAATATTATAGCAAGGATAAACACTTTAACAGCGCCTAGCAACTTCAACAGCAGTCTATAAGGTCTGCAAAACAGCAACAAAATTCACAGAACCTAGCTTCTTTTTGAGGCTGTTGATGGTGCCCTCGTATCTGGTCTGTTGGAGAACTGCCATTCAAAGACTCCTCATCGAAACAACCAGCATTCTAATGCAACTAACTGAACCAGCAGCATTCTAATGCAACTAACTGAACAAACAGGCAAACTGCAAATGAAGAGCATTCATCTCGAAGGCATGGTACCGTCTTGTCGGCATGGTGACGCATGATGTCCACCTCGTCCCTCAGGTCCCTGTTCTCCTTCGCCAACTCCGTCATCGCATCCACCTTCACGCACCATGAAAATGCCATTGTCATGATAATGATGATGATGATGATGATGATGATGACGATGATGATGGTGATGACGATGATGACGACGACGATGATGATGATGACGATGATGACGACGACGATGATGATTATGTTACTTTGCAGTGCAGTTGTTGCGTTTCTAGCTCGAGGGCCTCAGAACGCAGCCTGTAGTCCTCCCTCACTGCGAGTGGCCGTTCAAACTTGCAATCAACATTCATTAGGAAATAAGCAAATCTTTATTCCATAATATGAATAACATATATTAATTTATTTATTTATTAATATTTTTGTTATTGTTGCAATGACTTGCTTCGGCCTTGAATAGTTCTTCTTGGCACTCTTCCAACTGCTTCTGAGTCGTCTGCAGACGCCTGCCCAGTGTCGAGCTGCATGACGACGACACAACAATGACGTCATATCAAGAGCATCATAAGTAGCATGAAGACATAACTATAGAATGACTATAGAAGCAATAAGAACTTTCTACCAATATGAGATCGTAAAAGCTGAAAATACAGATAAATTTAAAATAAAATTAGATAAATACTGGGAAAACCATCCCATGATGTACAACTATAAGTGCGACTATGACATAATAGTAAAAAATAATTCAAATACATAAACATAAATATATATATATTTTATTTTTATTTTTATAACCATTATAGAGGTCAAAAGATCTGCGTGGTTTTAACTCCCTAAACTAAACTAAACTATAGTCATTAATACTGACACATGCTTTCAACAAGACAGAGACAGTGTCTCTGAAGCACTTACTCAGGGTGTTCGAGGCAGTGTTGCAGTCGCAGCTGCAGCTGCTCGCAATCAGCCATGCATACTGCCTTCTCCTCGGTGGCTGTCGAGAGCTGAGAGGTTGTCAAGTTGGGTGGGAGTGGAAAAGTGAAGGATGGTGGGTGCCTCGATGGGTGTGGAAAGAATGGATGAATTAAGAGATGTGTAAATGGATAGATTGAAAATGGATAGATGAATGTACGAATAGATAGATGAATGTACGAATAGATAGATGGATGTACGAATAGATAGATGAATGTACGAATAGATAGATGGATGTACGAATAGATAGATGGATGTACGAATAGATAGATGGATGTACGAATAGATAGATGGATGTACGAATAGATAGATGGATGTACGAATAGATAGATGGATGTACGAATAGATAGATGGATGTACGAATAGATAGATGGATGTACGAATAGATAGATGGATGTACGAATAGATAGATGGATGTACGAATAGATAGATGGATGTACGAATAGATAGATGGATGTACGAATAGATAGATGGATGTACGAATAGATAGATGGATGTACGAATAGATAGATGGATGTACGAATAGATAGATGAATGTACGAATAGATAGATGAATGTACGAATAGATAGATGGATGTACGAATAGATAGATGAATGTACGAATAGATAGATGGATGTACGAATAGATAGATGGATGTACGAATAGATAGATGGATGTACGAATAGATAGATGGATGTACGAATAGATAGATGGATGTACGAATAGATAGATGAATGTACGAATAGATAGATGGATGTACGAATAGATAGATGGATGTACGAATAGATAGATGGATGTACGAATAGATAGATGAATGTACGAATAGATAGATGGATGTACGAATAGATAGATGGATGTACGAATAGATAGATGGATGTACGAATAGATAGATGGATGTACGAATAGATAGATGGATGTACGAATAGACAGATGGATGTACGAATAGACAGATGGATGTACGAATAGATAGATGGATGCACGAAAAGATAGATGGATGAATAAATGGATAGATGGATGAATAAATGGATAGATGGACAGACGGATGCACCTGTTTATGGAGGAGTGCACACGTCTTGAGGGCTTCCTCTTTCTCTTCACGCAGCCTCTGCAACTCCTGCGACTGCCTGGCGTGCAGGAGAGTGCTGTTGCCTCCGTTTGTGTGGTTGTCATCGTTGTTGTTGTTGTTGATGTTTTTGTTGTTTAATGGTGGTGATGATGATGCTTGCGTCTCAAGGTCAGAGTGTTGAGACGAGTCTGGTGACGTCATGACCTTGAAGTGTGCGATAATTTGACCTTCAAGTCATTTAAAAAGAGTGCAAGTAATTTTAAATACACTACAAAAACCTTCTACCCCTCCTCCTTCCCTCCATTCCTCTCTCCCCCCCATCCCTCTCTCTCCCACCCATCCCTCTCTCTCCCACCCATCCCTCTCTCTCCCACCCATCCCTCTCTCACCTTCCATCCCTCTCTCTCCCCCCATCCCTCTCTCTCCCACCCATCCCTCTTTCTCCCACCCATCCCTCTCTCTCCCACCCATCCCTCTCTCTCCCACCCATCCCTCTCTCACCTCCTTGATGGCCAGCATAACAAAGTGTTGTAGTTCCTCTTCTAAACCCAAGATATTCTCTACATGCATCTAGTTGGTTGATGATAATGATGATGACGACGATGACGATGATGATGACGATGATGATGACGATGATGATGACGATGATGATGACGATGATGATGACGATGATGATGATGATGATGATGATGATGATGACGACGATGATGATGATGATGATGATGACGATAAAGATGATGATAATGATGACGATGATGATGATGATGATGACGACGATGATGATGATGATGATGATGACGATAAAGATGATGATAATGATGAATTGAGCACCTCCTTGTTCTCACACGAAACAGCACATCCCAGCAGCAGCTGCAGCAGCTTGCTTGTCTCTCTGGCATCCTCGCCTTCAGCTGTGAGGTGTGTGTTGAGGGGGCAAGTGAATGGTGGTAGGTGGAATGATGGTTGTGATAATGATGATTGCGATGATGATAGTTTTGATGATGATAGTTGTAATAATGATGATGGTTGTGATAATGAGGCTCATAACAATAGGCGGCTGGCATGCATCGAAGCAAGATTCCTACACAAGACTCACCAATGGCATTGACGTCGGGCGTGTGGCGTTCGTGGATGGCAATGGACAACTTCTGAGTGGAGTGGAGGGAAGAGTGTTCATTTGAGGCTGAATGCGTTGGAGTACAATTAAATGTCACCTTCTGGTAGTATTCAAGAAGCCCTTTCAGTATCTTCTTGAGATTACTTGCCTGAAGTTTATTTTTACAATTATGTTAAAAATGAAACTTCACGACGTTTATTTAATAATGAAGAATGATTGGCTGATGGTGACCTTGATCCTCCAATCGCCAGAGACCTCCCTCTTGATCCTGCAAGACCACTCCTCATTGAAGTGCTCAGGTGACCTGTGGTTATTGGAAAACTCGTGAATATATTAGGGACTGATAAACTAAAGTATAATTTTATTCTACATCTCAAAATGATTTGCTATATATTTGCTAACATACAGTTCTGTGAGTATTTTGCAGATGATGTCTCCATTACTCAAGTCTGCCACTGAGGTAACAGGCCTTGGCAAGTTGAAGGTATTCAACTGAAAAACAAAACTTTTGATAATTCTATTAATCCCCATAATCATCTCGCTCTTATACATTACACAGTTCTAAACTATTCCTCTCTTGAATGTGTGCACTGTTTGCCACATCTTCCCAACTGAGATAAGGTTGGAATATCAAGCTATCTGTTTCCTGTTGTTGCAAAAACTTTAATTCAATATTATTTGGACATTCACAACTTTCTAAGAGTGGAAACATTCAGTTCTTTAAAGAAAGGCACTCTCAAGACTCGAGCTAAACTAAAGTTTCTTGAGACAAACGTTTTTCCACATCCTATGAATATTGCACTCTTTTATCCTTTAAACTCACTTTAAATGAGCCCTGACTCCTGAAGCGTATAGAGTATTGATATCTACCAGATATCGGAAAAAATAATAATTAGTTAGCAAAAGTAAGTAGCAAAATTGCTTGCAACCACTTGCAGTCATTGGTGGAAGTCACTTTGGTGACAATCAAGAAGATGTCGGAGTCAACTTCCAACTCTTTTGCTTTTGGCCTATAAGTCTTCCCTGTATTGACTTTAGCAAAAATCCATCTGATAAATTTTCAATGGCATCAAAGGAGTCCGCGTACATCTCCAAGAATCAGTCACTGAATCTTGGCTCAAGATTCTTGGAGATGAATTTTCAGTGGATAGAGCTTATAACATGAGAATAAAGGAAACTCAAAAAACCTAATCATTAGGTTCTAATGCAACCTTTGTTCAATAATTATCTTCAAAACCTTTACCAAAAATATCAATTTCATTAAATTAAAGTTTAATTATTAAACTGAATGCTAATAATATAATTAACAAATAGAATTGAATAATATTATAAAGCAAACTTAAATTTAATTTTCATTTTTACAAACTTTTAAAAAAAATTTTAAATGAGTATTTTCTTAAACTTGCCCATTTAATAAGTTTATCACAATCAGAATTCATAATTTTATTTCATAGTAATTTCAGTGCAATTGTTTTAGGCATTTAAATGTAAACTTAAGCTTAATTTATGTAAATGATTATCATTTTTTTTTAAACATTTAATTTACAAAAATAATATTTACAATCGGTTTTATATATATTATTTAAAAATACTTTAATGTTGAAATATTATGCACTGTTTAATATTATGACTGATAGTTTTAGGTTCACTTTCTTTTTAAACTTTAAAGGTTACCAGATTTTGGAAACGCAGTTAAACTAAATATCTTGTTAAATATGGACCGTAACCAATTCGGAGGTCAGTAATTTAGATTTATCCTTTATATTATATTTGAATATTTCTATGACACCGAGGAGTTTCTTCACTGACAATGAATTACTGTCCTCATCTCTATGCCACCTTGCTCTTTAATAAAGAGTCTTTATTTATTAATTAAATATATTCAATTTCAATATAGAGCTTTTGAAAAATACAGTTTCACTAATAACAAGCCTCTTTCTCACTTTTCAGGTGGTTCTCAGAGGGGCTTCATTTCTCCTTATATGAACATCGACCCCAATCTTCTTATGATTGTTAGTTATTCTTTTTTTTGATGCATTAAATTTTAATGGTTGAACGTTTGGTTGAAAACATATTTCAGTTCTTATGCAATATATTTTATATCCAGGACTCAGAGCCTCAGTTCATAATGCCTGAAGGGGCTAACCAACGGAGAGGCAGGTTTGAACTAGCTTTTTCTCAGATTGGAGGCACTGTGTGTGTAGGTTGGTGTTTTTTTCAGTAGTGTTATCTAGTCACAGTCGTTTATGAAAAGAAAATAGCATCTATTTATTTAATAATTAATTTGTTAAATATCATTTATTAATAAGCCAGTGCATTTGCAGGAGCTGCAGTTGGAGGGTTCACAGGTCTGTACAGTGGCATCAAGGAGACTGCTCAGATAACTGGACCAGTCAGGAGGACTCAGTGAGTTGGTGCACACGATGGGTGCATGCTTTGTTTGTTCTCTCAACTACCTCCACACCCTCGCACAGACTATTGAACTTCATCACCAAGAAGGGAGCATCCAGTGCGCAGACAGTTGGAGTTGTTGGTGAGAGTTTTTTGCTTGTATCACATCCTTCGCATATCACCATCATTCTCTGATGAATTGATGCCCTTCACAATGGCCTTTCCAGCTCTCTTGTACAGCATGACGGGAGTGGTGCTGTCGAAGAGCAGAGGCGCTGACGACGAACTGAACACCATCACAGCAGGCACCCTCACTGGCGCTCTCTACAAGTCACCAGGTCTCTTTCTCTACTGTGTTTTGTAGGACTAGCGTTATTAAGAGAAATCATGTAGACAAAAGAAATGTGTAAAGTTTTCTTCCCGGGAAAAGAGTATATTTTGCTTATGTGATATAATTTAAGGCGATGAAGCTTCGGTGCTTAATGCCGTATGTGCTATTCTCTTACCTTTGGCTGTCCATCTATTGCAGTAATATAATGTTTCACGTTGTTCGTGGTTCTTGAATTTGAATAAAGAGCGCTATAGAAATCTATTTGATTGATTGATTGATTGATTGTTCGCCAGGTGGGCTGCAGAAGAGCTTGCGAGGAGGGGCTGCAGGACTGGTACTCTCTCTGGTGTACTGCTTGGTCAACAGCTGGGACAGACTTTCTTCCGCTTTCAACTAATTCTCTTTTTCTTTCGTACATCATTCTTAAATAAAAACCTTTTTACTTAATTGTTTTCACTAAGTATTAAATCTTTCGTTCTTTAATGTTTAGACTCGAGCATTTGAAAGTGAAATATTTTTCAAGTTGGCGTTCATAATCTAAGGAATCTCTTCTCAACTATGTCAGAATTGTGAATTAAAAATAGTATAAACACAAACAAAAATTGGAAAACAACTTCCAGAAAGAAAAATTTCATTGTATTGAAAGAGTGAAGGGTTTCAACGATTTTATCAAGAATGTGAAAATAGCTTGATACTAAATATGGCAAGTTTTTATACGTATTCGTTTGAGAAAAGTAAAAAATATGTAGAATGGAAAAGCCATACAGTTTTCTAATAATGCAGTCAATGAAGATACATGATATATTCTAATTTCCCTTAATTGAACAAGAATAATACAAGAACCTATATTACTAATGTAGGTCCTACCCCAGGAATGATTAGTTATTCATGTAAAAATAATCATAAATTTAAAGTGATGTTTGAAGATGATGATAATGAAAGCGATAGGTTCTCTGGGCAGATCGGAAGTGTCGATGTGTGTCTGCTGGCTTTTTGGTGAGGTGCATCTGATTTAGGGCTCTACAGAATGGCAAGACTGATCAATCTTCTGTTAAAATCGAAAAGTGGAAGCAGGCTCTTCAAGCAAGGCTTTAAATCAGTTTAATGGCGTAATGCATGATTAATCCGTATTGAATGAAAAAGCTTAATAATGACTTTAGACTAAATCTTTATTTTTTCAAGTTTTTTCACAGTTTGACTGGAATGAATACATTTATTTTTGATTCATTTCTATAAGCTCTTCAATCGATAAGCCTGAATCATGCTTTACCCGATTACCCTGATTTTTAGCCTTTACGCCAAAAATCCTGGTTTTGCGTTTTGACTGCCACATATATAGAATTGCTTCATTGTAGGAAAATCGCTTTGAAATAGAAAACTCTCAGAAGTTTACACCCGAGTTAAAGGGAAATCTACATTTCAACGCAAGTAGTTATCTGATCGAAATGATTAATGAATCGACCGTTTATCAAGTGCAGATGAGGCCTTTTTGTCGGTAATCTTGATATATCAACAAACGCCAGTTTTCACTAAGACATAATTCATATATTCCTTCTATTTATGTGAAAATGTGGCGAATCATATATTTGTTTATCGAGTGCTAAAGTGCTTTTTTTTCACAAAAAGTATTCAAATGTGTGAAAAACAAGCACTAGATTTTTGCTTGAAACGAACAGTTTATTAAAACAATATTTTATTGAAAGAACAACTTGTTTAATTATATTATATTTCAAACAAAAATTAAAATTTGTTGTTTTGTCCTTTTTTAATATGCTCATTATATGGCTTTACACCTCCACAACTTTCTAAAAATATTCTAAGGCTTAATGTATACGTGAGACTTTTACAGGCGTCATGCTTAGATTAAACTTATACAAAAGATCTAGCTCATTTAGTATATATTTAACTTATAGGTGTATAGGTTGACTTACTAATATGTTTGCAATTTCGCTAAATACACATTCATACTCAAATAGAAATCTATAAATGAATAGGATTTAAAGGATATTCTTCTTGCATTATTCACAAGTAGTCTAGATGCAAGATACACATTGGATTCAATTGATTTAAATACAATAAGAAAACAATTGGAATCTATATTTTTAGTAATTACTCTCAAACAAGTCTATACGAAAGAATATTGAAAGCTGAATGCATGAATAGATAAGGCCGACTGTTTACCCTCAGAATAATTCAAGCTATCAGGAAAAAAGCTGATTACAGTTGGAAGAATTAGAAAACAACATCGTTAAGCGCTGGGAATACTTTGCGTTTTATTGTAATATTCAAGGGTTTGATTTAATCTTGTTGTGTAGCTCATAGTTGGAAATACTTTCGAAAATTGATCAATTGGAAAATTTATACAACAAAATTTTTCAGCTCTGGAAATACTTGTGTGTTTAGAGTAATATTCAAAGATTTTATATAATCTTCTGGACGTGCAGCGCATAGGATAGGCAACTTTTGAAACATTGATCCATTTTAAAAGTTGACTAACATTTTAAAGACAAATCCTTGTACAGTAATATGGGTTTATTAGGGGTTTTCATCGTATTAATTGGGTTAGTTGACTTATCATCAAGCTCCCTTAATTTTCCTTCATCTTTGGAAACACAAGTGCAATGTGGGAGAGAAAGTTTCAAAAAGATCTACGTTTGTGATCCTAAAAAGATTCTAGGCACCGGAGACGATGAAGGTTTTCAGTGTAAACTTTACACATTTGACGATAATGATTTATTACTTATGTAACATTGCAATTAGTTATATTGAGGTGATCAACCACCACAGCTAGTCAGTTGGACGTGATAATAAAGAATATCGCCAATGAGACGACGTGTCCATGCAGCTCGTACTACTGCGATAACAAGAAAGCCGGAGGCTATAAGCTAGCAGTGGCTGTGGCCAAAGAAATGTTTGAAGAGGAGCTCACAGTGGAAGACGATGATGGTTACGACCCCAAGTAATCAATTATGTCAGACTTTAAGACTTGCCTCTTTAATAATCCCACTTCTATATCAGTCAATCTGTTTCCTTCAAAATCACTATTCATGGCCACACAGACAGACGAAGCAGTTGCTGATCAAGAAGAAGCTGAAGGAGGCATCAAAAGTGGTTGAGAACCTTCGCAAGCAGTGGAAACTCGGTGTTTGTGATGAAGACGTCCTAATCTTCTACTCGCATAATGATGAAGTGGTGAGTGCTTCGTACTGCTATAGGATGTATGTGGCTTCATCACAATCTTGAAATACTTGCTGATGTATGAAATTAAATTTGTGTCTATTTTCTCAATTACTTTTGAACATTCTAGCCAACATCATACACCAAAGAATGTACCAAAGCACAAAATGGCAGGTGTACACAATGATGGGCGATGTGGCGAGCAAGAAGTTGACGAAAGAGTTGGTGGATGAGATAGCAGAGAGGGCTGTCATCAGGGGCTTCTCCAAGAGTCCCTTCGATGGCATCCACTCCATCCTCATGGACTACAGGTGCTGCTGGCGTTTTGAAGTGCTTCTGGGATGTTTAAGGGTTATCAATTAGGATTTATGGCTTCTTAGTGGCGCCTCCACCATAAGTGCACTATTCTACCACTACCACAACCACGCAGGTTGGTCTTCACAGACACATACTACGCAAGGAACCCTCGAGCAGGCCAATTCGTCTCCAGTTCAGCGCCATCCTTTTGTACCTCTTCTTCATTTTTCTTCCTTCTTCCACTCACACTCTTATTTCTGCACATCTCTTTCAAGTGATGTCTCAAGATGCTCATCTTGAAGGAGCTGGCTCTTTGTTAAGAATTCACTTTTTCTGAGCCAGCTGCTGCTGTTGTAGATTCTTTGACGGCTTTTTAGGTATACTTAGGCTTGACTCACGCTTCCAACACTCACAACTCACATCATGTCGACCCTGGAACCTTCCTTCAAGATCTTAGCTACTCATTGTTACTTGCAAGTTTCCAGTCGTTAGAGTGCCTCACTCACTTGAGGAGACCTTTCTCGATCTTCATTTCAGACTGCTTTTGTTACTCACTTTTACTGAGTTACTTCTAAGAACTTTTAATCATGCTCAGTTGTGGTAGATAACGCTTGCGAGCGATTGTGGGTAGATTTGCACAATCATGATGCAAGAGCAGGATGCATTTTTACCGGCAATTGCAATCAATCATGTTAAGAAAATGCAACTTTCACAGAATACTTTTGCATGCCTTCAAATTGTATTTCTAGTTTATTATTATGAAGAATGTCTTAGTTCTTGAGAAATTTTAGGCTGCATGATACAAAGCACTCAAGCCACCAATAAGCTTTGAACTTGTTTTTAATGATGAAGGGCCTTGATTCTCATGCATTGATCTTCGTCTTAGCTACCTAAATGTGTTTATTTGTTATTCGCTAGGTGTCAGTTTATAAATAAAATAACTTCGACAGGTGAGACAACAAAGAACTGAATAACGATTACCAATTTTAAAGTAACAGATGAAGACATATAAGGAAGAAATATAGCTCGAATACAGTAACGTCGGCATCATCATCTCTTTCTGATCTTGGCGAACTTGTACTGTGCTGCAGTCTGCTTCGTTTCGTCTGCCACCTTCTGTCTATCTATCTTGTTGTCCTGTGTTGCCATCGTTACCGCTTTCAATCTACACACAAACACACACATACACATAAATTGCACTCATACACACAAGGTGACAGACACCAGTACACAAGGTGACAGACACCAGCACAAACGGCAGATACATACCAGGAGCATCTTCTGCACCATGAGCTTCTCCTCGACGATCCTCAACTGCTTCTCTCTCTCGATCCTCCTCAGCAACTCATTCACCTTCTTCTCCTTCTCCACTGCCGCCTCCTGCATCCACCCATAATGTCGTCATGCATACACACATTCATCCACCTCCACACCCATTTCATCTACCCTCAGCAAACTGCCACAAACTACTCACAGCAAGGGCACGGTCGTCAAGTTGGGGCAGCTTGGTGCTCTTGAGGACTCGCAGGTCGAGTCTGTTGAAGGCCCTCGTGGCGAGGGAGGGGTGAGTGTTGAAGTGGGCAGACAGGTTGAACGACTCGGCTGTTGGGTGCATGCAATGTCAGTGTTGGCGTTGTGAGATTGCTGCATCATAGTTCAAATGATGAAAATCAATTCATGCAAACCTTTCTTCTTGCCATCACAAAAGATTATGTGTTTGTTCTTTGGCCCATTCGGTGTGTCTAAGAGTTGCAGAGAGGCTTTCAGGTTGTCTATTTTCTGCAGAGAGATTATGTTAGAAGGATGAGCAAGAGCTGAAAAACCTCAATTTCACAATCACAATATCTGATCTGGATCAAAAGCCTAACAACTGAGTGAACACCTTCTTTTCGAGACTCCTTTTGTAGCGCACATAGTTTATGTCTTGGGTGTCCATCAGCTTCTTTTGCTCATCTGTGTGCGTGATCACAATGTCGTCTGCCTTGTGCACTCCTTCCTGTTATGGTTGTGAGGTATGTAAGAGAGTCTTCAAGGTTTATGAGATGAAGAAAGCTTTTGCCACTTGAGAGCAATAATATGAAGACCCAAGCAACGTACAATGGTCTTCGACTTGACCATGTTGAAGTGGAACTCGTCGACATTGCGGTCAAGTGCTTTCTTCTTGAGCACCTTCAAAGTGGTCTGTCTCTTGTGGTACTCCCTGCAAGAAAGACAATAATCAAGATGAGACTGTTTTAACTTATTGAAATTATCCTAAAAAATAGTTAGCATAGAGACAGCAAAGGGTAGGAAAATTAAACATAAATTAAATGAGAGCGACTGTAACAAATGTGTTTAGAATAATTGAATAAAAAATAGGTTTTATGAAACCTGCTTCGTTTTTGATAATCTTTTTTCTTTTCTAAAAAGCCCAGAGATTGTCTAGAAGAAGGCTGAAGTGGTGAAACATTTTGGTTAATAATAATCTTATAATAAGGGTCTCATTCTAGGATTAGTTATCATCATGAAACAAGCTCAAACATTGGGCATAATGTCTATTTAGGAGTGAGAAAAAAACATTTATGAGAACCTGAGACCTCTCCCGGTGAACTTTCTGATGACATTTTTCAGCATTTCTAAACGAAGACATGATCGCGAAATATAAGTTCTTGCTTGTATTTACTTATTACATAGAACTATGATAACAAATAACAATCAATCAATCAATCAATCAAATAGATTTCTTTAGCGCTCTTTATTCAAATTCAAGATCTACAACATCTATATTTCATTTAAAACATACAAATAATAATTTTTAAATGTAGTGTTTAAACGTTTAATTCATATTCTAATATATTCAAGTTTATTCATCTCATTTAAACAACATAGGCATAAAATAATTATTTTTTTCTTGGTTTCTTAACTTTCACTTCTACTTCAGTTTCAGCGGTTTTCGGGATGACTTCCGATACATTTGAAATGAGTGACAAAACAGATTCAGTGAGGCAAAGGCCAGGAAAGAGATTGAGACGGACACGCAGTGTCTCCAAGGGACACGGAGTCTTGAAGAGCCTAAGGTTCTTTGGTTTTTCTTTTGATTCATCTTTACTCTCTAACTTACTGTTTTTTAATTTTTCTTCTTTCTTTTTACTTTTCTTATCTTTTTCTTTTACTTCTTTAACCTCTTTTTTTTCTTCTTTCAATTTTGTTTCTTCTTCTTCAATGATGAATCTTTTTGGGTTGAAGATCCTAGAGGTAAAGTTTCTCGTGACATTTTCAAAGCTGCTCGGGTCATATCTTCTTGCCTTCAAATCGTCTCTTGCCCACTTTCTCTGTGCCAGAACATCTCCATAGATCACGTCTATACTCGGAATTTGAATGTCTCTGCTCGCATCGATGACTCCAGGCAGGGCACAACAGGCGGAAGGAGGAGGACACTGCAGCTGGAGTTTGAGTCTGTTGATAGCCAGTTGCACTTGCTCTGACCACACGAAGTTGATCGTTTGTTGCATGTCTGAGGACCCGTCCAGTGACGTGGTGCTCTTGTCTTTCTTCTTCTTCTCCTTCTTTGACCTCTTTGAACTCATTATTCTGGCAGATTGCTTCAATGGCCTACGCGTGAAAGCTCGGATTTTTACTTTTCGTCCATAAAAGTTGTTTTTGTTTGTTACCAAAACAAACTTTTGAGTAGCTCTTCACATTTCATTTTTCCATTTCAATTAAATTTAATGAGCTCCCTCTCTCCCATCGAGCGGGTGCATATAAAAGCTCAAAAGACTCCTTTTCCGCAGCAGACGAGATGACTTATCTGCGGCTTTTTATTCACTGCCTTTGATATTAATTTTTCGATTTCATGCGTTGGCTGCCCTACGATATACGACGAGATTTGGTGTCAATATGACATCATTGGTCTACTAGGACGTTTTCTTGCATTCATCTTAGATTCGTAGAATATGTAACCATGGACAGGTTCATTTGCGGCTTGTGAAAGTGAGTTGGTGCTTTCGATCCCTTGCACTCTTGTCCGACTTGTGTGTAGAATACCTCGTTGGTAATGTAGTCGCTGGTTGCTTGATTCCAAGCACCATGCGATAACAAGTCCTTGCGAAAACGTCAAGCTTCTTCGACATTGCTGGCGTGAGTATCCATGGTTTGCAGCCGTAGAGCAAAATAGAGATGCAGGCCGGCTTAAAAGATGCGAATCTTGAGATTAATTTTCAGGTGAGCGCATAATTTTATAAACTGTCCATGCAAGGTCGATTTGACTTATGAAATTTGGATCAGTCAAGCTTATACACCGGGAAAGGTGTACGATCTTTTACCCTGATACAGGAGTATTCGTCCCAATTACATTTTAGAGTAAAGGGCAAGTATAAACAGTCAACTTATGGAATGAAAAGTAGTATTCAGTGGCATACACTCTTATTGTTAAAGGGAAGTACGAAAAAGTACAGGTAGAAGGGCTGATGCATCAATAGAGCATTGTTCAAGCATAATACACGCAGCATAACATCAAGAGAGGATCGATCACACCAGAATTATTCCTATTGTCTCTGTCTTCGTGGCATCATACTTATAAAACAAAATGCAACAAAATTGAGCCTACCCCTCTTGCTGTATGCGCCACTTGAATATTCTAATCAGCTTTCCTATCATTCAAAGGCCGAAATAACTGTTTCTTGTTGTTTTATAGAGATCAAAAGATCTGCTTGGTTTTTACTCCCTAAACTTAAGACAAAGAAACGCAATATTTTTTGTCTAATAGTTAGGAACCTGGCATTTTTATAAAGCACTTTATACATTTGGAATTGTAAATGGCATTCACTAACGACCACCTTCCATTCTTCCTATGCGTACAACTGTTCTGACCTGGTTGCTAAGTAACTTACACTGTTGTCAAGTGTCTATCTTACTTATGAGGTTTGCGCAATTTGAAATGTAACTTTTGAAATATGTCTGGAGTTACTAGGATTTAGATGAGATATTTATATTAATGCTTTCAATAAAAAGAGCACTCTCAAATACTCTTTGGGCTCTTCGCACTTAAGACTACCCCAGACTGTTTTTGAAAGCCCAACTTGATTCTAGTCCAGACTTCACATTGTGCTCCTGCCTCTATCCTCCCCAATCTCTCTTTCCACTCTTGCCACATCTCCACATTTCAACGCTTCGCTTTCCACCTCTCTCGGAAGTGCACGCTTGAATGACTTGATGCGACAGCAATACAATTGTATGAGTTATGTACGATTATTTCACCATCGTCATCAACCTGGCATACTGACATCAAAGCTTTCATTAGGGGCATATACTTGCTGGTGTGTGAGTCAGGTGCTATATATATAAGCAAGAATCATCAGATGGGTGGTTGGGACGCAGTTGCAGCCGTCCACGACAGCAGTGAACCTTTGCCACTGGTTTAAGCTCTTGTGCAATTCTTTACCTTACAAAGGCATTTCATTTCATTTTCATCTAATGAGCTATAGCATTAGAATGCTTTAGCACTGACTTTTCGTCTCTTCAAATAACGCGTTAAACTTATTTTCAGGCTACATCGAAGAAAAACAGCGCATCCGAGAACTCTTAGCAGAATGTTCTTGCGATCTTCTTGAAGGATGCAGAAACTGGCAGTGACTGACAGCGAGGTGCTCCATCTGCTGCCCTTCTCACTCAACTCGCAGAACAGACGTCTACGAGAGTTCACGCCTGAGGACCAGAAGGACCAGGTTTACTGGGCCAAGAGACGCAAAAATAATGAAGCTGCCAAGCGGTCGAGAGAGAAAAGAAGACTGAACTGTCTGGTGTTGAGTCACCAGGTTTTGAGACTGGCCTCTGAGAATAAAAAGTTGAAGAAAGAGTTGGTGGCTGTGAAGGGGAAGTTGAGTGCAGTGGATGGAAGTGCCGTAAATCTGGAGCTTAGCGAACTGGAGGATGCAGAGAAAGGAAGCACAGCAGATGACAATGACGAAGCTGATTTGAGTTCCGCCGACCTCCAACGCAACCCCAAAAACTTCAACGAAGTGCTGAGCATGACGAGGAAGCTGTGTGATGAAATAACTTCAAGTGCCGAGAAGATTTGTGCCACGGCAGGCAAGAGCACGCCACAAAGAGTAACTGAGGAGAGCTCTAACGATAACTCCATGACTTCGAGCGTCATTTGTTCGAGCAGTGCTTTCGGCATCTTGGCTGCGGCGAAGTATTGCAAGGAACACGGTGCATTAAATAATACTGAGAAGAGTGAAGGAGATTCTGAGGGGGAAAAAGTGGCGGTCAATAGCAAAACCACTCCAGACAGCCATGAAGATTCATTGAAAGTGAACAAAGAGATTAATCAGCTTCCAAGAAGCAACAGATTCACGCTCAAAGAAAGACTCTTGAGACCAGCAGTGGACGAAGCTTCCAGCAATGCCTGTCTGGACTCTTCCAATACTTCATGCACTCCAAGTACCTCACTTCATCTTCCCTCCCCCTATCGACACAGCTGCCTCACGAGTTCTTCAAGCCTTCAATCATTGAGTCCAGTCTCTCAAGGCTTGCTGCCAGCTCTACTCTCCAGTGATGTTGACTTCAATAATAACTCCATCGAGGTCACAAATAAGAACCATGCATACAAATTCAAGAAAGATATTGAATTCAACAGCAGAACAAACAAATTTGCCATCTATGGCATAAATGAAAATCATGAAGAAAGCTTCAACACTGACAGCGTAACAAGCAGCAGCATCAAAGCACAACTCTTCAGCCCACCATGTAGCCAGAACTATCCCACCATCGAGCCAAATCATAAGTCAAGTCCGCCATTCGACGCTGCCTCTTTCTCTAATACGTCATTTTCTTTCCAGTTGAGTTCTGCTACACACTCACCTCTCCTCTACCACACCTTCAGAAACTCTCTCAATCTGCCAGCCTACCACTCAAACAAATCTCCATTCCACAACACCGATGATAAACAATACAGCCCTTCGATGGTTCTAGAAGATGGCAAGATCATGAGGAATGCCTTCAACTGCAGTGCAGTGAAGCCTTTCTATTCCTCCTTCCAGCATCACTTGCCACAGCAACACATTCTCAACTGCCCTACCCCCTACTTCACCCTTTCTAGCATGCATTTGAAATCACTGAAGATGACGAGGAGTGAAGCATGCACTGACCACCCGATCAACTTGTGCACCAAGGAAGTCTCCCACCACGACGCTCAAATGGGCGCTCTCTCCAGCGAGTCATTTGGAAGTCGTCCTTGTGGATACCTTCTCAACGCCTACGCTACTGCAGACAACTTCTGCCCTGCCAGCTGCGCCTACGTTCACTTCAAGTAGCCACCTGTTTCAACATTGACAACATTTTAAACGTATTTTTGACATTAATTTCTTCAAACTTTTCAATTTTCATCGTGCTTGTCTGTGTTCGTGGTGACTGTCCAGTGCGTATTCATGTAACAGTATTCTAGAATGCATCATTACGACAAAGTATTAACTGTAGATAGCCTTTTCACTTACATTCGAGATCTTCTTCCTAGTATTCCTATTCAATTTCATCGTGCTATTGCCATTTACAATTCCTTGCAAACTATTCTTACAAAATCAAAGGTACCTGTGGCATCGTTAGTATTTGCATGGCCTCGAAGGCTCTTAAAAGTTGCCAAGTCGATGTTGCAGACACCCTCGTATTGGAAACTACCTCTCGTTCAAGTTTTGCACATTTCATATAACTTGCCATACACTATATAGCGCCTTCAACCAGGCATAGCATTCTCTTGCAGTGAATATTGAAGTCTCTTGTGGAAATGTAATTTGTGATGTAATATTAGAGGATTATTTTATACCATCTTGGAAACATTTGTGTTCATTTATTGGCATTAACGCAATTCAGAACGATAAGTGAAGGTTCCTATGAAGATGATGTTGACGACAATGTGCTGCTGCTTAGACCAACGTCATGATGGGCGAGACACCTGTGTCGAGTTGAAAGGATGATCGACATGCACCAAAGTGACACAACTAGCACCAAAAAAGTGACAAAGAAGAGACTTTCGAGACGGACATACACACCAAGTGACAAACATACAAGTGACCTTCAAGGGTGATCTTCTCAGCAATGTGTCTGGTCGTGATGGCGTTCTCCTGGGCAGCGATGAAGACGTAGCCATCGCCTTTGTCCTTCCAGCGGTTCGCGCTGATGCACTCGTTCACTTGGGACTCTGTTGATGGCATGGAGTGGTGTGGAGGTGGGTGTGATGGCATGGAGTGGTGTGGAGGTGGGTGTGATGGCATGGAGTGGTGTGGAGGTGGGTGTGATGGCATGGCGTGGTGTGGAGGTGGGTGTGATGGCATGGAATGGTGTGGAGGTGGATGTGATGGCATGGCGTGGTGTGGAGGTGGGTGTGATGGCTTGGAGTGGCGTGGAGGTGGGTGTGATGGCATGGAGTGGTGTGGAGGTGGGTGTGATGGCATGGAGTGGTGTGGAGGTGGGTGTGGGTGTGATGGCATGGAGTGGTGTGGAGGTGGGTGTGATGGCATGGAGTGGTGTGGAGGTGGGTGTGATGGCATGGAGTGATGTGGAGGTGGGTTTGATGGCATGGAGTGGTGTGGAGGTGGGTGTGATGGCATGGAGTGGTGTGGAGGTGGGTGTGATGGCATGGAGTGATGTGGAGGTGGGTTTGATGGCATGGAGTGGTGTGGAGGTGGGTGTGATGGCTTGGAGTGGTGTGGAGGTGGGTTTGATGGCATGGAATGGTGTGGAGGTGGGTGTGATGGCTTGGAGTGGCGTGGAGGTGGGTGTGATGGCATGGAGTGGTGTGGAGGTGGGTGTGATGGCATGGAGTGGTGTAGAGGTGGGTGTGATGGCATGGAGTGGTGTGGAGGTGGGTTTGATGGCATGGAGTGGTGTGGAGGTGGGTGTGATGGTATGGCGTGGTGTGGAGGTGGGTGTGATGGCATGGAATGGTGTGGAGGTGGGTGTGATGGCATGGCGTGGTGTGGAGGTGGGTGTGATGGCTTGGAGTGGCGTGGAGGTGGGTGTGATGGCATGGAGTGGTGTGGAGGTGGGTGTGATGGCTTGGAGTGGCGTGGAGGTGGGTGTGATGGCATGGAGTGGTGTGGAGGTGGGTGTGATGGCATGGAGTGGTGTAGAGGTGGGTGTGATGGCATGGAGTGGTGTGGAGGTGGGTTTGATGGCATGGAGTGGTGTGGAGGTGGGTGTGATGGTATGGCGTGGTGTGGAGGTGGGTGTGATGGCATGGAATGGTGTGGAGGTGGGTGTGATGGCATGGCGTGGTGTGGAGGTGGGTGTGATGGCTTGGAGTGGCGTGGAGGTGGGTGTGATGGCATGGAGTGGTGTGGAGGTGGGTGTGATGGCATGGAGTGGTGTGGAGGTGGGTGTGATGGCATGGAGTGGTGTGGAGGTGGGTGTGATGGCATGGAGTGGTGTGGAGGTGGGTGTGATGGCATGGAGTGGTGTGGAGGTGGGTGTGATGGCATGGAGTGATGTGGAGGTGGGTTTGATGGCATGGAGTGGTGTGGAGGTGGGTGTGATGGCATGGAGTGGTGTGGAGGTGGGTTTGATGGCATGGAGTGGTGTGGAGGTGGGTGTGATGGCATGGAATGGTGTGGAGGTGGGTTTGATGGCATGGAGTGGTGTGGAGGTGGGTGTGATGGCATGGAGTGGTGTGGGGGTGGGTGTGATGGCATGGAGTGGTGTGGAGGTGGGTGTGATGGCATGGAGTGGTGTGGAGGTGGGTGTGATGGCTTGGAGTGGCGTGGAGGTGGGTGTGATGGCATGGAGTGGTGTGGAGGTGGGTTTGATGGCATGGAGTGATGTGGAGGTGGGTGTGATGGCATGGCGTGGTGTGGAGGTGGGTGTGATGGCATGGAGTGGTGTGGAGGTGGGTGTGATGGCATGGAGTGGTGTGGAGGTGGGTGTGATGGCATGGAGTGGTGTGGAGGTGGGTGTGATGGCATGGAGTGGTGTGGAGGTGGGTTTGATGGCATGGAGTGATGTGGAGGTGGGTGTGATGGCATGGCGTGGTGTGGAGGTGGGTGTGATGGCATGGAATGGTGTGGAGGTGGGTGTGATGGTATGGCGTGGTGTGGAGGTGGGTGTGATGGCTTGGAGTGGCGTGGAGGTGGGTGTGATGGCATGGAGTGGTGTGGAGGTGGGTGTGATGGCTTGGAGTGGCGTGGAGGTGGGTGTGATGGCATGGAGTGGTGTGGAGGTGGGTTTGATGGCATGGAGTGGTGTGGAGGTGGGTGTGATGGCATGGAGTGGTGTGGAGGTGGGTGTGATGGCATGGAGTGGTGTGGAGGTGGGTGTGATGGCATGGAATGGTGTGGAGGTGGGTGTGATGGCATGGAGTGGTGTGGAGGTGGGTGTGATGGCATGGAGTGGTGTGGAGGTGGGTGTGATGGCATGGAGTGGTGTGGAGGTGACTGTGATGGAGTGGTGTGGTGTGGAGGTGGGTGTGATGGCATGGAGTGGTGTGGAGGTGACTGTGATGGAGTGGTGTGGTGTGGAGGTGGGTGTGATGGCATGGAGTGGTGTGGAGGTGGGTGTGATGGCATGGAGTGGTGTGGAGGTGGGTGTGATGGCATGGAGTGGTGTGGAGGTGGGTGTGATGGCATGGAGTGGTGTGGAGGTGGGTGTGATGGTATGGAGTGGTGTGGAGGTGGGTGTGATGGCATGGAGTGGTGTGGAGGTGGGTTTGATGGCATGGAGTGGTGTGGAGGTGGGTGTGATGGCATGGAGTGGTGTGGAGGTGGGTGTGATGGCATGGAGTGGTGTGGAGGTGGGTTTGATGGCATGGAGTGGTGTGGAGGTGGGTTTGATGGCATGGAGTGGTGTGGAGGTGGGTGTGATGGCATGGAGTGGTGTGGAGGTGGGTTTGATGGCATGGAGTGGTGTGGAGGTGGGTGTGATGGCATGGAGTGGTGTGGAGGTGGGTGTGATGGCATGGTGTGGAAGTGAGTATGATGGCATGGAGTGGAGGTGACAATGATTGATTATTTATAGACTATGAATAAAAGTTGCATGGTGTGAAAATGGATAAGCCGGTAATGAATTATGTTCTGAACGAGGCATGGTGGGCAGGGGCATAGGGGAAGTGACTATGAAGTGCCAACCACTGATGCCTCCAAGGAAGCCTCTCAAGTCACTCTTCTTGATCATGCGGTATGTGATGCCGATTACATGGCATACAACTGAAGATGTGAGGTGATAGTAGTAGTAGTAGTAGTAGTAGTAGTAGTAGTAGTAGTAGTAGTAATAGTAGTAGTAGTAATAGTAGTAGTAGTAATAGTAGTAATAGTAGTAGTAGTAGTAGTAAGAGTAGTAGTAGGAGCAGTAGTTGTAGTAGTAGTTGTAGTAGTAATTGTAGTAGTAATTGTAGCAGTGGAAGTGTTTAGAAGACACTCACACTTCCTGATGGAGTCCTCGAAGCCCTTGATGGCAAGTGTTTTGTCTGAGATCACTTCAAGGTGTTTCTGAGGGGAACAACTCAATGAGCACAAAATCATTTAGAGCTTTTGAAGCACACAAGCTTGAAGGATTATTATTCTTTGATAGTAAATAAATTGTATTAAAAATGTAGATACAATGATAAAGACTCTTAATTTAAGAGCATATCATACACTAATGACCCACCCAAAAGTAGTCAAACTGGCAGATCTCGAGAGACTCTGACAGAGTGAGGATCTTAGCAAAAGGCTCTGGCATCAGCTTCGCGAGCTGCATTGATGATTGTTTCTTTGATGGAGAATATAAAGGCAGTATGTTTTGTGCGGTGGAATAACATTTCAGAAAAGTGGAAAAATAAAGATTATTGGGAACCTTATTGAGGTCAATGATGCACTTGCACATGGTGAAGTCGGAATGGGGCAAGTTGGTGAGAGCCTTGAGGAATATCAGGATGACTATTTCAGTGTTGAGTAGACTCGGAGAAAACTGGTAGCTGAGAAATTGTAGTCATGTTTTAACTTTTTGTTACGAAAAAAGTTAAGACAATTTTTATATTTAATTATAAAAAGTAAGTCATACAGTTTGAGGACTGCCAGGTATGCTTCCAAATCGTAAAAGTTCTCAGTAGCCGATAAAGTGACATATTTTTCCAACAGTTCCAAATTATCGGGATTGTATCTGACAAATATGTAATATTTGTAAGTTGACTCGGTTTGGGAAAATGGAATAAAATAAAATATGGTATAAGCAGATTTTTATTTAGTCACGCTTTATAATAAATAATAAAGATTTGAAAACAATAATATAATTAATATTTTAACAAATCAGATCACCTATCTAATCCTTTCACAATGTGAGAAACTTCTTCCCGCATTTGGTCAGCCATGCTTGGTATGTATTTCTAAGGGGTAAATGATCCTATTTTACCCTAAATTAGCTCAAATATAGCTTTAATTTTTACTCTTTTAACACCTTTAAACATTTTTTTACTAAAATAAATATTTTAAAACTGTAAATTTTATTCAAAAAATAAATAAATAAAAGCACAATTTTAATCAATTGGGCGCCCATTCATGTACATTTAATAAATTTTAAGAGCGCTAAAGTTATTTTTGTTAAAGTATAGAGATTTTAATTAAATTAATAAAAATTAAAAAGTATAACACTTTTTATAAAATCACAAATTAATCCAATAAAAACTCTAAAGAATTAGTTGCGGAATTAAAATTTTATAAATATTGGCTAATACATGAAGTTATAATGGATAAATAAACTATATAATTTTCCTAAAATTCAAAATAAATGTATCCATGACTAAAAAAAGAATTAAAGTCGAAACTAAAAAATGGATTCTTCATGCAATAGGATCTCAGTGGCTGTGGAGAAGTGTCAGCTGTGTTGCTACAGTAAGAGGCCCATGATCTGCCTCAACTGCATCCAATCTGGCAACTTCTCGCATTCGTCTGATGAATTTATCGCTGAAAATTAGTGCGTGAGTTTATCTTACTACAATGAAGTTTTAGTTACCCAGTTTTATATTTAATGAAACAAACTTTTGCAGTTATGTGAATAAAAGAAAAACATGGCTTGAAAAGAATGGAGAAACTCAAGAATTAAAAAAAAAGTAAATTTTTATCTTAAAATTGCATCACTACAATTTATAGCTTTAGTTAATTTTCTCTTTAATGACAGATTAAATGAATATTTGAAAGAAGACCAAGCTAGAAAAGTAAAGGTAGTTTCATTGAACAAATTCATTTCTTTAATTATTCATTGAATAGTTTCAAATAACTTGGAATCTAGCACACATAGCACTACTCACAACAGCTGCAGAGGGTCCAGCAGACCCGTCTCAGAGTGACACTTGCCAGGGAGGCTCAAGGCAGACTGCTGCAACAACTCTCACATGGTCTGTGTATTCATCCTTCAAATTCTTATGTTATTTCATATTTGTTATTATATTGACCTTTTTTACAAACCTTTATAATATTTTGATGGAATATTAAAATCATCTAAAACTTTTCAGAAAGACAAGAGCACCAGAAAGCAAAGGCTGATAATTTAGTGACCACGCGTGAGATACTGGCCATCAGAACTAAGCTGAAAAACATTTTGGAGCATCTGAAGAAGCAGCCTGAAAAGCTGGAGTCTTCTTGCGCCAAGCTGCAGGCCTCCAGGACAGAACTGGCTCTTCGACGTAAACAACTTTGCTCTGCAGTGGTGCACAAGATATTCCCCATCTCGCACTGCACTCATTGGAAGTTTGTGGTGTATTTTATTAGACGAGGAATAGGTGAAAGTGGCACACGCATTCGTATGAAGGTCCTTGCATGTCCCTCATCTCCACCGCAGTCCTCTGCCTTGCCACAAGGAGATCTCAGAGCAGGAGTTCAAGCAGCTGTCTGTCTATCTCTGCAAGAACGCACTGCAGCCCTTCCCACTCAGTGCTGCAGAAGCCACTTGCAACAACTATTCCACTGAAAACACAAGCAACAACAACATCTCGAGTAGCCTTCAAAGCAACAACAGCAGCACCACCACTCTCACTGACTCACAGCAACCATCCACCATGCACAACCATCATCAAATCTCATCACCCTTCCAACATAAAACACTCTCCCTCCCAACTTTCCCATCCACTTCAACTCCATCATTTCTCCCACACCAGCCTAGCACGTGCCAACATCATCCATCTCTCAATCCTCCTCCACTTCCACCTCCCACCAACTCCACTGCAAGCCACCAGACATGCAACTCTTCCACCAACTCCAGAGCCTCCTCCTTCCAACTCCTCAACACCTCCGCCATCAACCTCCTCAAGGTCCCTTTACATGCATCCTCACATGCATCCTCACATGCATCCTCACATGCATCCTCACATGCATCCTCACATGCATCCTCACATGCATCCTCCATGCATCCTCACATGCATCCTCACATGCACCCTCACATGCATCCTCACATGCATCCTCACATGCACCCTCACATGCATCCTCACATGCAGCCTCACATGCATCCTCACATGCATCCTCCATGCATCCTCACATGCATCCTCACATGCATTCTCACATGCATCCTCACATGCATCCTCACATGCATCCTCACATGCATCCTCACATGCATCCTCACATGCATCCTCACATGCATCCTCCATGCATCCTCACATGCACCCTCACATGCATCCTCACATGCATCCTCACATGCATCCCCCATGCACCCTCCCATGCATCCATCCATGCATCCTCACATGCACCCTCCCATGCATCCTCACATGCACCCTGACATCGTACCCATTAACTCAATCAGGAGGCTCGCATGACAGCCTTCGTCGACGGCAGGTGGGTCTACTCGACAGAGGCGGAGGACTCACGCATGCAGATCCTCGACACTCGTCTGCCCTGCAACCTGCGTCTCCTCCCCAAGCATCCCCACTCCAACGGTGTTCTCTCGTTGTTATGGTGATTAGAGATAGGATAATAATACAAGTGGTACAAAGGATGCGAATGAAAGGGATTATAGATATTATAATAATATTTGTTATTAATAATAGAAGGGCTTGTGATGTACTTCAGCATCACCACGACCACCTCAGAAATGCAGGCTGGCTTGAGTCTGCTGGCTCAGCTGACCACCCTCCTTGCCAACATCCTCGACTGCAGTCTGCCCAGGAGTCTGCACTTCAAGTGAGCTTGCTGCCTATGATGGAAGCTGGTAAAGCTCTATGCTGATGAGAATGATGGAGGTTCTGATCAAGGTTCGGATCAAGCATCCACACAGAAAGCAATGCAAACACGCAGAGAGTTCAGTGGGGACTTGACAGCACGCCAGCTGGCGAGGCGCTTGTGCAAGCTAGAGTCCAACGTGCAGTGGTTGTGTTTCTATCAGAACCTGCGTCTTTCCCACCGTTCATCTCACTGCCTGCACAGCATCCACTCCCTCCTTCAAAGCCCCCTCCTCGGATGGTTGGTTGTTCTTCTGCTTGTCTCTCTAAGTCTGCTTCTGTCGAATGCTTGTTAGGTTTCAAAGAGTTCTATGAAATTGTATGAGTTGTTTCATGCACCACCACCACGCTGCAGTGATGAGGCGAACAGCGGTAGTGGGGGAGAGGATGAGGAGGAGGGGGTGTGGATTTCGGAGGCAGCAGGTGGAGAGGCCTTCAAAAAGGAAAGAGATGATGATGCCGACGAAAATGATATTGACGACGATGATGATGACGTGGACGATGATGAGGTGCTGTTGCAGGAGAGGTTAGCGAGACTGCCACAGAGGAAGGTCAGTTTTGGCTACAAGCCGCCCTGTCGCAACCGACGCAACAGCGGCAGCAACGGAGAGGGCAACTGGGAGTACATCTCACCGCACGTCGAGTTGATTCCCGAGCAGATGCTGTCTTCCTCCGCTTCTTCGCTCGTCTCTTCTTCCTCTATAGTCTCCTCCTCCGACACCATCGGAGCGTCTGTCGGTGCCTACGTTTCGTCATGGATACATTCTTGGAGAAGTTGATGGTGGAGTTGGAAAGGGGTGGAGTTGATGGTTGAGGTAAAATAGAATCCTGCAATAAATGAACGACGTGGTGACTGATTATCTCTGCATCACCACTGAAGGGAAATACAATACATGGGAGTATTTTTTTTACAATACATCAAGTGTTTGGGAAGGACTTAACGGACTGGTACATGGATTGCTCGGACGTCTAGACCTTCTGTTATACGGAAGGCGAATGGAATTAGACAGGCTACACTCAGAAGATCTGTATATCAAAATCTAAAAGTTGATTAGAAACGCAATTAATAATTTGGCTGGAGTAGTAATTTGAAGAAATTCTAAATGAAAGACTGAAATTGCTGAAACTAGCTAGTTGTGTGTAAGTTGCGTGCAGTCAATCGTGCACATAAAAATTCATTAAACAAGATATTTTTCTTTAAAAAAAGTGTTTTTAAAATCTTTCCGAACGTTGAAGCTGCTTCGACAAGGAAGGTGCAGTTGCAGGAATGGCTGCTTCGTAAAGGCGCACGTAGAAGACTCATTTATGCTGGACGAAAACCACCAAAAAGTCACTTTTAAATTGATTTTCAAGTGCTTGGATAATGAGAGTAATAAAGAAAAATTTGGAGTTTTAAAAAAGAGTTTTGAATAAAACTATTTCTAAAGTAACTTATTGCCAACCGCTTGCGTTCAGCTCAAACGAAAGTTTTATTTTTCCAACACTTGGGTTTTTTATTCAAAAGAGTCAAACAAATGAATTATCGATGGTGAGCTTGAACTGAAGGGTAGTCTGTCATGACTGCTCAGGGACTGGAAGGGTCCTTGGACTGTTGGACTGTACACGGTGTCAGATCACGAGGGTGGATGCGCATGTGCAGCGATGAGAATACTCATGACGTGAACGCTGTCAAGCTCTTTTGCATACAATTTGCAGATGAAGGTGAACTGTAGGGAAAAGTAAACTAGAAGAGAGTGGAAGAAGGCGATAAGATTAGAAGAGGATGGAATGGTGATGAAAATGATGGAATGGCGATGAAAATGATGGAATGGTGATGAAAATGATGGAATGGTGATGAAGATGATGGAATGGTGATGATAATGATGGAATGGTGATGAAAATGATGGAATGGTGATGATAATGATGGAATGGTGATGAAAATGATGGAATGGTGATGAAGATGATGGAATGGTGATGAAAATGATGGAATGGTGATGAAGATGATGGAATGGTGATGAAAATGATGGAATGGTGATGATAATGATGGAATGGTGATGAAGATGATGGAATGGTGATGAAAATGATGGAATGGTGATGAAAATGATGGAATGGTGATGATAATGATGGAATGGTGATGAAAATGATGGAATGGTGATGAAAATGATGGAATGGTGATGATAATGATGGAATGGTGATGAAAATGATGGAATGGTGATGAAGATGATGGAATGGTGATGAAAATGATGGAATGGTGATGATAATGATGGAATGGTGATGAAAATGATGGAATGGTGCATAATCGTGTTTTAAAGTGGTTGATTTCTTCACTTGGTCTCAGTCTTCGAAACTGAGTTCCAGCTCAGTGGTCGAATCGCCCATGCTTTTCCTTATGCTGATCATGCGGTCCAGCTTGTTGCCCCACCGGCTACTGACCACTCCAATAACTCCTTCTTTAGCTTTGTCCAAACGCTCAGAGACGCTGGATACAGGCCTGGAGCCTGTTTTTCGTTCTTTTTCGGGCCTTACCAGCTTCTCAATCTTTTCATTCTTGGCAGTTTCGTGTTTGGAGCCTCTGCCCAAGCCTTGCATCCATTTGCCGTTCACTTTGTTGAAGAAGGAAGCACTCAGAGAAAGATGCATATGCTTGCGAACTTTTTCGTTGGAATCTGTTCTGTTACCCACTGCACCGTTAGTGCTAGCCGACATCAAACCATTAGTCCCGTTACTTTTGAAAGAAGGCGTGCCAATGTGAGTGGACCCATTGCAGTAGGAAGTTTCAAATGCCTTGCTGTTCAGTCTGACGGGTGTTGAGTCCACTGCCTCGTTTTCCACTCCTCTTTTGTGCCTTTCTTCACTCATCTCTTCATGACTTTCATGATCTCTTTCCACCTCTCTTTCAACATCCTTCTCTAAACTATATTCTTGGCAGCCTTCTCTCGTTTCTAGGATTTTTCTTGTTTCTTCTCTTTCGGTCTTTTCTTCTGCGTCGAGCTCACAGTGGTCTTCTGAGCCCTCCATCTCGTTGAGACCACTGTCAGGAGAGTTCTTGCTTTCCCTCGAGTGCTCATTCTGCAAGGCGTGTTTTAGGGATGTTAGTCAATGCCGCACGAGTTGAAACTGAAGGAAACAGATTAAAATCGAAGATTCGTAAACCTTCAAACGGAGCTCACCGCAGGCAGGAGGCTCAAGTCCATGGTTCGAGACTTGAAGATCTTTTCATTGCTGCACTCGACTCTCTTGTTGCTGTTGTCTTGCGGCTTGTTACTGGGGTGGGCTTTGAAAGAGAGCTTTTGAAGCAGGTTGTCGATCTGCGCGAAGAGGTCTCTGTTCTGGCTGAGTAGTCGTTCGCTGAGCGTCTGTTGGATGTTGAAAGCTTTCATCAGCTACCAACCACTGACCTTTAGTAACTCTTTTAGCCACTGCCCACTCAGATGAAACATTTATTGGAACTCAAAAACTGATTCTCGTAACAAACCTCAGCTTGCTTTCTTGCCTGCATTTCCACCTGCAATCAGTTTTTTACGCATATCTCATATTTCTGATTCTCAGAGCTTGAAGGAAGGTTCACCTAATACTCGTCTAATTTAGAACCCATTTCATACTTTATGTTAAAAATAGGATAAATAAATAGAAACCCAGAAATACTTATTGAAAAACCTAAGCCGAACCATAATTTTCAAATAATAGTTTAGGAAGTTCAGGCTTAATCAAAATTTAAGATGAGGCGAGCTCTAGGAACCGCCTAATGGACATTTATCTGAGCACCTGAAGCTGTTTGTGCAGAACTTGCAGTTGCTTGTGGAGCAGCCTGTTTTGTGACTTCAGCAAGGTGTTCTCTTGTCCCTTCACCTTGACGTCATCGTCGCAGTTTCAATGGTATTATAAATTATAATAAAATAATTTTGCTCTTCTTAATAATAGCACTAAATAATTGTTTGTGAAATGGGCCGAATTTATATCCCCTATATGCTTCATTCTCCACAACACACCCTCCCTTCCTCCTCTTCACCACACATTCATGCTTCTCTCAAGCGCTCACAGCTATTTTCGCCTCACCCATCATCCAGAAAAATTTCCTCAAAAAACTCTTTCTATAAAAAACATATTTTTCTATAAGAAGCAGCAGCAGTAGTAGTAGTAGTAGTAGTAGTAGTAGTAGTAGTAGAAGTAGTAGTAGTAGTAGTAGTAGTAGTAGTAGTAGTAGTAGGAGTAGTAGTAGTAGTAATAGAAGTGGTGGTAGTAGTAGTAGTAGTAGTGGTACTTTTCCTTTACGTTTCGATTTTAGGAGCATTTCTTCAAAATTACTTTCAAAGAAGCATTAAACGGAACAGGTCTCAAAAAGTCGTTAAGCGGCGAATGAACTCTCTGTCATAATAGTCGTTATGGAAATTAGTGGCGATGCAGCACATCGATGGAGTGCTAAAAATACCAAAGCAAAAGCTATTTCATCATTTTGATTGAATTTATCTTGTTATTTTATTTTCATTCTTATTATAATATAAATATATAGTATAAATACATTATTCCTATTACGCCTACTTCATAATAGAATCTTTATTATATTGCTGTGTTCGTATTTCTAATATGATAATCTCGAGCAACGTTATGGGGAGCAGTTAGTTTTGGTGAGTGCGGTCGTTCGAGAGGTTGGTTATCATGATAGTAGTGCATTTTTTAGAAGGGAATGATTGCTATGGTAACGATATTGCTAAAAAAGCAAAAAAGGTTTTGCAAAAAACAAATGAACGAGAGTAAATGGAAAGTGGATGGGACAGGTTGATGACTTGAGGAATGTCTGAAAACTTTGTGAAAAATCTCAGAGATTTTGAAGCTTCAGAAAACAAAGTAGAATTTTGAAAGTGGCATAATTGACAGCGTTGCCAGGAATTATGAGTACGTATCTCACAAACAATGCTTCAAACCTTATGTTCAAATCAGTGTCATTTGTCGTGCCTGTTACTAATGATTTAAAATCCCATTACAACTTCACTCTGAAGAACTGTCACTCAAACGATTCTTCGTCTTTAAGAAAAACTTCTCAATTCATTTATCTTATGAAGAGCCTGTCTAAAAGCTTTATAATGTTTGTGTTTTGAATTTTTTTAAGGTTTGAGATTTATTTCAAACTCGCGAAGTAATTTTCTTTCTAGAATGCCGAGAATTTGTTTTCATTTAAATTAGCTTTTGATGACCAGCATCTTCAAATGACTATTCACTCATCTTTAATTATAATTCATCACTTTCCCATTCTTTTCATTTGTCCGCAGCCATTTTTATATCCTTCTTTGAGTTACCACTCGTCCATCGGTCCACCCTTCATCCGTTCGCCCACCACTCAATGCAATCAGATCTGCACCTCCCGAGGGATTAATGAAAAACAATCAGCACCAACCATCGAGCTTCCCTCATCTTCCTCCTCCTTGTCTTCTTCCCCCTTCTCGTTCTCCTTACTGCAAACGTCTGCTCGGGTGTTTGCAACAACATTAATCCAACTTTTATTTGTTTGCTTAACACTTGATTAGTTTTTGATTGAAATGTTAGAAGACTTGAGCTAATGGTTCTCTGGTGCTATTATATTGATTTCAAGCCGGCATGTGCGGTTATGACGCAGGTCAAGAGAAGGCCTATGGCGGGGTGTCTCAGAAGGAAGAGATATTGAGCATTAAAGTGGGGCATGGAGGGGTCACCTGCGTTGAGAGGAAGTGACAAAAGCGACGAGTTTTCAGCCTTTCCAAGAGAAGCAAAGTCTGTGTAAGCGTCTGCGTGTGTATCTGTGTGCGTGTTATCATCATCATCAGCACACTTTGTACGTTTTAGTGTGCGTTTGAGATGAAGTTGTTTGAGCGTTAGCTGCTGCTGCTGCTGCTGCTGCTGCTTCTTGGCCTGGTGAGCGAGGTGCGAGACCTCGAAGGCCTGTCCGATCGTCTTGACGATCTCACCGGCGTCTTTCTGAGGTGCATGAAAGTGAAGAATAGGAATGCCGTTGATTGAAAAATAAACAATGAAGTGGCAATTTAGGATTTTTGAATGGTTGTTTAGTAAGCACTGCTTAATTGAAAGAACTTAGTAAGAATCATATTTCTTGGAGATTTCGATGGAAAGTGGTCTATTGAAAATAAAACCCTAACTTAATGGTGTTAGCAGCCACTAACAACAACACTAGAAAAAAACTCACAAAGATGAAATGCCAAACTCTTGAAAGAATTCACTGTAAAGACCTTTTCAACGAAAATAATTATAAATATTGCACGGATTCCCGACCTTTTTGAGAGCCTTGAAGACACTGCACTTGAAGACGTTAGAGTCGTCCTCCTTGGCGATGTAGCTGAAGATCTTCACGTCCTTCGAGTCGTGTGAGACGTAGAAGATGCTGTGAGGTTGTGGTGTGCCATCTTCATTTAGTTGTGGTGCGCTGTGATCATAATAATTTGGTTGTGGTGTGCTGCGGTCATTTTGTTATGGTGGTGATGATAGAAGTTTTTGGAAGCTCATGGCTTATTCAATTTGAGATACCACGTTATAACATTCATTCATTCTTCTCTTATCATTGCTTTCAAGAGCTTCTTTATTTCTCCGTCTCCATCGCAGATGTTTGCATCGATGATAATGCTTGCATGCCTTCCTTTCATGCCTGCCTCACTGAGAAATGCCATTCAGGCAAGAGCCATTAGGCATTGCTCGATTGAGTGAGTCGGTATTGAATATTGCAGACGATACTTTTTTAGATAAATTCAAAGTTTTTCTAAAGATCTATTTTTTTTAATGTTTAAAAATGTTGGTTTGGAGGTGCTTAAATGAGATTTACTTATCCAGCATAAGTTTGAAAAACACAAAAAGTCTGAATGCACTCGAAGCCAATGATGGAATTTCTCAGCTGAGATGTACGTCACATGCTACGCAAAAGGTCGTTCATCTTGTGCGGAGTGAATGACATCCTCATAAACTCTCGCCTCTTCCGTGCATTCGGGGTAAGGATTCATGAAAACTTCACGTACTTATTCAGTGTCCATTCACACATGCACACATGCACACATCAATGCACTTGCACATTCTTTTTTCTCTCTAACTCATTCAATTCCATGCTGATGGATGGAAATAAAGTTTTTTAATTTGACTCAGTTGCCCCTTCATCAAACGTTTCTCCTTCAAAGGCGGTGTACCACATGAGACAATAACGCCTCAACTCATAACAGCCTCCCCTTCAGAATGCTTTTCGCATCGCCATTTAACCTCCATTGTTATTAACGCTCTTGTCATTTCCTTCTATGCTATAAAAGGAATTCATTTATATTTGATAGTTTTTGTTCTTTCAATTCATTTATTCAAGAAAATCTGGGCCTATCTTTCACAACCACCGAACCAGCTCCAGTAGCCACAACAACTAAATAAACTACCGCACTCACCGATGAATGGGATTTTTAAAAAGAGGCGTGAAGTTTTCTGGATGGCTTTGACTCTTGCCTGACTGCAGGGATGGTGCAAGTGTCAGTTAGTTGCGACGAAGTTAAATGATGAGCGTGCGCAAAAAGCCGATGTAAAAGCGATTCAGAGATTCCTCAAAGCGCTTCCAGACGCATTAGAAACCTTCGATTCTTGTGCACTTTTTTTATAAAGCTTTTTTTCTTTGAGAAGGATGTCCAATGGACAGTGTGCGTATTTTTTCGTTATTGTCACATTTCATTATGCACCTAATAAGCATATAACAAGTGTTTATAAGAGCAAGTTGGCAGAGTTTGAGAGATGCATTTTGAACATGCGTTTAAAAAGACGTATAGAGAAAAAGGGCGGGGAAGGAAGCAGTAAAATATGCTGGAGGCTTAAGCGGTTTGATGGCTTTTCGAGCATTTCACCGTCGTACTGCTCGATAAAGTGAAGTAGTGGCTTGGAAGTTAGAGAAGCTTTGGGGAAGTTGATGAAAGTTGAACGTTGCTCGAACAAAAAGAAAAGTCCAAAGAGTAAAAAAGACTAAAAGGCCACCGCAGAAGACCCACCTTCTGCTTGTCGCTCAGGCTGACGCTGACTCCATCGAGACTCACTTCCATCAGAACATTCTTCTTCCTCACTGCCCTGGCCTTGAAGTCGAACTGAAAAAAGTTGAGTTAGAAGAGTTTGGATATGGCTTGAAGGGGTTGGGAATGGTTGGAAGGAGTTGGTAAGAAAGCAGATTGTCATGTGTAAAGCAACATCAAATTCGCGTGGAATCATTTCACTGGTCGATACTGGAGGAAGAATGGAAGGTTGTGTGATAATAAGCTGAATGGGTTTTCAAAGTGGCTAGTGGGTTGTAGAGAGATTTATGAAATGAGAGAGATAAGTGAAAGGGGGCAGAGAGAAGATAGATGCAAGGCTGGATTAGATATTGGCATTTCTTATTAGGCACATCTTTAAAAATGTCTATCAAAGTGGCTTACAAAGGATATGCAAGTCAATTTATATAACGTAAAGTACGTCAATAAAACAGTATCAAGGACTGTAAAGTGTGGAAATTGCTTATTATCGACAGATTTCAGTGCCGAAACAGAGTTTCTTTTGTTTCCACGCCTTTCTTTCTCTCCATGCATCCATTGCTTTTTTATTAACTTTCTTTTTTCTATGAAGAGTTTTATGTGCGAGTGTAAAGTAAGTGCATAATTATTCCAAGTTGCAGCCTTCACACACCCTGATCCTCCGCATGGCAGACACGATTTCCAGTCTGGACACTGGCCTGGGCACCTCGACAGTGCCGATGTACTGTTGTGTGGTGGTAGGTGTGCTGTGGTGGGAGGGCTGTTCTGTTGTGTGGTGGTAGGTGTACTGTTGTGTGGTGGTAGGTGTACTGTTGTGTGGTAGTGGGTGTACTGTGGTGGTAGCTGTACTGTTGTGTGGTAGTGGGTGTACTGTGGTGGAATGGCTGTTCTGTTGTGTGGTGGTAGGTGTACTGTTGTGTGGTGGTAGGTGTACTGTGGTGGGAGGGCTGTTCTGTTGCGTGGTGGTAGGTGTACTGTGGTGGAATGGCTGTACTGTTGTGTGGTAGTGGGTGTACTGTGGTGGGAGGGCTGTACTGTTGTGTGGTAGTGGGTGTACTGTGGTGGGAGGGCTGTACTGTTGTGTGGTGGTAGGTGTATTGTGGTGGGAGGGCTGTTCTGTTGTGTGGTGGTAGGTGTACTGTGCTGGAATGACTGTACTGTTGTGTGGTAGTGGGTGTACTGTGGTGGGATGGCTGTACTGTTGTGTGGTAGTGGGTGTACTGTGGTGGGAGGGCTGTACTGTTGTGTGGTGGTAGGTGTACTGTGGTGGGAGGGCTGTACTGTTGTGTGGTAGTGGGTGTACTGTGGTGGGATGGCTGTACTGTTGTGTGGTAGTGGGTGTACTGTGGTGGGAGGGCTGTACTGTTGTGTGGTGGTAGGTGTACTGTGGTGGGAGGGCTGTACTGTTGTGTGGTAGTGGGTGTACTGTGGTGGGATGGCTGTACTGTTGTGTTGTGGGTGTATTGTTGTGTGGCTGGTGTAATGTATTGTGATGAATGCAGGATGTGAGCATATGGAATTTCTGCTATAAACAAAGCTATTTACATTCTGAATTTTATTATTTACGTGCACTAAGTTTTCATATGAGTTCTGAAACTATCACAGACATTCATGTTGATAACTCAATATGAAGAAGGCAATGCGAGCTTGCTGATTGCACCCTTGCAAGCGTTGTAAGTGAAGCATGCGTTAGTTTCCCGTAAGTCGTCATGGTGCTTGAAGGAGAAGCAGTGAGGAAGGTCAAAGAGGTCGAATAGGGTCAAGAAATAGGTCGAGAAGGGTATATAAAGGTCAGAGTTGTTTGTCGGTGCAGTCTTTCTTGCCTTTGATTGGCTGCTAAGCACTGCCTGTGTGCTTTAGAGGTGCCTTGAAGAATTGCATATCAGCAGCTAAGTCTCATGCTAGCGTTGTGCTTATTGAAAAAATGCACTATATTGTAAGGGCTTCGTTAATGAAATAGTGACTATGAAATTAAAAAGCAATAGAAAAGATTAATTTGTCAAACTTAACGAACTAAGCACCCTGTCAAAAGTGTGGTTCAAGTTATGTGAATGGTGCTTTTTTCCTGAAGGCGATGCAATTTCTGTTTTTATCTCTTTCAGTCTCTCATAAAAAAAAGCACGGCTCTATGTTGCCATGCTGATCGATACAAACACGATTCGATTAGCAGATCAATGCTTCCAATACTTTCAACTTTATTACAACACAACTTGAATAGAGCTGCAATAAGAATGCTCAATTGGAGAGCTCTTGAACGAGGCCAGAGAGATGAATGAGGCAGCGCTCCACTCCCCACTGCATCTGGCTGAAAATTATTTATTTGAAACGCAAAACGAATTATTTTTTTTGCCTCTGCGTCGATTTTCAAGATGGATTGTCAACAATTTTGTTCTCATATCATTCGTTGCTTACTTCTCAACTTATTTTTCCTTTTTCATCTACTCACTCATCTTTCTATTCACCCACTAATCCAATCTCCAGCCACTCATCCAATCATTCGTCTCTTCATTCCTCTTATAATCCACTCATTCATCTTGCCACCCACCAAGCTTTCCACCAATGAAAGTATCTGGTGATGAATGGCGAGAGTTGAACACGATGCAACAGAGTCAATCATTTTAGGAGCTACTATGCCATTTCTTTCATTCATCATTCTATATCCATCGATCATTTACACAGCTATCAGCCCATCCTATTCTTTCCATCCAACCCCCAATCATCTATCCATTCATTGTTTATCCATCCGTCGATTCATCAGTGCACCCGCATTCACAATTGAAATCACTAAACGATCGCTTCCACTCCAACCAATTTTTCATTCGCCTCATTTGCAATTCATTTATTCTCTTAACCTGCACTTGTCTATTCGTCTTCTCGTTTTTCTTTCGTCCATTCATCCACCCATCCACTTTACAGCTCGGGTCAAAGCTCCAACTCTGACAGCTGAATCGAAAGTGCATAATTGTCAGCACACACTGTTAGAAATATGACTCAGTGCTTCCGTTCGCTATCCATCCAGCCCACCACACCATCCATCCATCCAGCCCACTACACCACCCATCCATCCAGCCCACTACACCATCCATCCATCCAGCCCACTACACCATCCATCCATCCAGCCCACCACACCATCCATCCATCCAGCCCACTACACCATCCATCCATCCAGCCCACTACACCACCCATCCATCCAGCCCATCACACCACCCATCCATCCATCCAGCCCACTACACCATCCATCCATCCAGCCACCCCACCACCCATCTAGCCAACCACACCATCCATCCATCCAGCCCACCACACCACCCATCCATCCAGCCCACCACACCATCCATCCATCCAGCCCACTAAACCACCCATCCATCCAGCCCACTACACCACCCATCCATCCAGCCCACCAGACCACACCATCCATCCAGCCCACCCCACCACCCAACTAGCCAACCACACTATCCGTCCAGCCCACTAAACCACCCATCTAGCCTACTAAACCACCCATCCAGCCACCACACCACCCATCCATCCAGCCCACCACACCACCCACCCATCTAGCTCACTACACCACCCATCCAGCCACCATACCATCCATCCATCTAGCCCACCACACCATCCATCCATCCATCTAGCCCACCACACCATCCATCCATCTAGCCCACAACGACATCCATCCAACCATCGACACAACGCCATTTCTCAGCACGCTGCAACGCTGCATTATTCATCTTTTACGCATTTCCTGGTCCCATATTGATGCCCTTGTAAGCTCATAAATGGGCTCCCATCGATTCCAAGACATGACATAATTTAAAGGCATCTTCGAAACACAAGGAAGATCCATGCAGAACTTACACTTTCTTTGAGAATTTAATTTACATAGTACATAGTACTTACCCAGCTTGCCTAACTAGCATTACACATTTTTCCAGTACAAAATATTCTGACTGATTTTTCTGAAGCTTCTGATTGTTTATTTCTAAAAAGTAAATTTCTAAAGCATTTCATGCCTTTTGGACCATTTTTTAAAGACATTTAAACCCATCTGTAATCTTATATTTTATTGTCTTTTGGAGCTGAAACAGGGGTTGGGGGGTTTTGCAGTTTGCATGCTCAGCATGTGAAGCCTTCATTGGCAAGCCTTAACGATCGCCTTATACAGCAGTCATTTATCACTCCCTTTGCAGTCTGCGAAGCTGTCTCTGATGCTTCAAGTTGCAGTTGGAACAATCAATGTGCAAGTCGTCGAAGCAAGTCCGATTCACTGTTGTACTGAGCCTCAACAAACCAAAGAGATATGAATGACGCATGTAATTGCATGGCTTCAGGCCCTCACTGATGCATGTAATTGAGTTGGCTTGCTGTTGACCTAGTAGAGTGCTGAGAGGCCGTCTTGAAACAAGAAAGTTGTCAAAAAGATGCAGAACAAAAATATATTTTGAAATGTCATGAATGGATGGAAGATGAAAGGAAAAGTGAAAATGAGTTTGAAGACCAGTTCTCAGTTGAGGCCTCCAGGGACGTGCAGTGATTGGCATGTGCGATTCTAGCGCTCGTTGATGCATTGAATGTTTCGTGGCTTTTTCACAAATGTTTGAAGTTGAAATAACAGAAAAAAATCAATGCAAAGTTATCTGCAGACTCTTTAAGGCGTTTTGGAGTCGGACGGTAGATGACTTCATTGAGGAGTTACTGATGATGGTGTCAAGAATGGCCTTAAAATGTTCCAAAAAGACACCTCAGACCTTTGAGCATAGTTCACACGCTAATCAGAACGCTTGCAAATTGCCAGTCTCTACATTGCAACTCTCGAAGATGAATGGCGAGGTGAGGCGTTGATAATGCTGGCACCTTCTGAGAATGCCCTGTCATCAAGTCTCTGTGGCCCTGTGCTTCATTTGCATCTAACTAAAAAAAATGTTTTTCTCACAACAGTTTCTTTTCTCTACCAGAATCTAAAGCATTCAGCACAAATCCACCACTTCACACATACACACACATCTGACCATCAAAGTGATCTAGTTGTAAGTAAAGGCATTAATACATACTTTTTGTGCACATTCATGTGTCCAATAACATGTGTACACACCACACGTACACCCAACCTCGTGTACGTGCATACTCGCATCGAGGAACACATCCGTATATCAAATCAGATAAAGGACAGATAGGCAAAATCCAATAGAAACGCGAAATTTTGGTCCAGTAGACACATACAAACACACACACACACACACACACACACACACACACACACACACACACACACACACACACACACACACACACACACACACACACACACACACACACACACACACACACACACACACACACACACACACACACACACACACACACACACACACACACACACACACACACACACACACACACACACACACACACACACACACACACACACACACACACACACACACACACACACACACACACACATACACACACACACACACACACACACACACACACACACACACACACACACACACACACACACACACACAAACACACACACACACACACACACACACACACACACAAACACACACACATACAAACACACAAACACACACACACACACACACACACACACACATATACACACACACACACACACAAATGAAAACACTTTGTCCGGCATTTACTGCACATCACTTTCTTTTTCTATTCCCTTTTTTTAATTTTCAATTCTGTATACATTCATTTGAGTATCTCTTAATGAGTCAACCATTTGACTGTTTATCCACTCAACCACCAACTCATCCATTTGCTTCTCCTTTTCTCATAAATCCAAATATCTATCCATCTTCTAAATATACTCATCCAATCATCCCTCCACCCTTTCATTTGTCTATTCACGCATCCATCTACCCACTCATCAATCCACTCGCCCCTATCCCTCCACTCATTCACTTCTTCTTATCTGCTCACCCATTCATATTTGCTTGCTCACCCACTCACGCACCCACCCTTCCGATTTGCATTGTTTTCGAGGACTGGAGCTGGCTGGAGTGAGTGGCATGCGGATGTGATGGATGCCCTGAAGGCGTCTCAGAAACGACGCTCCAATTAGAATAGAAAGTAACACAAAAATGAAAGTTTGTTTTCACAAAATGTGAACAATGAAAAAGTAAATACTAATACTGAAAAATAAAAACAAGCAAACCTTGGAGCAGAACTTGAAACCACGCTGGAAGAGAAGGTGCTGCTGGAGTCCTGGATCGGAGGTCTCAGTGCAGTTGTAGGGCATGATGTTGTTGTTATTGTTGTTGTTGTTGTTGCTGTTGTTGCTGTTGTTGCTGTTGTTGTTGTACTATTGTTTTCATGTGAGGGCTGTGTTTTTTGCTGTTTCTCCTGTTTGAGAAAGAAGCGGAAACAGACTGAGTGAGCAGATGGATGCTTGAATGCGTGGTGAATTGATGGTTAGAGGAACACATTGACTGATGGATGGATAGGGGAAGGAATGTGCAAGTGGACAGTTATGCACAACCACTTCTAGAGTGTCTTGGATGAATGCCTCTGCAGTGAACATGTTTGTGTAACGCACTTTGGCGCAAAAGCTCATTAGTCATTTACATCGTCTATTGGAGACGGTTTATTGAATTACAAGTTCATTTGGCATTCATAGTCCTGATTCTGTATCATGAGAGGACGTCTGATTCATTATGTCCATCTTTAACTCTTCACTCACTTCTTCAACACCAAATGTTTTTCAAACAGATTTTGCTATTAATTTTTCCCTTATTTTCTTTTGTGAAAATTATTTTTATTCTATCTATTTCTAGGCCTCTTCCCAAACACGATGCCTTCATTAATTCCTCATTAACGTCGTGTCTGCAGTAACAATATTTTCTTTCAGCCCATCCACCGCCTCTTTTTGTCGCCTCTTTACTTTTCGTTCTTCCGTTCTTCTCTTTTGAGTTGGTCACAAGGGTATTTTATTATTGCATTTTCGCTTAACTTCTCAGAACCAGAGATTTTTAATAGAAACATTTGAGCGTTTGAGCCAGCAGAAGTTATCCTTCAGTCGTGAATTCAAGACTTGCTTTTGTTCTTGAGACCAGCGAGATTTAGTGTGGCAGGCTTTCCGCTCCTCGTGCGATAATGCAATTATCAGCGCCCTGATTTGCTGGCCGTCTGATCAGACGAAACACCTCTAGTTGTTTTATCGACTCCCTGCCTCATCACTCCATTCTTTCAAATCAGATTCATGCAGTTTTCTTTCCAGCAATGGTGTTTGAATTCACTCACTCAACTGAAATATTAAACTTTTCATTGAACTTCTCCAGACTTTCAAGCTCTGGCTCAGACTGTGTCTTCACTAAAAAAGCACGTGACTCAACTGGCAGAGGGGAGTGCGGATTGGCCGTCATCGGAGTGGACATCTTGCTAACGGAGAGTGCTCCTTCGTGCTTGTGATTCCTTTTCATTTGCATTCGGTTAAATATGTGCAGTTTAAGAAGAATGATTTAGCGAAAATGAAAATGCAAGCAATAAGTCAGCCTTGAAGCTCCAATAGCAGCTCAATACCACACTCTATTGACTTGCCATATTTCATAGCCTCTCTCATAAAATTCACTTTCGGAAGAAAATAAACTCCTTAAAGCTGAAATGACCTCCTTAACTCAGTCAATAAGATTCGCATCTGGATGATCATCATCATCACCCTGCAAAGACTTATCAAGAGAGTGTCTCTGGGCAGCACAGGCGCACGCACACACACGCATATTCGCTGTAGTGGATGTGAGTGGCAGGTGAGATTAAGGGATTTGATGTGGCTTGTATATAGGGAAACTCGTTCGGTGGGTGCGTGTGTGAATGTGAGTGTGTCCACACTTGAACGAGAGAGCAGATAAATACGCATGTGCCTCACCCTCCAGCGGGCACATTGCTTATTCAAGCCACATCGAGTCTGCATTCTTCCCGCACAACTTCCCCTCCCTCTTATTATCGTTTTCATTTTGAAACTTTTCTTTGCTGTTTACTATTAATCTTTGAAACTTCTAAAACCGCTAAATGACAGTGCCTTGGTGCCCCAGTGGGTGAGTAAGCCCCACTTGTAATCTCTCCGTCTTGCTAGCATCCACACGATCTTTTGTAGTCGTAGAAAAATTAAAGAACAAAATCCAATTTGGAGACTTGGAGCAATAATTTGTTTTCCGGTGCTCAAGACCTTTCAGATAGGTATTACTTTTCACAAAGAGACGCCGTAATAGCACAGTGGGCATTTGGATGAGTTAGTGTTGGGTAGATGAATGAAAAATATAATGAAGAAAGAATAGAGTACGTGCTTGCGTCGAGAAAGGGCTAGTGAGCAAGTGGACAGACGTGGCAAGCACCTGGTTAGTCAGTGTTTTGTAAAATGTTTTTTAAAGTGTTGCAATCAGGCACGGAAGGCCACAAGACCTCAAGTGGAGGTGCAGTGTGACAACTCGTTCAGAGCAGGTCGTTGTGAACAAACAAGGTGGCTCTCTACATTCGTCTAAGGAAGCCACTCAGTATAATAGGAAATATACATAGAGAACATTAATGTTTTAAAAAGTGAATAATTTATTTTAACGAAAATAATTAGATATATGTTGAATTTCATGTAAGGAATTTGTACCTTGTGGAGTTGACTTCCAGATAGGCTGGTCTTAGCCAGTGTCTCCAGGACCGAAGGATCTCAAGCAGGAAGCAACAGCACACGGTACGCACGCTGTAGCTGAAGTTTGTGATCGTTAGAGCGCTAATTGACGAGTCAATCCAGCCATCGATCACACATCAGTGTGTATGTGTAAATGAGTGTTGTGTGTAGTTGAGTGTTGTATGTAGTTGAGTGTTGTGTGTAGTTGAGTGTTGTGTGTAGTTGAGTGTTGTGTGTAGTTGAGTGTTGTGTGTAGTTGAGTGTTGTATGTAGTTGAGTGTTGTGTGTAGTTGAGTGTTGTGTGTAGTTGAGTGTTGTGTGTAGTTGAGTGTTGTGTGTAGTTGAGTGTTGTGTGTAGTTGAGGGTAGTGTGTAGTTGAGGGTAGTGTGTAGTTGAAGTGCTAGTATAGTGCTTTTTTGTTGTAGCAGTTTTTATGGCGCAATTGTGCGTAATTTGGTGGTAATATAAAAGCACAAGGATTATTATTGTAAGTTTTAGAAATAATATTTCTATTCAGTGCAGTAGTTTTAGCCGCCTCGTTAATAAGTGATTTGTTTTTGTAAAAAAAGTGTAGTTATAGTCCAAAGTGAAAAGTATTGAAGAGTAGTAGTAGCAGTATCAGAAGGGTATGAGGTTACTTTGAATGTTACAGAATCGATTGACAGATGCAGACTCAAGAGCAAACTGACACACACACATACACACGCATACACACACACACACACACACACACACACACACACACACACACACACACACACACACACACACACACACACACACACACACACACACACACACACACACACACACACACACACACACACACACACACACACACACACACACACACACACACACACACACACACACACACACACACACACACAAAATACCAATTTAAATAGTGGTCCTTTTTTGACGGCGTTTTTTGTCTGTAGATGAATACTTCAATAAGACAAAGTAACTTCGTCAATAGTTCAATTTTGTGAGTAGTACTTGAAACACATTATAACCGACTGAACATCTAGTTAAGTTCATACTTCGTGCATCTTCACAATACAGTCTTTCCCTTATAAATATCTGCATAATTCAGTTCACAAACTCGGCACAACTCAACCTGCAAAACTTGTTTTGAGATCATTCCAAAGTTCCGTCTAAGACGACTTTTGTCTCCTCCATCACCACTATATATATGCGCCTGCGTGTGTGTGCGTGTGTGTGTGTGTGCGTGTGTGTGTGTGCGTGTGTGTGTGCGTGTGTGTGTGCGTGTGTGTGTGCATGTGTGTATGTGCTCCTACCCTTCCAGCGACGCAAATGCGTTTGCACACGCACATTTCATCTAAAAAAATAATTTATATTCGTCTTCATATGAAGATGTTCGTAACCTCATACACACACGCTCTTCTTTTTTTTATTGTTTCATTTATTCATCCATTGAGGCGGGGAAGATGATCCTAATCATATGGCAATGACAGAGATGTTACCTCACGGAGTCTCCCCAGGCACGCACTGACAGAAGACTTTAGTTTGATTTGAGCTGAGTGAGATGGATGCCTAAGTTACTTGCGCCATAGCTTGCGTTCAAAAGAAAGAATGTTGCACAGCATTTTTGGCGTCACACTCTCCTTCGAAACCACCAAGAGGGCTGGAGATGTCAACTGGTGCAGTAGATCTTCAATGTGTCCTGCTTTAGCGTTTTTAAATGTCTATTTACCAGTTGTCAGGACATCTACGCTAGAAGCAAAAACAAGATTTCACGTGCTAAGAAGGATTTCTTCAAGTCCCTTCAGATTTGAAAGCCATCAGCCATCCTTCCAAGTTTGTTCATTCCGCTCACACACACACACACATAAATGCTATATACATACACACACACACATAAATAGCCACATACACACAAACACATAAATGGCCACATACACACAAACACATAAATGGGCACACACACACATAAATGGCCACATACACACGCACCAACACAAAGAAACTCATGTTTTCATACTTACGGCATGTAGCCATAAAATTGCAGTTGGTTGAGTCGGCCGAAAATCCCTACAGAGCTGTACGTTGTTGAAGTACTATAGCGGAACATTTAAAAAGTGAAATGTACATCATAATTGCCGAGCAAACTCATAATTGAAATTTAGAGTTAGTCTTTATGAGCCAGCCAGGGCTGTTAGGAGGACCAGTGGAGTATCATATTCATTTATCGACGCACGTGTCTGTATATTTTGGTAGATCGGTTCGACTGAGGAAGAGCTTGGAGGCCTGAAGAAGCAAAAAGATTGTTTGAAAATGGGGTGATGTTTATGAGTGCAAGGCAGCACTCTTGCACACGCTTCAAGGCAGGAGCATGTCTGTGATTAATCACTTGCAGGCACGAAACAAGGCGCTGGAATTATAGACACACTTTTGAAATCTAACAATCTTTTCTTTCCGATGCTTTATTGTTTTTTTTTATTTTACTTTATCTTCTTCATCTTTATCATCTCACCATCATTAACATCATGATGCCACCACTACTACCCTTATAGCTTTCTCTTCAAACTTTTCTTTTCAATTCTAAGACAAAGCAAAGAAATGGTTGAACAGATGGTGCTTGCGACGTTGTTGCTGCCTTTCTCCGTTGTTTCTATTCTTTCGATTTTTGATTTTCCGAGGTTAATGTTTCAAAGTTGTGAATTTTATCGACCTACCTCAATAAAAGCCTATCAGCATCAATGTCCTTCTCATCTCTCTAGAGTATCACCAGCATAAACTTTTAGCCTCAACACACAACAAGAAACGACACAATTCAACACATGAGAACGTACAACGACACACAAAGACACATACGAACAAACAAAGACACACAAAGACACATACGAACAAACAAAGACACACAAAGACACATAACAAGACACATAGACTCTGCAGCAATCACAGGCTTCTCCTCTGTAAGCTGCATTGTTAGGGAATGACTTTGTTATTGAACGTCTGCTTCGGAATGGTGCTTGCACTGTCGGTGCAGCAGAACATTTCTTGCCAACACTTCAGAACCACTCATTCTTTCACACAACGACGATAATTCTGGGAGTGTTGAAGATGGAATAAACCGTACAACAATGTATTGGTTCGCTTCCTACTCAGTCTTTTTTTATTAGATTTTGTGTCACCACGTTTAAATCTTTCGAAAATGAAAAATTCTTTTTATTCGCTCAATATTTCAAAAATCCATTTTTTAAAATTGAGTCTTTAAACGATTCAGTCAGGCACTTGCGATGACACTCCCACGCAAGGAGACAGTTTGAAACGCTTTCGACGTTCCAGTGATTAAATTCTCGGCTCGTCTGTAGGACAGTGTCACAAAAGAAAAAATAATTTAAAGTCCAAATGCATTAGAAAGTTCTTGCGAACTGCCTCCCTCCCTCGTGACACATAGAATATCCTACTTAAGATGGGTGAGTGATGACGCTGCATTAAGAACGAATCAATTATTAATTTGCAGGCAATTAAGGAGTTCTTACCAATAAGTAAGACCCATTTCTCAAGCAGTTTGCATGCACACACGTAATGGCGTGGTGGACGAAATGAGAGCCGAGCATCAGCGTCGAACCACAAAAATGTCCATGAATTCTCAAAGAAGATTTTGCAGACTTTGTTTAAATTACCTGATCTCAAAAACCTTTCAAACTTGTTAAACACTCCTTTAGTGACACTTGAAAAAACGACTTCGCTTTAATGGATGCAAGACTTTTTGAAGACACTTAACTGAAAAATTCTTTTCTGTACAAACGATTCGAGAATAAGTGATTCTTCTAGGCATGCTAACTCGGAAGCACTCCTCACTGAAGTGACTTCTTTACTAGCGTCGAGAGAGACTCGATTTATGAATGCTTTATCTGCGTTAAGTTGTTAATGTCGCTTTGTTGCCTTGTTCTTACTCTTCAGATTTGCGTTTTCTGTTTTCGATTCGAGGCCGATAAGGCATCTCCCCATGAGCAATTCCAGGAACGCCATGCCACCTGGAAGCCTAATTACTTTTCGACGCACACTGGATGACGCCAGATTGCACTCTTCCACTTCGATGAGGTCTCCTAAAACATATTTCCCTGCTATTGGATGCATCAAGGTCTCTTCTTTTTCTTTAAGCTCAAACAGTCTACAGAGAGACTTGCAGCATTAAATCTTCCGTTCTACACTCTAGGATCTCGTTGCAAACAATTGTCTTTGTGAGGTTACAGTGGTGATATGGCGATGGTGAGGATGAGACATAACATTTATTCAACCATCGTCGGACAACCAAGGCTTCAAGAGAGAGAAGCCAATGACAACATTAATAATAAAAATAGTAATAATAATAACAATAATAATAATAATAATAATAATAATAATAATAATAATAATAATAATAATAATAATAATAATAATAATAATAATAATAATAATAATAATAATAATAATAATAATAATAATAATAATAATAATAATAATAATAATAATAATAATAATAATAATAATAATAATAATAATAAAAAGTGAAAAGCATAAATATAGAGGCGTATAACCCGTATGAGCTTCATAGCCACTCAGACTTCAAATTTTCATTCTCGTTCATAAGTTACTAAGGCATGGGCTGCACTCGAACCTGGGACCGTTGACCGTTGGGCAAGCCGATTAAAAAATATCATTGATAATGACGGCATTTAAGAGTGATAATATTTCTGATAATTAAACAAATTATTAGAGTTATGGAAGACAATGTTTTAAAACATTCGTTAGACATTTGGACTCTCAGTTCGCTGGCATGAGCGCCATTGGCACCAGAGTGACAATTAACTTCATTTCACTTTATGTGTCTTTTACACTTTTTCCTACTTTAACATTTAGACAAACTGACGAACAGAATTTTAAGAGTGTAAGAGCAACAAATCAAAATTCAAATTGGTGTCAAAACAAATGATCCCTGAAAGAAGGAATGGAAAATGTACTGGAAAATGGCATCAAAAAATAATTTTGTTTTTATTTTTTAGTGACAATCAGTGAAACGATTCACACAGTTGCATGTGTTGGCACAATAAGGTAGTTGGTTGTCGTTTTATTAGTCAGCAAGACTTTGTTGACAAATGTCTTGTCATGAAAAATGTGAAGCTTTTTTATATAAACACTAAAAAATATATATAAATGTTTTTCAATGAAAAAAATACTTTGTTAATTAAAGAATTAATCTATCATGACAAACCCTTACCGTTCCTAGTAAATGTTGCTATTGTAATTGCTGCAATTAGGAATTGTTTCCCGTATACCTATACTATAGGTCCTATAGCAATATACTATATTCTAATATATGTTGTTCCCCATACTCAAGAAGAAAAATCAGAATAAAGATAGATCCTAATAAAAATATATCAGAGTACCTTATATTTAATCATAGTAATAACCATTACCGTAATGGGCATCATCATATCGTCAATGATTGCGAAAATATAACGGAAACCTGGGATGTAATTATTAATCATCACCATTACCAGAGCTTCTGAGTCAAGACTTAGCAGCTTTTTATTTCAATTAGGGTGATGATGATGATGTTGTTGTTGCTTGTTAAAGGAAGTCGTAGTGCTGATACGACCGTTTCTTTTGTGTGTTGAAAATTGTGAAGTTATTAAATAGTTGCTCCAAGAAAACGAATAATTAATTAGTTTAAAGTTGAAAAAAGTTTGGATTTATTAAGAGAAAAGACAAAATAAAAAAGAGTTTTTGTGAGGAACACAGAAAGCACATAAAGGGTCTTAAAGAGCTTTAAGAATGCATATAAACGGTTAATAGAACTTCTATAACTGGAATTTTATATAAAACTTTAAAAATGATTTGTCAAATAATTATTGAAATTATCAAAAATATTGATTTAGGCTCGCATCAAAGAATGCTGAGTACTGAGACAGATGCGTTGGAGTTGGTGAAGGAGGGAATGGTGGAAGCAAAGATTGAGAGTAGACTGGTTGGTGTTCTTTTGTTCTTCATAGACATGCATCTTTTGAAATCACTAAGAAGCACAGCATGAGTAATTTAAAACTAAGTACACTTTTTAATCAGCTTCAAATCTCAACACGTTTAAAATCCTACGTCAACATGTTCATTCAAAATCACTCGGTTTTGCTTCCGTACTAACATGCTAAAATTGCAATCTTCCAGTTTAGAGGCTACCGCAGCAGGTGGTTGAGGCTTTCGAGGTGTGTCTCAAGCCGCGTCTGCTGCTGGTAAGAGTCTTGAATGTGTGGTTTGATTGTAAAAAGAAAATATAGTGTTTGAAGAGTTGCTCAAAATGTAAGGCATGTCTTAAATGGACTTGATAGCATGAATGGATGCATGCACATCACTTATGCAGGTTTGAGCTATTTCAGGATGAGGCGAGTAGTCTGACCAAAGATCCTCTGGAAGTCTTCAGGGGCTACCAGGTGCTTGCATGAGGAATCTTCATTCATTGCACCATCAATGCTGCACAAGCAAGCCACACTACAAAAAACAGTGAAACACCGCAAAAAGTAGCACAACAAAACAGCAGTAACATGTCTGAACAATTATAGTAACATAACGCAACATAGCAACAAAGCAATAAATCTTCAAAATGTACATAAATGATGATGCCTGCAGGGAGACAGGGCGCTGGTGGTGCAGAAAGGGGGTAGAAGTGGTGTGCACATGTGTCTCAGAAACCACCACCGACCCCTCAAACTCAGCACTCTCTCGCGTGAGGAAGATAATATGATGGTGCATATGCAACTGTCGCAGAAGGAAGTGAAACGGTTTTTAATATAGTATAATACATACAGTATATAAATACACTACAGTCCTGGAAGCAGACACATGGGTTCAACTAATAAACGAATGTTTGAGCTGGAGTCCTTCTATCAACAATCCATCCCGAAATCAGCACCCTTTATCGCGACAAGTTTCTTACTCTGCCTCTCTCTCCAGTCCAGCCATCTTGCCGATGACGTCCGCTCTTCCTATCTTCACTTCTTCCTTCTACTCTCATAATGAACATCCACACAAAATGTCTTCTTCTTCTCTCACGAAAAGTAAGTGGAAACTTCCTATAGTGTAACTTTTTTCTATTTCTTTTTAACTTATCATGCGATTTTTTCGTTATTTCTGGCATAACAAGCGCTCTTGAATTTGAGGAAAGAGCGCTATAGAAATCTATTTCATTGATTGATTGATTGAATTTGATTGATATCACTTCGATTCTATTCAATATTTCCACTATTCTATTCCTCCGTTATTCCTTTAAATACCTTTTAACGTTTGAATAAAACACTTTCCTTCTCATGCGCAACCTTCGACACTTCTCTTCCACCCTGCATTGCATTCCACCTCTTGCAGAAGAGCCTCTGCACACTTTTTCAGTGCAGTGGTCAGCTGGAGGCCAACTCACCTCCACATGCCTCTTCCATCTCTCCAGCCATCACGTCTCTCTGGTTTCTCTCACAGGTACCACTCCTTAATGACTGTTTTTTCATCTTTTCACTGTTCCTTCCGCTTCATTACATCAACCCTTCACTCCGTTCATCACTGTGGAGCTCCACAGGGCTTATGCCTTAAGCTGTTCTTTAACTTGCTAACTTAGTTGACTCAATTCCTTCAGTTTCATTGGTTGGCATCTCCCACATGTCTTTGAAACTTTAAAAACCTCCATGTATTCGGCACAGAGCCAGACGAAGTACTGCTGCATTGGGCGATCGAGGGCGTCAAGAGGTATGGCTACAGCGAAATGTGCTTCGTCATGGAGCCTGAGTGGTGAGTGCAGTTTGTTTTGTGATTTCTGCATGCTATGGTGCTATTCTTTTGATGAACTAAGGATCAAATGTTGTGAAGCTTCCTGGTTATTTTGTTATGCAGTAAGTCTGATACTGTAGCACCCTGAAACCATGCATCTCCACCATTTACAACGCTAGACATTTTGCATACTTCAGTGTGGACCAGCGGGTTGCAGTCTTCACGAACGAGGCTCCTCTCATATACAACACCTTCCATGAACTGGTTTCAACTGTGCACTTCTTATATATAGTTTATATTGCTACCGAAAACACTAATAATTGCCTCAGTTTTTCGTAGTAATGACGAGTTAAGATTTTGCACACTAATTTCTAACTCAAAAGTTTGCTTGAAAATTGTTAAAATCTTTTGTCGATCAAGAGAGGTGTAATTCAGGCTTGTACAAATCAATCGATGTAAGGATGTTGATGATGAAGAATATTAAAATTTAATGTTACATTTCACAGTCGAAGCAGCTGTTCAGAAGAAACTCGAACGTTTGAGAAAATACTTTTACATTTTTATTATTATTATTTTAAATCTGTAAATTATTTTCAACTATGACTGAAAAGTTTGATTCCATAATGCGTATTTAATTAAAACATTATCAATAAAAGTTTTCTTTAATTGCTTTTAAAAACAACATTTGTGATTATTTTTGAACAATCTGGTGTATATTTCTCTTTTTTTTGACCTTTACAATATTATACATAATTTTGAGCTTTTTCAATCTATTAAATTTGTTTTGCTGAATTTAAATAAATATAATTTTGTTTTAAAAATTAATACTTTTTTTCTTCAATAAATGTTTGGACTTTAATCATATTCGTCCCATTTAACGCTTTAACTTAGTATAAATTAACTTTTAGCATTGTATATTTTATTTGTTTTTTTTTATATTATGTTGATTTTAGACTTATTTATAATTTAAAGTTCATTGAACATATTTTACCAAAAAAACCTATTTAATCCTAACTAGAAAAATTGTTCGTTTTAAATGGCTGGCTTATTCTGTTCCATTGATTTCGTGAAATGTGTTCTAAACTGCAGAAATTCTTGTCACAGACTTTTTTTGCTTCAAAAACAAGACCAAAGGCATTTAAAACGTCAGCAGAATTTATATATTTTTGTTGCTCAATTACATATACTAAATATTTAATATGCTATAAAATTAGCCTTTTTGCCAGAAATTTATTCATCCAGTTTTAATCGTCATCCAGGTTTCTTAAACTCTTCTAGGAGATGTTTCAGGAGTGACACCAAAGGCACAATAGTTCACCCAACATCAACAATCTTCAAGCAACTTGTCTTTAACAACTTTCACCACAACAGCAATACCTTCAACTCTTTCATATTCAAAAGATTTTCGGGTTTGAGGTATTTATCAAGCAAATCCAGCGATACACCTGATGGTTTAAAAAATGAAACAAATAAGCCTACAAATACAAACAACTACTCCAAAACACACACTGAGACTACAAATGAAACAATTAATATTAAAAGTGCACTTAATCAAGAGAATGCAAAAGATACAACCAGCAGAGAAGAGATGCATGCGGAGAGGAAGGTGGAAGGGAAGAACTTGAATGATGACATCATCAACAAGATCGGCTTCGAGACATCTGTTGCTTCCAGGTTGTTGTTGCTTTCATGTTATTGTTGTTGTTGCTGCTGTTGTTTTGTGGCTGTTGTTGATGTTATTGTTGTTTCCAGGTTGATGTTGTTGTTTTGGCTAGTGTTGCTGTTGCAGGGTGGTTTATCGTGTGCTGAATCTACATGCCATTCACACCTCTGAAGACTTGCACCCACCTCCCAGTGATGATTCTGATGTGGCTGTGAAGGAGAAGGAGATAGTGATGAAAGGTTGTCATTTAATCGCCATCATCATCATTTCACCATCATCATCATTCTCACCATCATCATCATCATTTCACCATCATCATCATCATTATTGTCTGTTCCAAAACTTTTCTTCTCACATAGGTCCATTTGACACTCTATTCCATATTCTATTTCTCTTCCTTCTCTGCCGTCTTCGCAGCTCTCTCTTCAATCTCCCTCACCTTCCCCTCCCCAGTGGACGTCCAGGGACAAAAGCGAGTGAAGACGGACTTCAGCAAGATCTACACCGAGAACATCTTTGTGCCTCTCAGCAGAGCCATGCCAGAGTACCTGCTTGAGAGCAGGTGGGGTGGTCGTGTGTGCAGTGGTGTGCATTGGTATGGTGCAGTGGTGTGCATTGGTATGGTGCAGTGGTGTGCATTGGTATGGTGCAGTGGTGTGCATTGGTATGGTGCAGTGGTGTGCATTGGTATGGTGCAGTGGTGTGCATTGGTATGGTGCAGTGTAGTTTGTTGTGGTGGAATTTAGTGCAGTGGTTTTCGGAGTGTTGTGGAGAATGAATGAAGGAAGGAAGGAAGGATGGAAGAGGCATGCAAGAGTGCACACCGTTGTACGCAGTGAGTTGGAGAGCGTGAGCAAGTACACGCGCCGAAGTCCCTACCCGAAGAGAGACAACATCACCGTCTTCAAGAAGAAACACCTCGAGAAGAGGTGCGTGCAAGCCTGTGTTTGGCGCTGAACAATAGCAATAACAACAACAACAATAATAATAATAACAACAATAATAATAAGAATAACAACAATAATAATAAGAATAACAACAATAATAACAACAATAGTAATAAAAATAGTGATGATAAAATGATGATGAGTGAGGAATGGACGCGACAGGGCGATCGACAAGTGGGGCAGTCTGGAGAACTTGCAACTGCAGAAGGACTTCCTCAGGGCCAGACAGGAGAAGCTCAACAAGCGTATGTGTGTGTGCTTGTGTGCGTGTGTGTGCTTGTGTGCGTGTGTGCTTGTGTGTGTGCGTGGGTGTGTATATATTGTGGATGTGCGCCTCCAATGAAAGTCCCAGAACATTCTGCAAGCTGACTCCACAACGACCAAAACCACCACAGAGATGTTCTCGATGCGACAGGAGATGTACTCGTACCTGGAGGACAAGCAGTCGCCCTACTCCATCGAGAAGCCCTACCTCTACCAGCCGCAGGAGGAGTTCAAGGTCCTTGTCATCGAGCACTTGCTTCTTTTAATGCCATTGAGTGATGCTTTCATGGAGTAAGCTCAACCTCTGATGTGTAATACTTTGTGTAGGCATGCACCTTGCTAGAACATTCCACTCCCACCCCTCAGGAATCTTCGTTCCACAATGTGCCTTCTGCCAAAGTGGTTCTGTTCGCCATCGCATGGTGCTTCGGTGTTTTTTTGCTTGCTTGTTCGTTGAATGACCATGCCACACAAGGCTGTCAGAACTTACTGGGTCACTTCACTTCACCTATACCACCACGCACCACACTACACTACTTCACACCACACCAATCCATCCCACCACACCACTCCATCCCACCACACCACTCCATCCCACCACACCACTCCATCCCACCACACCACTCCATCTCACCACACCACTCCATCCCACCACACCACTCCATCCCACCACACCACTCCATCCCACCACACCACTCTATCCCACCACACCACTCCATCCCACCACACCACTCCATCCCACCACACCACTCCATCCCACCACACCACTCCATCCCACCACACCACTCCATCTCACCACACCACTCCATCCCACCACACCACTCCATCCCACCACACCACTCCATCCCACCACACCACTCCATCCCACCACACGGCCTTCCTTCAAGCAACTCTCTGAACTGCGTGATGAAGTTGGTGGCGTGGTTGTACACAGGCTCACACTCCATGTTCGCCGAAGTCATCCACTCCGCTGCTGACACCATCAACCAGGTGCTGCCATCGTCCGCCTCCATCCATCATCACCACTACTACCATGATCATCTTCATCATCATCATCATCATTATCATTATCATCATCACCTTCATCATCTTCATCATCTTCATCATCTTCATCATCTTCATCATCATCATCACCACCATCACCTCCAGGTCATCTTGGCCATAGGCATCAAGCAGTCTCTTAAGGAGCCTGACTCCTCACATCCGTAATCATTATATCTCTCTTAATGTAATGACGATGATGATAATGAGGATAATAATTGTGATGATGATGGTGATGAAGATGATTATGATGATGATGGTGATGATGATGATGATTATGATGATGATGAAGATGATGATGAAGATGATGATGAAGATGATGATGGTGATGGTGATGATTATGATTATGATGATGATGGTGATGGTGATGATGATTATGATGATGATGATGATGATGATGAAGATGATGATGGTGATGATGATGATGGACAGATATGGATGGGCAAAGTTTCGGAATGTGTCGTCTCTCATCAGTGGAGTCGGCATATTCTGTGTGGGCTCAGGTGGGTGGTGATGATGATGATAATGCTGATGTTGATGATGATAAGGGTGATGATATAGATGATCATGATGATGATGAAAATCAAAAGCACCATGCTACAGGCCTTTCCTTCTACCACGGAGTCACTGGTCTCTTGTACCCCACCGAACCCACATGCATGAACTGGGTGGGTGTGTGTACGTGAGAGTGCTTCAGGGTGCCGGAAGATTGGCATGTTGTATTGCTTGAGGGGTTCAACATTGCTTGTGTGTACAAATTGTGTATAAAATCTTTCTTTGCATCTTGCATGCAGGCACTCGCCACTCTAGGAGCCTCGTTCATCTTCGAAGGAGGTGTGTACGACATGGTCACACAACATCCACCATCATCATTACCACTATCACCATCATTACTACTACCATCACCACTACTTCCATCATCACCACCACTACCATCATCACCACTTCCATCATCACCACTACCACCATCATCATCACCACCATTAAGCCGCCAATGTTTCAACAACGCCTAAGTAAACACAGAAAAACACAGTTGTATTGACTTTTCCTCTTCCTCCTCCACCTCCTTCTCCCCCTCTTTCTTTCTCTCTTCTTTCCCCTCCCCCTCTTTCTCCTCCACCTCCCCTCCCCCTCCTCCTTCCCCTCCCCCTCCACCTCCCCCTCCTCTTCCTCCTCCACCTCAGGCACACTTCTGGTTGCCCTCAATGAGCTGAACAAGGGTTCCAAGAAGGCGAACATCCCTTTCAAGGAGTACTGTCAGTATCATCATCATCAGTATCTTCATCATCATCATCAGTATCTTCATCATCATCATCACTAGTATCGTCACCATCATCATCATCGTCATTAATATTAATAAAGATATTATTGTTATTTGCATAGTTTCCATCGTATTATTTATTTTTCATAAATATAAGTCGAATGGCTTGTATTGTGTGTACAAATGATGTCAATGAGGATGATGAAGTTATGACGTTGATGATGCGATTGAGACCACATGCCTCAGTGACCAGGGGCATCGACCCGACCACCACTGTCGTCTTGATGGAGGATGCTGCTGCTGTCTTGGGCATCGTCATCGCTAGTGCGTGTGCTTGCTGAGAGATTACTACACCATCACTGCAACACTGCATCACACCATCACATCACACCATCACATCACAGCATCACATCACACCATCACAAAATAACATAACCAAACCAAAGCTCTACGACCACAGGGCATACCATCACACCACACAACACCACAGCATCACACCATCACACCACACAACACCACAGCATCACACTATCACACCACACAACACCACAGCATCACACCATTGCATCACATAACACCACCACACCACAGCATCACATAAGCACACATAAGCACACTTCACACCACACCACCCGCAGGCACAGCGATCAGCATCACACAGGTGACGGGTTCAGTGGTGCCTGACGCCATAGGCTCCCTCCTCATCGGCACCCTCCTCGGCACTGTCGCCTCCTTCATCATCTACACCAACACTGCTGCCCTCGTCGGCAGGTGCCTTTTTATTGTTCTATTTTTTATTGTTCTTATTTTTATCTCATTTACACCATTGTTTGTATAAAGTTAATGGTGTTGGTAATGATGATGATGATGATGATAATGATGCTGGTAAGGATGATGATGTTAATGATGTTGGTATTGATGATGATGATTTTGATAAAGATAAAGTTGGTTTAATTGTTTATGAAAATGATTAATTGAAGGTCGATTCCAGCGGAAAAGAGACTGGCGTTGGTCACTGAGCTGGAGAGCGACCGCATGATTCGGTACTGCTGTTGTTGTTGTTGTTGTTGTTGTTGTTGTTGTTGTTGTTGTTGTTGTTCTCGATGTTTCCGGAATGTTTCATTTTTAGTTGAGCAACGGAACCATTCCAACCACATCCACTCAATCCACATTTCACCCTCTCTTCCCACCACCAATTGTCTTCACTCCACTGTCTCTTTTTGCCACCTTTAGCTCTCCTCCTACCTTCTACAATGCACTCTTCTCGCCACCCATTCACCTCCTACCCACTCTGACCATGCCACTCAACCACATTCCATCCACCCACCCACCCACCCACCCACCCACCCACCCACCCACCCACCACAGCACCCTGATCGACGTGAAGGCGACCGAGGCAGGGGGCAGGTTTGTGCGCTTCAAGGCCGAGGTGGACTTCGACGGCAGGGAGGTGACCAGGTCCTACCTGGAGACCCTCAACATCAATGACTTGTACCAGGTGTGTTTGTTTTGTCGTTGTGTGCTTTTTCGTGGTTGAATGTTTTTTTATTTGTTCTTTTGTTTATTTGCTGTGTAGTTGTTTTATAGTTGTATGGTTGTTGTTGTTGTTGTATGGATGATGTGGTTCTTATTTATTAGCCTTTTAGTAGAATATTTCTAATGCTTTTGACTTGGTGTGAAAAGGGCAGCATTCAAAGCAGTGGACTCAAAGCTCCATTACTTAAACACCACTGCAATTCATACTCTAAGTTACGCCTCCTTTGTTATGTGCATTTTCGATTTGGGCACAACACGGCACGGGTGGTGACATCGCATGGCAGGAGATGAAGGCGGTGCAGTCGGTCGAAGACACAGAGGCGTTCATGCTCAAGCACGGAGAAAACGTCATCGATGCCCTGGGAAGTGCTGTCGACCGTATCGAGACCAATCTCAAGGTGGTGGAGCGAGGGAAGAGGAAAATATGGGGAGAGGGTTAGGCGAAGAGAAAGGGATTATGATAGGATATTAGGATGCTATCGAGTCATTCAGTGCAGTAACAGCAGTTTGCACCCCTCGACAGAAGAAGCACCCTGAGATACGACACTGTGACCTGGAGCAACTCTGAACATCCAGCTGGGGCTGCTCTTCTCATTGATTTCTAAGTTGTTTTACTGCTCAAGTGTTCACAACCGCACTTCCATTAAATACAGCACCATACTACGATCAAAGCACCACGCCACCACTACATGAGTGAGAAGAACTCATTCATTTCAGTCTTTTCTATGCTTATTCGACAAACTTCAGCTGATGAAACGTCTCAAATGATTGCTTTACTGATCGAACGCTTAGGCAGTCAAATACATATTGTGCATAGAAATTACTGTGAATCGTTTGCGAAAATGAAGTCTTTGCCTTATCTTTCCTATAAACCTGTGCATAGTAAAATATGCCTAAATATGTTTAAAATTCATAACTGTACTGCTCCAATTGATTATAAAAATCTAATTAAACAACCCCCTAAATCTGGTCTAAGATCATCTACCTTTAAGCGTTCTTTTCGTTTTCCAGTTAAACACTCTTTTGCTAAACGTTCTTTTTCTTACTGTGGTCCTCTTTTATGGAATTCTTTACCTTCTTCTTTAACTTCAACTAAGTCACTCATAACTTTCCGTCGAGGCCTGAAGACGTACTTGTTCGGGACGTGATGGCTGAGCGCTTTTGTTAAAGGGCGCTATACAAATCATTAGTGATTGATAGTCGGGTGTATGCTCATCTACATGGCGAGCGGGTTGGCTTGGATGGTAAAGTCGTTGGACCTGCAACTTAAAGGTCGCCAGTTTGAATCCCTGTTCAGCCAACCGTGAGCTATCATATACCTAGTTTATATGATGCGGTGTTTCACGACTTATGTCGTGTGAGTGGCGCCTCAGTTGCGTGCCTTGGCGCATTATAAATAGGCATTATTATATTATTCATCTACATGCTTCACGATAGAAATCATCAAAAAGGTTCACGTCTATAAAGCTTCCTACATTGATGAGTAGTCTATTCACCGTGTCGACGTGATTGAATATGAGTGAAATGGTGAAAGTTGCCCTCTAAAACTATAAAGACTCAAAGACTCCGAAGAGATTTTGATGCGTAATTGAAGCTGGTCTCTCGCTGGCCACTGCTGTCTTCCCATCGAGGTCTCAGTGCTGTTTCTTGGCGAAGCCGATGAAGAGTTCCTCGAGGGTGGTCTGAGCCACCGAGTAGTCCTCCACCATGAAGGGCTCACGTGCTTTCTCGAGCGCTTGGAAGAGACTCGACCAGGTGATCGGGAGAGGGGCGTTGTGTGGAATGTAAGGAATGCTGGAATTGTGGGAAGGGTAGTCGAGGTTGTTGAGATTGTTTTGTGGAATGTGTCTGGATGCTTCGAGGCTGTCGTGCTGGAAAGTAGGGTGTTGGAGTGGTGCTGGCGAGATGTGGTAGTGCAGGAGACCTTCGTGATGGTCCTTGAGAATGTTGTTTGGAAACATCTGCGGGGAGATCACCCCCACTGTATCATGGAGTATCCGAGACCTACAGTTTCCTTCACAGCTTCTTCAACACGAGCAAACAAGACTCACTTTGTTGATGAAGGAGGCTAGACACTTGGTGTAGTACCTAACCACCTCCTGCTTCTTATTCGCCTTCATCTTTATCACCACCGTGAAGCCACCTGTGGAGGAAAGAAGCCGGGTGGTAGTACTTGTACGTTACATTCAAGGCATGTAGACCTTTTTATTGTTGTGCCATTATAATCCACAAAATATTCATTACGAGACATAATGGTGCTTAATTGTAGAGACGCAAATAGAATGGTTTGTGACCTCCGAACTTTGACTTGAGGTGCTGTGTGGAGCCGAGACACTGGAACCTGCCATTGACCATGATGGCTATCCTGGTGCACAGGGCCTCACACTCCTCCATGCTTCAATCGGAATTCAAATATGTTTTCACAATCTTCTTCATTTATCCGTTCATTCCCTCACTCCCTCAATCACTCATTCATTTCCTTATTCGCTCATTCATTCATCTCTTTATTCATCATCAAATGCAATCTCCAGAGAGGATGCGCACCTGTGTGAAGTTAGCACAATAGTCTTTCCGGTCTGTCTAACAGCTGTGATGACGTTCCACAACTTCCTTCTTGCCGCAGGATCCATGCCTGCACGTCAATGTGTTTCATTGACGTGATGATGTGATGTGCAGAGTTGATGTGTTATCGTCCACTGTATTCAGAATATTCATTTCAGCAAGCCGTGAAATAAATTGATAAGTCCAGAAAATGTATAAAAGTAAAACACGCATACATTGCGTTTCTTCAACCGTGCCGTCACCAAAACTCATTTCCTTACTAAACCTGTTGTGGGCTCATCGAGGAAGACGATCGGAGGGTTGCCCACGAGTGAGATGGCCACACCCAGCTTCCTCTTGTTGCCTCCGCTGAAGTGGTGTGCTTAGTGCTAGTCTCGCAACTTCTGCGCATAATATGCTTTCATTAACCATCAGCCAACTAGATAGCAACCTTAAATTTCCAGCTTTCTTGTCGGCATGGTCTGATAGCAGGAAAATCTCTACTAGGTTATCAACCACCTCTCTCAGCTCTGAAAACCTGCGTGCATTTGTATCAAGTTAAGAAAAACCTATTAGTCGAAAACAGCAAAGAAGAGCATCAACAACGGCAACAGCACCTGATTCCTCGGAGCGAGGCGTAGAAGAAGAGTGTTTCTCTGACAGTCATCTGGTCGACCAGGGCATCGAACTGAGGACAGTATCCTATAGAGGAGGTGTACTGCCCCCACTTCTCCCCGTTTATATGCACCTGCCCCTCTTCCATCACTTCCTCCCCGACCAACATCTTGAACGTTGTCGTCTTGCCTGCTCCGTTCACTCCCAGCAGACCAAAGCACTCACCCTTGGAATTTATTATAATTTCTTGATGCAAAATGCTGCAGTATGAACTGTTTAAAATGTTCAGTCGCATAAAAACCTCGCTCGACAAACCTTCTTGATCGTCAAGCAGAGGTTGTCGACAGCCAGCAGACGACCATAGAACTTGGACACCTTTATCAGCACCAGGGCATTCTTATCCGATTCCAGATCTTTAGTCATCAACGATAGAGTTTTATTTTCTTCTTCAAACACGTCACTGTCGTAAATTTCTTCTTGGGGCACAAGAGTGCAAGTGTTTCCATTGCTGGCAGTGCCTTCTGATAGCACGGTTATGTTGGTTCTCACCGAGGTTTCCTGCGTGGAAGAAAGTTTTATCGTGTTACAAATAAACCTCTCATATTTGTGTTTGTATTATTGCTTCAAAACCTACGTTGTTCTCGACAGCTGCATGCTTGGCGAAGTCCTTGCGTTTGTAATGCCTGTTCTTCTTCAGCGCCAACAACACTCGTTGCCGCAAGTATTCATGAAGAAAGAGCACAATCACGCCGATCAATCCCTGCAGTCCCATAAAAACCACCGATCTGCCAGCGCCTGAACCGTCCAACGCGAGGTAGTTTTCGTCGTAGAAAAGACACAAGTCGCCGCAATTTTCTGTGTGGGAAGATAGTAGATAAGTTGATTGCATCAAAGTTTTAAATAGACGGTGCTACTCTCACAAAAAGCACTCTTCAGCTAGAATAACAATACTCTCACCACGACAGCATGGGAAAGTTGCATTGTCGCTTTTTAATCTATCGCAGAAGGTCTTCAAACCAGATCCCAAATAATTCTTCTCAATGCCTCCACAGATCTTCAAGCCTGTAGTGATTCGATTTATCTCTGAAACATCAATAAATGCTACCTATTGAATGAAAGGTTTTGGCATAAGAAAGTTTATCTAAGTTTTCCGCATAATAAATTCAGATGAAAGCCCAACCCTATCGAATAACAACTTTTTATCGAATCTATCGCTGCAATCAAATTAGATTATTATGACACAGATTCCAAAAGACAAAGGTACCTTGATAGTTGAACGAGATGTCGAGGAGTCCCTTCGAGAGGCTGAAGTTCGGAAAGAGGGCGTAGAAGAGCCACTCGAGCTTGTAGGCGACGTATGCGATCTTGAAGGTGGGGTACTTCATGATGGTGATCATGAGGTTCGCCACCGTGCCTGCGGTGGTGAAGGTATTGCCAATGAATGAAAAAATGAATGATAAAAAGATACAATAGGTTGTGGTTTTATCAATTCCGTGATCAAATAATTGTAAATCTAGCCATTGCACGCACCCGTGAAGACGTTGACTACGGTGATGAGGATGTATCCGTTGGAAGGGTCCATGGGCAGCAGGGACACACAGTACACCAACCCCAACATCGCCCAAAAATAGGTCACCAGGAGGAAGACTACGTAACTGAGTGGTAAAAGAGTGGTTTTGTGAAAGTCGCACTTCAAGATTTTAGTTTACAAATAGTTATTTTCTGATTTTCAGAGCAATTAAGTTATGCTATCAATCTATTTACCTACTGAACCACTTGCCCATCACTCACCGCAGATTCTCGACGTACCCTTCGGTCTGGAAGCCTAGGATGACGACGATCACGCTGGTGAGAGGCAGGAGATAGTTGATGGCGTCCCAAAGGAACGAAGTGGCCCAAAAAGTGACCGGGTCAGCACCGCTCATGAACTGAGAGTGTTTCGATCCACAGTGTCTTTCAGAGATGATGAAGATGATGAAGGTTCCGATCATAAGACTCATGCCGAATGCCACCGAGTTCGAAAGAATGCCTGCAGACAAGGTGATGTTGTTCAGCTTCGCAATGCCCACCAAAGTCTTGTTTCGGTGCCAAGGCAGTGGGAAGTTGATGGTGTGGATGGTCGGAAAGGTGGAAACGGAAATGTTATTTGAAGAAGGAGGAGATTGAGGGTTCGGGACAGGATTGGACGAAGACCGGTCGAAAAGGTACTTGCAGAGTCTGATGTTGTTCACCTTGTTCATGACCAGTGGCATGGCGTGGTAGGCCTCGTCTTGGAAGAACCCCTCTATTCTGTTGTCTGCTATAGTCACCTTTGAAAAAGTAGAAGCTGACGTTTCAAAATAAGGAACTTTAAGAAAAAGAGCTTATTGGGATAAAATGAAAATAGGGCATTTTCTTGTGTTATGCACGCTAACATGCATCATAAAACCTTGAGCGCAAACAGATAATTTCTCTTGTATTTGAAGATATTTTGTTTGGCCATCTGCATTAGGTATTCGTCGAGGGAAAAGTTGCCATATAGGAAGTGCTCTTTGAACTGCAAAGAGTTGCTAAGGTTTGTGCCTGGTTTCCTGAGTACCACGACCTCCACGTCATCATTCAACACCTGCTTCACGCATCTCTCCCAAACTGAGTTGACAGTGGCTGGAACTTTCCCGTAGTCGAATAGCACTGGAGTGATGTACCTGTGGGGAAGTCACCGACCATCAATTTTCTTTGAGTCGACTCAAAGTCTGAATATGCTATAAATAGAAATTGAGCTGAAAAAGTAAAAATGATATAACATTTATTTTAATCACCTTTCGCATAAAATACTTGGTAACTTAAAAAAGCTTTTCCAAAAAACGAAAGCACTTACTTGGGTTGCCAGTGTGGTATGTTGTCGAAGGGGATGTCGATGAGGAGGGCGGGAGGGTTTCCCTTGGTCTGCATGTTGTGGATGGCGATGCATGCAAGGAGGGTGAAGATGAAGGGCAGCAGCAGCTGGAAAAAAAACATCTTCCAGTCCCTCAGCGAGTTGAGAACCCTCTTGCCGAAGAGACTGATGCTCTGCGCCACTTTGCGTTTGAAGAAGCCCTGTTTGCTGAAGTCCTTGCTGAAGAACTCTTTGTATCGCGTTTTTTCTGTGTTTTAGTAGATTACTGGTTGGTTGTATAACTATTTACAACGTTTGAAACTCATTTTTTGAAAGCAATCAAATGATAAACTTTCAATAGCTTTATAAACTTTGGATTATACCGATTTCCACTGAAGAATGAGGGTCATACTCAGACATTCCTGGGCAGTCGTCTGCAATCATGAATAACTTATAATTTAATATATTTTTATTCTTCATTTTCGTTAAAAAGATTGAAATAAAATAAATAGGAATGAAACAGTTGAAACGAACTTCTTTCTTTGACCCCTCATTCAAACTCCTCTAACCATTGAACTCTTCGGCTGTAGCAAGCTTGAAAGGAAAACTTTGCCTGTTGATGACCTTGTTTTTATATCCAATGGCCTCTGTCTCATCCCACTCGATGCAGTCTTGACCCTCTGATACCCTGCAGGCATTTTTTTGCATGCAGTTGTCTTACATTTCATGCGTGCTAATGTTGAATTTAGTTAGAATAAGAAACGCTTTTTGTAACGAAAATTTGAACAATTGAGAAATAGGGAACAACTTGATGAAGACTTCTTCCATGGTGGAGACGGACACTCCAAAGCTCTCAATGCCCAGCTCCTCCTGCTCCGTCTCAATCACCTTCAGCATTAAGTGAATATTATCTTGCTATTCGGAACCTCTCATCCAATATTTTTCAGCATAATTTTTAAATAACCGCAAGCACACTGGGTTGAATTTGTTGAGCCTCAGACCGCAAGAACTTGTTGAGTACCTTGAAGAGCTTGGCGATTCTCTTGCTCTCTTCCTTTGGCAGCAAGTAGATCAGTTCTGTTCCAAGCTCACTCTCGAACTTGGCGTTCATAACATTCTGTGTTATCAAGTCAGTGAGACTCTTTGGATCACACTGGCCATTCTTGGTGATAGTCAGGTGGTAGCCTATTCCTGTGGGAAGAGGGTGAATCAAACATGATAAACGCCGAAAGTGTTTTGTCTCATCAACATAGTTTTGAATACTTTTTCAACTTTTCTATTCAACACCTATCTTTTCTTCTCACCACACCCACCATATCTATTCTTCAGAAACATCGGAGTGCCATAGCATTTGATCTTTCCAGAGGCCATAATGGCAATCCTGTCTGCCAGGTAGTCAGCCTCGTCCATGAAGTGCGTGCTCAAGACGATACTCCTGCCACCCCTCACTTGCTGCAGCAGCTCCCACGTCTGCCTGCGAGACTCTGGGTCCATGCCAGAGGTGGGCTCGTCCAAGATGACGAACTGATGTTGAGAGCGTGTGAGAATGGGTAATGAAAAGTGAAGATGAGTTGAAAAAAATAGGAAAAGTTTATTAAAGCTAAAAGACTAAAAACGGCAGAAAAAAACTTTCCAATCTACCATCTCAATCAAGTAATCACCCCTTTGTCAAACCAACCTTGGAGCCTCCAATCAAGGCTATAGCGATGGAAAGCTTCCTTTTCATGCCTCCTGATAATGATTTTGAAAGGGTTTCTCTCTTGGCGTCCAATCCCACCAACGATGCCATCGACTCAGCTTCTTCCTGTGCCTTTCTGCTCGAGCAGCCCTTCAACTGTCGTGTCATTGTAGCAGTGGTGCGGTTGCCATGGTATATTTGTAGTATGTAAGTATGAATAAAGAAATGGAAGCATTATTAAATAGGGTCACTATTACTGCTGGAAACGTGTTGATGGTTTTGATGACTTTCCTAGTCTTGAACTTAGAATATTCTGAATGACAGTTGCTCACAGTGGCGAAGAAAACTAGGTGTTGGTGCACGGTTAGCTGGTTGAAGAGGATGTTGTGTTGCGGACACAGACCCAGAGAACTTCTAACCTGAGGCGGTAGTGAGACATCCATCAATAACTTTCCAATACAATCTTTCCCGCCTGAACGAGCGAGCAGACAGACAAACCTTCGTCATCTCCTTCGACGTGTCATGTCCGTTGATGTACACTTTGCCCTTGGTTGGCTTGATGAAGCCTGTGGGGTTGGTCGTCTCAGTTAGGAGTGGTGTGAGTGGCTGGTGTTAGGAGTGGTGTGAGTGGCTAGTGTTGAGATTGATGTGAGTGGCTGGTGTTAGGAGTAGTGTGAGTGGCTGGTGTTAGGAGTGGTGTGAGTGGCTGGTGTTAGGAGTGGTGTGAGTGGCTGGTGTTAGGAGTGGTGTGAGTGGCTAGTGTTAGGAGTGGTGTGAGTGGCTGGTGTTAGGAGTGGTGTGAGTGGCTGGTGTTAGGAGTGGTGTGAGTGGCTGGTGTTAGAAGTGGTTTGAGTGGCTGGTGTTAGAAGTGGTGTGAGTGGCTGGTGTTAGGAGTGGTGTGAGTGGCTGGTGTTAGGAGTGGTGTGAGTGGCTGGTGTTAGAAGTGGTGTGAGTGGCTGGTGTTAGGAGTGGTGTGAGTGGCTGGTGTTAGGAGTGGTGTGAGTGGCTGGTGTTAGAAGTGGTTACTCAGTCTCTTCCTTCCTCGAACCAACCGGTCAGCATGAACATGGTGGTGGTTTTTCCAGCCCCGTTGTGCCCGAGGATGGCTGTGATGTATCCTTCATACATGTCGACGCTGATGTTGTCCACTGCAGGCTTGCTTCCTTTGCTGAATGACTGTTGACAAAAAGGTTATTATTGAAGACTTGAAACTTTCCAGAACTTTCTCCGACCTTGCTGAGGCCTCTGATCCGCACTCCAACTCTTTTCTTCTTCTCAGCTTTCTCGAAGCTGCTGCCCTCACTGTCGTCTACCAAGTCATCAGGCTTAAATTCCTCTGTCTTGTGTCCCAGCCAGTACCATCGCTATAGGATTAGAGGGGGTGGTGACAAGATAACAATAGTGTAGTAGTGATGGCTTGTTGATCTTGGGACTGGAAGTAATAAATTAGTTAGGGGGGAAGGGAAAGTTAGAAGGGGGAAGGGAAAGTTAGTAGAGGGAAGGGAAAGTTAGAAGGGGGGAAGGGAAAGTTAGAAGGGGGAAGGGAAAGTTAGAAGGGGGGGAAGGGAAAGTTAGAAGGGGGAAGGGAAAGTTAGAAGGGGGAAGGGAAAGTTAGAAGGGGGGAAGGGAAAGTTAGTAGAGGGAAGGGAAAGTTAGAAGGGGGGAAGGGAAAGTTAGAAGGGGGGGAAGGGAAAGTTAGAAGGGGGGGAAGGGAAAGTTAGAAGGGGGAAGGGAAAGTTAGAAGGGGGGGAAGGGAAAGTTAGAAGGGGGAAGGGAAAGTTAGAAGGGGGGGAAGGGAAAGTTAGAAGGGGGAAGGGAAAGTTAGAAGGGGGAAGGGAAAGTTAGAAGGGGGAAGGGAAAGTTAGAAGGGGGGGAAGGGAAAGTTAGAAGGGGGAAGGGAAAGTTAGAAGGGGGGAAGGGAAAGTTAGAAGGGGGGGAAGGGAAAGTTAGAAGGGGGGGAAGGGAAAGTTAGAAGGGGGAAGGGAAAGTTAGAAGGGGGGGAAGGGAAAGTTAGAAGGGGGAAGGAAAAGTTAGAAGGGGGGGAAGGGAAAGTTAGAAGGGGGAAGGGAAAGTTAGAAGGGGGAAGGGAAAGTTAGAAGGGGGGGAAGGGAAAGTTAGAAGGGGGAAGGGAAAGTTAGAAGGGGGAAGGGAAAGTTAGAAGGGGGAAGGGAAAGTTAGAAGGGGGAAGGGAAAGTTAGAAGGGGGGAAGGGAAAGTTAGAAGGGGGAAGGGAAAGTTAGAAGGGGGGGAAGGGAAAGTTAGAAGGGGGAAGGGAAAGTTAGAAGGGGGGGAAGGGAAAGTTAGAAGGGGGAAGGGAAAGTTAGAAGGGGGGAAGGGAAAGTTAGAAGGGGGGAAGGGAAAGTTAGAAGGGGGGAAGGGAAAGTTAGAAGGGGGGAAGGGAAAGTTAGAAGGGGGGAAGGGAAAGTTAGAAGGGGGAAGGGAAAGTTAGAAGGGGGGGAAGAGAAAGTTAGAAGGGGGGGAAGGGAAAGTTAGAAGGGGGAAGGGAAAGTTAGAAGGGGGGAAGGGAAAGTTAGTAGAGGGAAGGGAAAGTTAGAAGGGGGGGAAGGGAAAGTTAGAAGGGGGGGAAGGGAAAGTTAGAAGGGGGGGAAGGGAAAGTTAGAAGGGGGGGAAGGGAAAGTTAGAAGGGGGGAAGGGAAAGTTAGAAGGGGGAAGGGAAAGTTAGAAGGGGGGGAAGGGAAAGTTAGAAGGGGGAAGGGAAAGTTAGAAGGGGGGAAGGGAAAGTTAGAAGGGGGAAGGGAAAGTTAGGAGCGGGGAAGGGAAAGTTAGAAGGGGGGAAGGGAAAGTTAGTTAAGAGGAAGGGAAAGTTAGAAGGGGGGAAGGAAAAGTTAGTTGAGGGGGGGAAGCAGACAAACAGAAAAATGGAAAAAAAGAGAGAGGAAATAATGAAAAGAGAAACAAGCATTAGACCGTGAAAGGGAAGTAGAATGGGAGAGCCACTCCGAACTCTCCAGGGAAGATGGCGTCAAAGTAGGCGGTGAGGAGGCCGTAGAGGAGGATGTCAACGAGGAGCATCAGCAAGACCAGGCCCATCGTCAGGTCGTCCTGCGCCAGGTACGTGTCGCCGAAGTTGTTCCAGTGAAGTCCCAAGCCTGCGATTGTTTCGGTGGTGCTGTATTGTTGGAGAATTCCATCATTTTAATACCGCCCAAGATTTCGCAAATGCATCAAGCATCGCCACCCACCAATGGTTTCTAGCTTGGAGATCTGCATGCAGCCAAAAGACATGGCGATGTTGTTGAAGAGACAGAGAACAATTTTGGCTGGGAAGGAAACTGCGTTGTAGTAGATCTGAATGAAGTAGTAGGGCACGTAGGAGAGGAGGTAGATGATGGCTGTCGCTGCCGCTGCGGAGTTCGCTGTAGTGAGAAAAAAGAGGGAAAGTTAGCAAGTGAAAGCAGTGCTTGAACGATTCAATGAAAGAATAAAAAGTAATTAAGTTGAAGGATAACGAAGTCTTAATCTTCGATCAACTACAACTTGAGAAAGCATCAAGCAACATACTCAACAACTATCTAGAAAAAACTTTTTGCAACCCACGCAGCAACCCTTCAATAACCTTTAGCAAAGATGGAAGACATTAGGAAGGCGAACATGATGACTGAGATGGAGAAGAGGAGGATGAAGACGAAGGTGATGGAAGGGTCCGAAAGGCGGAAGATGGCAGATTCATTGATTTTGAAGTGGAAGAAGAAGGTCATCAGAAGCACTGAAATGAGCATCATGACGAGGTGGTTCAAGAACCAGGCCAGCCAGTTCACCCACACCTTCAAGCCCATCAAGCGCATCGACTCCTGCGTCGGGATTGCGAGTGAGAGATGGGCTATTATTGAATTCGTCGACAAAAACAAAGGCGAGTGAGGTATTATATTGAATAGTCTAATTCGTTGAATGTCACTGAAGGAGCACCTTGAGCTTCCTCTCCTTCTCCAGCGTCACATCGACAGCGACGAGAGTGGCGTTGACGACGAAGCAGACCATGATGAAGAGGGGCATGTAGAACTTGATGATGAGTGTGTACTCGTCAGAAACGTACGCAGGGTACGGGAAGCTGGTCAGTGCGACTGGAGGGCCAGGAAGAGGTTTAATGCCGAGAGCCTGGTCGTACTGGTACTTGATGATGGCATCGTCAATGATCGTCTGCAACAACACAAAGCCCTCTCTGTAGTAGCCTGAGAACGTTTACAATAGTGAAAGTGCGCATGCACAATTGAAAGCTATTATTTTTTTATAAATTCAGTTGATCAGTGTTTAAATCTAATCTACCAAATAATGGCTTACAAACTTTGGGCTGAAGCCACTAAATTAAATTTTAAATTTATCGCATCCTGTTCAATCCAAAAAACCCTAACAAAGTCTCCAACTGACCAGGCGTGGTTATGTCTCCCAGTTCATTCGTGGAGCGTGGGGTGGCCTTGATTTCTTTGGGATACCATCCTTCAGTCAGCCAGTCATTCTGGTCGCCTTTTTTCTAAAAAGTGTAATTCATATGTGGTCCTGATTTCAAGAAGTCTTTAGAAACAAATGAGAACTTTTTCGCTGTAAAATTCAAACCCAACTCTCATTGAAACACAACTTGAGCTTAAACCTAAGTCACACAATCAGTCAACCTACAATCTGAACCACCCACCCAGTGCTGTTCTGCCGGAAACCTGAGGCTGTACTGAACATCTTTGCCTCCCCATATGTCCACCTCTTTGTCAAATGAAATAAAAACAAAAGTGTTCAGGTAGATGGTATCGTTTTGCAAGTACAAGTCTTCAAAGATGGAGTAGTTGCTGACGTCCTCTGTAGAGTATTGGTGAAGAATTAGTTGTTTAATTGGCTGATTGGTGGTTTGGTTAGTTAGTTGTCAAGCTTCGTAATGGCATGGAGGATTTATGGCTTTGAAAGTGATCAGGAAATGAATGATGATGCTATCAAGTGCTTCGAATACTTAGTTACGACATATTAAAATAGATTATGTTTGACTTTTATAGCGTTAATTTTGCGGCATTTGACATTTCTAAGGCTAGAACTATCTTTTATTTTGTTTGTCTTAAACTTATTTAAGCTGACTTGCATTAAAGATATGCTTGAAGTTTGCTGATGAGTTTGAAATGTGAAGAAGTCTAAAAAGCATTAGTTCCATAGTCCACATAAGCATTGAGACATGTGCAATTCCATTTATCGATTTGCAGGTGGCGTGTGGTCTAGTGCGACACCTAGTGCAGACTTTAATGGTTTGCTTAAAGAATAATGGATCAACTTAAAAACAAGGCATCACTTGTGCGAAAGAAAATAGCGGAGTTAGGTGTTTTTACAAAAGTGAAAATTCAGACGAATGAGTACATTATAATTCTATCCTGTTCACCTAGGCTTTAAAATGGCACCGAGTCCCCACCATCAAAACAAACAAACATCCCAACTTACGGTACAGCTCGATTTTTGAAACCCCGTTCTGTTGCAGATTCGCCTTCAGATTATCCACAACGAACGAAGTTAATGGAGTTTTTGGCGTGTAAGCAATGCCCCATCTCTTAAACAGCTGAGACTTTTCGTAAAAGAGAACGTGGTAGGCGAAGCCTATTTTGCCGTGATACTTTTCGCCATACTTGTCAGGCGCTATAGTTTGGCGGATGAGGAAGAGGATGATGATGAAGAAGACTGGAAGCAGGAGCTGGATCACAGTGAGTACCACTCTCTTCCGAAGTAGAATAAAGTTTTTCCAGCTCAGCAGTCGGAACTGGCGAGCAGCTATGAGCATCTCACGCACTTGAAAAGTAATTTATAATTTATGGGAAGGTTTTTGTACTTTCTATGCGTTTTTGAAGGCTCCAGGTATGTTTATTCTTCTCTCGGGAGCCCTTTTCAATGATATATCTACGTAGGAATTACTCAACTCTCCTATTGCATTTCCTTAATTGAGTTAAAGTGCATGTGAAGGGAATCATAACAGGCGTGTGGACGTGATCTCAGACTTTAACCTGTTGTTACTCATAGCGAGCTAACAATAGCACTATGCTTCTTTTATTAATAGCGACACAATAACTACTGTACTCACTTCTTTAGCTATACAATGGTTTGACGCCATGCCATGTCATGCTTTGACAGAGTTATGCTGTTATGTGCACAGCATACAGGTGATTCAGTTATACTTGCCAGGCTGCAGTGAATCCTGGAGGCATCTCCTGCTTCATTATGATGAGCATTTGATAAGTCATGGAGGTTTATTAAAGAAAATGGTCAGTAAATTCAAAGTTTCCTTTGATTGGACGCATGCTCCAAAGACACACCTATTTAAGGCTGCCATTAGGCAGATGAGGCTTTGTTCTGCTTGTTAGCTGGGCGTGGAATTCGTGCGTCAAATAAAGTTATTTAAATTTTGGATATTGAATTTAATGAAACCAATATTAAAAACTTAGTTCTGAATGTTCGTCTATTGAACTTTTCAAACTCCTTGTAGAGGTGGAATGATAAAAAGTTGTTACAAACTTACTAAAAGATGACAAAAATCATAGTGAAAATCTGCAAGATTAGCGCTACAAAAATGCTAATGTAAAAGTCGGTCAATAAATGTCATGCAACAATAGAGTGGTCACGAGAAGACAGAGCAGAGTGTTTTCACTCTGTCGTGAGGTGCTTCTGTGGTAGGGAGATGGATGAGGGTTAGGAGACTGATTAGAAGTGCTTATCGAAGGGCTAGATGGATGCGTGAGTAGTGGAGGAGCAGCACTCACCACCAGAAGGAGCAGCCTCCGTCGGAAGAGGGCTCATTCCACTTGGTTTTCGCCTTCGACGCCTGACGATAGCAGGTTGAATGATGCAGCTACTAATTGAAATGAAATGAAAAAATCAACACTTACCCGCGCTACTACTGCTACTACTACTAATACTACTACTACTACTACTACTTCTACTACTTCTTCTACTACTACTACTAATACTACTACTATAACTACTACTACTACTACTACTACTACTACTACTACTACTACTACTACTACTACTACTACTACTAATACTACTACTACTACTACTACTACTACTTCTACTACTTCTTCTACTACTACTACTAATACTACTACTATAACTACTACTACTACTACTACTACTACTACTACTACTACTACTACTACTACTACTACTACTACTACTACTACTACTACTACTACTACTACTACTACTACTACTACTACTACACACAACAGGGCTCTTGTGGAAGCATGAGTCAACACCCCTCTAAAGGTAATCATGATTGAATTCATACCAGCACAGGCTGCCCTATCATAGCTGCATACTGAGCAGGATGCAGGGCGTGGCCAGGTGGAGGTGGCTGGTGTGATGTAAATTATTATAATGAGCATGCAACAGTCTTGAATTTAGTAATGACTAAAAGAGCCAGATTCATTCTTCAAGGAGAATGAGATAAAGATATTAAAAAACTGTCATCATCACCATCTTTGATTTTTTCATCATCATCCTCACTCACAGGGATCGATGGAGGAGTGATAGAAGAGAAGCGAGCCCCTGAGTCAAAAGTGGCATGTGCCAATGGCAAAGGAGCCTGTGAATGGGTGAAGAAATGAAGAGATACATGTGCGATTGTTGAATAATTATTAAAAATAAAAACCTGAAGACTTGTGGCTTCTGAAATAAAGAAATTGAAACTTTTATTATTAAAATATTCACCATTCTGATTAGGGAAATCGTTGAAGAATGAAATAAAAAATAATTTTTTGTAAAAACATGTTTGACTACCAGCATAAGAAGGTGGCTGTGTGGGATAGGCTGGTTTAGGTGGTAGAGAAGAAGTGCTTTGTATCATTGGCTCTCCTGTTATTTAAAAATTTATTTTTAAACTTCAATGGATTAAAAAATCATTTGAAACTCTAGCTCTTTGTATAGTTTTTTTTATATAAAAAAATAATTGCCTTTTTCTTTACTGTCCTTTTTCTTCCCGAATAAAGGCATTGCGCAAGTATCAATTTTTGTTTTGTTTCAGAAACACTACCCAAAATTCTTTACTAGTTATTTAGACACAATGGTGACAAAAAATTTTTTTACTTTCTTTAAATTAAAAAAATATTCTATGTGATAATAACATTTTTTATGAATATTTTTTATTTTTAATTAATGTTAAAAATCTAATTTTTTAAACAATATTTTTATATTTTACTTAATAAGGCAATTTTAAATTGTTATTTCATATTTTATAAATATTGTTAATCAATGCAGTCTGATATTTTACCTTTTTACACGTTACACAGTTTTGAACGGTCTATAAATCGAGTTTCATCTTCAAACATGAATGTCCACGTAACATACATCTCCTTGTTGGTTCTATCTTTTGGCTTTGTGGCGTATCTGATGTTTGAACTAGGAGGTGTAGAGGAAAAATTCTCTAAAGATTCAATGGCTTTAGATTCTAGGATTGCCGACGCAGAGAAGAAGGAAGCACTTTTAAAAGATAGAGTTGAGAAGGCGGAAATGAATTTTATGTTGCTCGAAAAATCCTACAATGAAGGAAAAAAATTGTTTGAAAGCTGCAGTTTGGAAAGAGTAAACTTTTTTATAATTTTATGAAATTATTCTATAAATTGTTTCCATTTTAAATCATTCATTTTTCGAATTATGCTTTTTTCATTAAGTCTTTTTACACTTTTAGGCAAATGAAAAGGCCATAATGGAAAAACTGAAGAGTCAAGGAGATACTCTTTTACAGCAAGTGAATGGGCTTGTGGAGAAAGAGGATCAGTGTGCAGGTAGGCTTCATCAGCTGCAAGGCCAGCTTGACAACCACGCATCAGGTAATAACAAATATTAAAATGAAAACTTCTTATTAGGCTTTCCATGGATTTTTTAACTAAACATTTATTCATACAAATTTATGAAAAAATTCAGGTCTGCAAGATTGTGAGGTGAAAAGAGGCCAGTGTGAGGGAGACAAGGTGAACTACTGGAATGAACTGCAAGGTCTCAAGCAGCAGAGTGTCTGCGAGGTTAGTTTTAATGCATGGATTATCAAATAAGACTTTATATAAATATAATTTAAATCAGGTGAGCTTCGATATTGCAATTAGCTTTTTTTCACAATCTAAACAAAAATGTAATCACAACAACAGAATGAAAATCAGCGAGTTAGTGAATTGGAGGCGAACTTATCAGCTTGCCAGCAAATGAGTGCCCAGCTGGAGTTGGAGAAGAATGGCAACTGGGAGAGCTTCCACAAGTGCTCAGGCGATCTGCACGGTTGTGAGCAGCAAAAACTCACTTGTGAGACACGTGTGAGCACTCTCCAGCAACAAATATCTCCAGTAACACCACCACCACAACAGCAACAACAAGAACAACCTCCCCAACAACAACAACAACCACCACAACAACAACAACAAGAACAACCTCCCCAACAACAACAACAACCACCACAACAACAACAACAAGAACAACCTCCCCAACAACAACCACAACAGTGAATGAGTGAGGTGGTTTGTTGCAGCTGAGGCATTCTGTAGATTGCATTTTTCATGTTTTTTATCGAATTTGTTACTTCTTGCTCCAAATTGTTTTTAGACTTAACAGCCTAAATGTCATCGCAGTACATGAGAAAACATTGCCCAGAATACTGACCAAATTGTTTGAACTTAATTCAGCTTAGTATTTAAACATTGGCCTTATTGCCATTCAAGATCTTTTCAAGTGGATTTGACTAAGCCATCTAAATTCTTTCTACATGCTTTAGCCATATTGTGACTACCCACCTAAGCATCGAATGCATGGATGAATCCGCCGAGTGAACGAAGCCAAGTGCAAGTGGTTTATACCTTAGTTGTTTTCCTACATTTATCCTAGCAGCAGAAGTATTAACTTTTTGTTGAGATTACAATTCTTGAATAATATATCAATAATCTCTCGCCTTGATATCAAGCGCATCTGTGATCAAGCTGCTTGTCTTCTACACAGTTCTCAAGGCTTTAATGATTCTAACGCTTTCTAATTTACCTGTTTCTAAATCTTCGATTGGTATTAGAAATAAACATATTATTCATTGGAAGCACCAAAGCTTCGGTTCATTCCATCGCACGATTGCATTCTTGCCTTGAGTGCTTCAAGCGGAAAGAGAAGACGAGAGGCTTGGATGGCTAGCAATCTATAGAGTCAATAAATGGCAAGTGCGTAGATAAAATTCAAGATACATTCAAAGCGAGTAACAAGGTTCATCAAGAAGCTAGTTCTAGTCAACAAATTTATTAAGGTTTGCATCTAAGTGTATGTGTAGGTCTTATGCCTTTTGGCTTCTGCATCTCTTCTAATTAGAAAGACAGGAATGGTCTACACAGAAGATCAAAGTGCTGACGATCAAGTATTCTATCACTATTTCTTCAAGCTCCCATGAGCATCCACTAGAGCGTTAGACAGTGCAAAAGGAGGAAAAGGAAGGAATATTGACTGAAGTGGTGGAAGGTGGCAAAGGATTCAGAGGTAGAGTCTGATTTTGAGTTTGATTCGGGTGGTGGATAGTCGATTTGTGACGGATGGTGGTTTGGTATTGTATGGTAGCTCGGTGGTGTATATTGACTTGGCGGTTGATGATGGCTTGGTGGCAGATGGAGGATTGAAGTTGAGCTCTGGCCTGGCAGACGTGTAACGAACCAAGTGGAAGAAGGCTGGTGATTGTTCTGTATTCCTGCTTCACTATCTTTGGAAAAAGTGTTATGAATAAATTAAGTTAATATATTTCTAAACTTAATGGTCGTTAAATTTAAGAAATATAAACTTATAGCAAATTTTCCCATATCCAAGCAAACCAGCTTACTATCATTAAAGTCTCCAATGTTTTCCTTCTCTTCACGCCTCTTCTCTAAGAATTCTGCAGCTTCAAACTCCTCCAAGATCTCCCGGTCGAAGCCACCTTTCCAATCCTCCTCTTCCTCCTTCCCAGTCGGCGATCCGTGCAGTTGACAGTCAGGTCTGTAGCCAAAGCGCAAGTAGAGGGGGTTGCGAAGAACCTGAGATTTGGTTTCAGTGTCCGCAGTTAGAGTCTTACATTTATCATTTGCGATGCATCATCAACATTCAAAATCCAAATAAATGAGCATCGCAAGTTCATTACATCTCAAACACGCAAAAGAGCAAACAGATCGAACTTTTTGCAGGAAGGCAACCATCATATTCTGCGCGACAATGCCACACTCTTTTCCGATCACTTCTCGCTGACACTGCAGCAGACTTTGAGTTTCTCTGCAGAATAAATGATGCTTTTTGAGCAATCCCACTTTACCCCTGCTTCACCGGGCCTTCCTTACCCAGAACTATCACAAATGCGCAAAAGTTTATTGAAAGCATGTTTTTCAAGTGTTTGCTCAAGTAGTTTTTAATCGCTTTCGAGTTGTGCTCGTTGCCTCATTAAGGCAGGGCAGATAAAGCACGCCTCCCTTCTCCAACTGCTGCCACTTCAGATGCCTGAGACTTTAATCACTTCACAGTGTAATCTTACGCTATGTAATGTTACGCTATGTAATGTTACGCTATGTAATGTTACGCTATGTAATGTTACGCTATGTAATCTTACGCTATGTAATCTTACGCTATGTAATGTTTTATTAAGTTATAATGTATATGACGAGTATAGAAGCATCAAGAGCAGGAGGAAGAGAAACCAGAAGAGTGCCAGAAGCAAGATAAGGAAGTTTTTATAGGCATCTGCGTCGATACTTCACTCATTAGATAAATCTACCTCGACCTTGCAGCCTCGGAAAATAGTAGTCATTATCATGCGCTTCAAAGGATCTGTATTTTCTTGTGTGTGTGTGTGCGTGTGTGTATGTGTGTATGTTTGCGTGTGTTTGTGTGTATGTGTGCGTGCGTGTGTGTGTGGGTGTATGCGTGTTTGTTTATCTCACTTGGTTAGTTTGTCTCGGGGCTTGTTATGGGAGCTGCAGTAGAACCTGACAGCACTGAGGCGCTCTAGAGAGGGCTTGATTCGTTGCCAGTGAGGCTCGCAAGGGGAGAGGAGGTGCTTCGACACGATGTCCTGCAGGCAAGGCAGGCTATTCAGGTAGGCTGCAAGAGGTGGAGGGAGTGAAGTCTCAATTGATTGAATTAGAAAAACTGCGTGGTGGAGGATTAGAGATGGAGCGTTGATAAGCGAAAAAACCACTCCAATATGTCCTCTCCACGTTACCACCACAACTGCCACCACAACTACTACCATAGCTGCTACCATAGCTGCTACTAAAGATTTCTTTAGAGGTTTCATGACCACAAATACAAATACAGCGTATCACTGACACTGGAAGTGGAGGGCACTGCAGATGAAGTGCATCTTGATGGTGTACTTGTGCAGTTTGTTCTCGTACTGCAAAAAAAGCGCCACTCCCCAAGGACAAGAGTGCAGTATTGGCCTCAGACAAGACAGAAAGTCCATGTAGACACTGTGTGGGTGGTTGTGTGCTTTATTGAAGTATGTTGTGTTGTTGTGCGATGTGGAACATTATGGCACATCAGTCCTCCTACTTCATGAGACTTCATCCCTTCTTTTCCTGTCCCTCATTCATTCTTAGCACTCACCCACAGAGGCCTATGACGTCAGCAGTTCCTCCAGAAGCCACGAGGTCATTGTCGCCGTTGAAGAAGAGAATGTGGCCCTCGTGCAGGTGTTCTGTCGTGCAGAGCTCCAGTCTGTGCAGCAGTTCGGTCGAGCAACCCCTTGTGTGTGTGTGTATGTGTGAGTGTGTGTGAGTGTGTTTGTGTTTGTGTGTGTGTGTGTGTATGTGTGTGTTGTATTTTTGTGTGTGTGTGTGTAATTGTCTGTTTACTCACATATTAATATTTAATTCCTTTCTTTATTATTCTCTTTAAAATGAGTGCCACTTGGCACGCATGTGTTTATTTTAGGCATATATTTATAAGACCTCTCAAAAATATGCCTCTCAGCCTACTTTTGATTGTCCACGTGCTTGTTTGCCTGGTGGTCTGTTATGAAAGCAGCGTCCTTGTCTGGCATGATGACCTTGTCGTACTGGAAGACTGTTGGGTAGAAAGTAAAAGACATATTGGTCTCCAATATCCCCCGACACTCTAGAATTTTAACATATTTAAAAAAAAACTCCGGCATTCTTCAAAACCTTTTTACATCCAAACACCACACATCACCGCTCATCCAGCCGTATTACCTCATCATCCCTCAACTTCCCACTCCCACCCTAAATGCACCTACCATTGCGATAGGTTGCATCTTGCGGTGAAATGGTGCAGTTGTGTTTGCTGATGGCCTTGTCGTTCGTGATACGGAGGAGGTGGTATGTGAAGGTGGTGAAGTCGCTGTACCTCACATGGGCGTTTTTTTGTGAGTGTTGATCGGACTCAACATTTCCAACAAAGCCTGTTTCGTCACCTGAGTGGCTCATCGCACTGGAACGTCCCAAGAAGTTCAACGATGAGCTCGAGAGAACAGGGTTGCTGTGATGGTCTTTAGAGATGTGATGGTGACTGCTAGAATGGTGGTGATGGTGGTGATTGTGGGAGTGGTGGTGATGACTAGTTGGAGGATGGGAAAGCAGATGACCACATGCAGAATTCAGAAGGGCTTCTTGGCATCGAAACTTTTCTCCCAGAAAGCTGTGAATGATGTGGTTGGAATGAAACTGCACAAGTCTTCTCTTTAACACTTCCTATCAAAGTATTATCAATATTTTAAACTAACATTAAAAAATTGTGCTTTATTTAAACCATCTAGTTGTTTTTGTCAGCAAAGACACTTTTCTACACCATGACGCTTCTCAACCCAAAAACCAATTTTGACTACCACCACACCCCTCTACAATCCACCAAACCACACCAAACTCACAAGCACTTGTTTCTGGTCTTTTGTTCAAGATTGAAGAAGTAGTATTCGTCACACCTGAGTGACAGGGTGCCTCTCACCTCCTTCTCCATGCACCGTTGCACTTGCTCCAGCAAGCCGATTGACGCTGTGTGGCCTGTGGTGACGAAGGCGGTTGAAATGAAGGGTGGTTAGTTCGTTTGAAGTCCTTTAATGATTTTTCACAAAAAAAGTTATTTATAAAGTCTGATACTCCCTTTCTTAAATTTTCAGGTCTCGAAGCATGCTTTTTTAGGATTCTTTGAAATATTTTTTCTAAACATGGGAAATTAAATACTGTGTTAAACTGGAAACAAACCATCAAGCATCAGAGCTTCCTTCTTCTGCTCACACAACGCCTTCAGTCCTTGCGACACCACTGCCAACGTCTGGTACCTCAGTGTGGGCTCTGTGAAGAAGAGGGAGTGGCTGACAGAGATTTCATTCAATACGTGAGCTCCTTAGAGAAAGCAATAAAACTTCCCATTTGAAACCATCGAGCGACCCACACCTTCAGCCAGAGCATCAAAATGTTGCACCACGTGTGCACACTCTTCGAGCACCTTCTCCAGCTTCCTGAGAGGCAAGTGAGTGGGACTCTATGTTTTGAATGGACTTCATTGGTGTCTGGTGCAGTATTACAGTGTTCCAATGTTTCAATGATGATTTACGCTACTTTTAAATGTTTTTTGAGACAGTGTGTACAAAAACTCCTCTTTTGATTGGCATTTTAATCAGCCACGAATCTTCATTTTTAAAAACAACAACTTATGGCTCGCATGATTAACAGCTGCAACAATAAGACAAGCAACAAAAGTCGGATTTCAACAGCAGCAACAAGTACAACAACAACAAGTAAAACAACAACAAGTACAACAACAACAAGTACAACAACAACAAGTACAACAACAACAAGTACAACAACAACAAGTACAACAACAACAAGTACAACAACAACAACAGCAACAACAAGTACAACAGCAACAACAACAGCAAGTACAACAACAACAAGAAAAGCAACAGCAAGTACAACAACAACAAGAGCAGTAGCAACAAGAGAAGCAACAACAACAAGAGAAGCAACAACAACAAGAGAAGCAACAACAGCAAGTACAACAACAAGTACAACAACAACAAGTACAACAACAAGTACAGCAACAAGTACAACAACAACAAGTACAACAACAAGAGCAGCAACAACAAGAGCAGCAACAGCTGCATAAAGGAAAGTCATTGGAGGCGGAATCGGACGGACGTGCTCATCAGGCGTGAAGTGCCCTTGCATGCCTATCTCCCTGCTATCTCACTGCTATCTCACTGCTGATGATGTCGATGCTGTGCTGTTGCCATTATTTCGTTTTGCTGTTTTTATAATATGTTTTTACAATTATATTTTATCATTTTTAGATTTTTTATCTTTATAATTGTTCCATTACGAGTACAACTTTCCTTAGATTTTCTAAGTTAGACCGGCTCCCCTGCAAGAGCACAAGAGCTCCTGAGACGCTCTGACGTTATTGAGTTCTTAATGCTAATACTGTTTCTGCCAAAGAACTAAAATCAGCTAAAGCATTTTAAATCTCTTTTTTCTTGTTTTGGCCAGACTATGAAAATCAAATAGGTTTTATTCAAATTATTCGGTGATTGATCTCTGTTATTAATCTATATATCCTTGCAAAATTTATCAATTTAAGTTTTTAAGCATTTTGCAATCTGTGATTTACCAACTTTCAGTGCTTCTGAGCAGCTTGACGACCTCAAGAGCTCGCTTAGACACCAGCCCAAAATACACCAAAAAACTTCTCAGCTAACTTTTACTTAGATACCTCAAAAGAACTTTCACAATCTCATTCCATTGATTTCAACTTTAAAATCAGTTTAATTCTCGTTGTTATGATGCTCTCCTCATGGCCACGGCAATGGCATCATGCGAGCTTAATGCTCATTCATGAAGGCAGTCCTCTCATGCGTAACCCCTGCCGGCATGAAGATGAGGAAGCTGATGATGATGATGATGATGATGATGTTTGAAGAAAAAGTAGCAAAGAAGAAAGAAAGAAGAAGAAAATAAACAATAAATAAACGAGAAAAAAGGGAAAGAAGTCAAATAAAAAGAGGAGAAGGAGTGGAGGATGAAGAAGACGAGAAAGAGGAAGATGCCGAACGAAGAAAGATTCAAGAAATGGATTGAGGTTCATGCGGCTTAAGCTGCCCCGTCCAGGAAGCAAGCGAAGGAATACTGCCTAGTGCTGCAGTGCAATTGGAACCTGCTGTGGCGTTGTTTTTTGCACCCTTCCTAATTACCATGTCCAACCATAATCCTCTCCATCTAAATTGGAAGTGTTTGTGATTTTGTGTGTGTTTGTTTGTGTGTTTGTGTGCCTTCCTGTGTGAGTGTTTATACGTGTGTTTTTTTTGGTGCTTGTGTGCGAGTGTGTTTGTTTGAACATGTTTTTTTAATGTTTTATGTGTCTTTTTGTAACATTTCAATTAAATTGTTTTTGAAAGCGTCTAGTTTGCGCAGATAGGTCATGTTTTTTTTAAAGATAAGTGTTTTTTAAGATTTATGTGTTGAGCCTGTCTGTGGTGTTAATTTATGTTCATAAGATGTGTGTGTGTGTTTTAAATGTGTGTGTATGTGATTTGTGTTTTAAATGTGTGTGTGTATTGTGTGGTGTTACAAATGTGTGTGTATTGTGGATGTGTGTTGTGTTATAAATGTGTGTGTATTGTGGATGTGTGCTGTGTTATAAATGTGTGTGTATTGTGGATGTGTGTAGTTTTGATGAATGTGTTGTTGATGGGCACGATGTGACATGTATTATATTACTGTCGCTTCTTTATTTGCTCAATGAAGTTTTTACGTTTAAAAGATTTTGTATTAAACAGCTTACAAACACCCAACATGCAACCACTTAGTTTCTTTCTGTTTTCACCAAACTCTCTCACCACTCTCTCTCTGTCTCTCCATCTTACTCCAGGCCATCCACTAGCACACCCACCTGCACAAGTTCTCACTCTTCAGCACTTCATCATCTTCCTCCTCCTTCAACACTCTCACGTGACCTGCTACAACGCCCCTCAATTGGTGGAAGCAGGCGAGGACAGTGTCAGAGGGGAAAGGTTCTCTGGTTCTGTGGTGGTCGTGAGACTTCTTGGGGTGGTCGTTCTCTTGGGAGTTGTCTTCTCTGGAGCTGATTTGCTTTTGCACAATTGGATTGACGCTTTCAGAACTGACATCGAAACTTGTTTCCATGCTTGAATGCTCTTCTGCTTCTTTCGTAGATTCTGAGCCACTCACTCCAACATATTCTTTTCCATCCAGCCTTCTCTCACCCACTACACCATCTCTCTCACTCTCGCCATTTATCAATTTTCCTTTATCATCTCTCATTTCTTCATTTCTACTCACTCCATCTAAAGATCTTCCTTCTTTCCACCCAGCAGTTTTCTCGTTTTCTCTCTCCAAGCCATTTTCGTTAATGACTTCATCATCATTACCATCACCACTTTCTTCAAAGACTTCTTCGTCATCCTTTCCCTCACTGTACCCACTACCATCATCATTGTCTCCGCCAACTTTATCTCTTTCTATATCATTATCAATTTCTTCATCTAAAGTTTTTCCATCATCATTTAGCCATTTTTTCCCTTTTTCATCATCATCATCACCAACACCAAAATCTTCATCCTCATCAACTTCATCTCGAACATCAACCTCTCTTGCATGTCTCCTCGCCTTCATGGGGTGCTTCTCATTGACGATGTTGCTTGCACCAGCATCATTACCACCTCTATCATTATTATTACTAGGATCCCCATTCTCATCATCATCATCACCCTCTCCACCACCACTCTCATCATCATCACCATCTCCACCACCACCAGTGTGTCCACTTGTCTGCAAGAATTGATGGTTGCCTTCATGCGTTAGGACGCAGCGGAACTGCTCTATGCTGGCAGCACTTTTATTTGCATTTATTTTGCTTTTTTCGATGTTTTTCTTTTTGATATTATTGACAAGGATGTTGTTATCGTACTTATTATTGCTTTTTGCTTCTCCATCGATGTCGTATTTAGTGTTTTTGTTCGCTTCTGGAGAAGGGTTCCTTCCACCACCACGGCTGCTGCTGCTGCTGCTGCAGTTGCTGCTCACGCCTCTCTTCCTTTTTGAATCCTGCTTCACTTTTTGACTGATGTGGTTTTTGTTGTTCTCAGGGTGGTTGTGAGGAGTGTGAGGAGTACTCTTGCTTCCCGGTGGCTGCTTCGAAAGGTCAAGGTCACTGAAAGCCTCTCGCGAGGGTTGGTCAGTAGGGGTAGAGTGGTAGTGATGATGACGATGATGAGTATGATGCTCATGATTGTAGTTTTGAAGGGGACGATGATGACGATAGCGATTATGGTGAGGCTGATGACTGAGACGATGGTGTCTAGGATGATAGAAAGGGTGGTGGGTGGATGGGTGGTGGCCATTCAGGTGTTTGTGGTTAGGATAGTAATGACGATGATGACGACGATGATGGTTAATATGATGGCGGGAAATATTAGTTGCAGAGAATTGTTGTTGAATGGGATTAGTGAGAAAGGGATGAAATCTCGGCGAAGTGACTTGGTTGCTTGTTGCAGTGGTGGATGGAAGAGTCGACGCTTTGCTTGCTGGAAGAAAAGAGGGGTGTTTGAGTGATTGAGGAGAATGGTGAAAACATTTGTAGGAAAAGGTTGGATGATTAAAGCCTCAAATCGAATGATTTATAAGAGAAAGTGATAATGGAGACAAAGTTCTGATGCGTCCGCAATGCACTTTCTGATGCAGACAGAGTGGCTGGTAGACTAGCAAGTCTGTCATATGTTAAACCTTCGGCTGCCACACGCTCTGAATAGAAGCAGGCCATAGTTTGAATGAGGCCTGTGGCGAGAAGGGAAGGAGTCTTAGAAACTTCTTCGAAATTAAACAGCTTGCAAACAACTTTGCTCTTAGGTCACAACTCAGAAAACTTTTTATAATAATACTGCTACTACTACTAATACTGCTAGTACTACTACTACTACTACTACTACTACTACTACTACTACTACTACTACTACTACTACTACTACTACTACTACTACTACTACTACTACTACTACTGCTACTACTACTACTACTACTACTACTACTACTACTACTACTACTACTACTGCTACTACTACTACTACTACTACTACTACTACTACTACTACTACTTCCACTGTTATTACTACTACTACCACCACTACTCTACTACTACTACTACTACAGCGTTCTCGCATGTGTCATTGTGTCACGGTGAAAACTTTTCATTCTTAATTGATTGCAGCCGGCAATTAGTCTCTGTCTATTCAGCTACATACAGTGTGTTTGTTCAAGCCGCTTAAGCTCGAAAGGATTCAGAGGCCACTGCACGGTCGGCTTCTGATCCCTCCAACGCCCTGCCTGCACTGTATGCATCATAAGACAGCTTGTGCGATATGATAAGCAAGTCACCTCCAAGTCTTTCTTGGTCTACTTGAGGGGCTGTTGAAGGGGGAACGAGGAAGATGGCGACAAGCAGGAGGAAGAAGACAGCGGGATGAGACGTAGACGCAAACATGTCTCTTGAGGCTCCTTCGGTGGCTTTCAAGCCGCTGAAGAAGTTTTAGGCGGTGTGAACTGTGAAGACGTCAGAAAAATGTCTAAAAAACTTTCCATCTTGTATCACTGTTGGTTGTTGTTGTTATCAAGCAATTACGTCCCCTTCAATTGTTACAGAATGAGTCTTTGTTTTGCAGATCCTCTTTCCCCTGTTATTACTTATATTCGTGTTTGTTTGCCTTCAAATTTAACCAATCTTCTTATCTTTCTTAGCAACGATGTTTCTATTATTTAAGCAATTCCATCCATAAGTTCCATGAGAAACTGGGGCTTGCGTTGACGATTCGTGAAACTACCACAATTCACTTATTTCTGAGTCTTGGCACCATTTTCTCTAATAAATACTTAATCAGTTATCTACCATCTTTATACATACAGTGAGGATACACACATGCGTACGTATTTATTTGAGCGTAAATGGCACGTACATATGTATGAAGAAGACGCTGGGAGCATCGAACTATATAAAACTAGCCCTTACAGGTCTTTCGCAAACATTGAGTTAAGGGCTAGAAGTAGAGACCCACCGAAATTCGGTTTGGTTTCGGTTTCAGCGCCAAAATTGCAAATTTTCTTAGTTTCGACACTTTTTCGGTTTCGGCAGAATCTAAATTTACAGTTTCGGCCATTTTCGGTTTCGGTTCTAACTAATTTCGGTTCAATTTCGGTTTCGGCCAAAATGGATCTCATATTTACCGAAAACCCGAAATTTTTTTTTAGTTTATCTTTTTATATCTGTGGATCCTCAATCGAGCACGAACTGGGTTCGATTCTCATCTCTATTAGATATCGTTGTTGTTGTTGATTGATTTATGGGTGACATAAGACTAATTGTTCGAATAACATATACAAGCATCTGGAACAACAACAACCATTGTATTGAAATTTAAGTTACTTGGCATACGTTCAATGATGATATTTAATAAAACCTTTTTTGAACTAATTTTCTTTTTAAGAAAAAGTGTAAAAACAACACGCATATACATCTACACAACTAGAACTTTTCAATTCACTGATACATAGATACATTGACAACATAAATACATTGACAACATACACATAAAAGGTTCCAAATGCCAATTACACTAGACCACACATTGACAACATACACATATAAGATTTTAAATACCAATTATACATTGACAACATACACATATAAGACTCTACAATTACACAAATTAAACCAGACCACAAATTGACAAAATACAATTATAGTACTCTACTTACCAGTTGCAGTCAATATTCATGTCTTGAGCTCGAAAATACTTATCTGCACCCCCAACAAGGGCAAATCTACGCAAATCGTTGCAGCAACCTTCTGGGTGAAAATTTTGAGAACAAATTATTTCTGGCTTACAAAATTCGTCTGTTTGGATTTAACTATTAAACAGAAATTATCATCGTTAAATACTGTTTTTTTTGTTCTTAATGAAAGTTGGGGAAAATTTCGATTTCGGCCGAAAATTTGATTTCGATTTCAGCCTAAGTTCGGTTTCGGCAGAATTAAAAATATCAGTTTCGGTCGGTCTCTAGCTAGAAGGGAGGGAAAAACATCTTGTCTAAAAAGGCTGTTTGGTTACTTCTCGAAGACTCTCCAGACCAGTGGTTCTTCAACTTTTTGAAGCTACGGACCACTTGGCAATTTTTAAAGCCTTCATGGCCCACTAACACCAAACATAAAAACTGGAAAGGAATATCTAAAATTCTAAATGAATGTGTAATAGTCATAATTAATGAGACGTATGAATTTTTTTAGAACTAACGAGTAAATTTTTCGAAGTTTGATGACAGTCAAAGTGATTTGAAAGAAACTAAGAAAATTCAAACAATGTTTGGTTTGTATTAGTGCTATTTAAGATAATCCTATTTTACATCTGTAGTTCAGGATACTCAGAACGCACGCTGATCCAAAATCCACGCATTTCACTTTTTCCAAACACCTCTTTTAAAACATTATCATTTTAAAATTCAATTAGTTCATCCTCAAACTTTGTTTTGGGCAGATTATTTTCATGAAAAATAAATGGTTTTCTTTGCATTCTTTTCCAGTATGGGGATCTTCACCAGAAATAGTTTTATAAACATATTCAGAAGAACCTTTAAATGATTCTTTACTGCCACTAAATTCTCGAAAAAATTTAATTTTCAATTGCTTTTGAAAATGAAATTTTTTCCCCATGCTGGTCAGCCACTTCTTCTGCTGAAATGCACAGACTTTATTCATGAGACCGAACAAGTTGGTACTCTTGCCTTGCATTAACGGATGCAATTTCTTAAGAAACCTAAAATTTCTTAAAGGTATGCGACAATATAGATGTTTTAGGAGCTAAAAGCATCCACCAGAGCAGGTTTTCGTGCCTTTGCGTGGGCTTGAATTTTTTCGAAGCACAAATAGACGAGTAAGGACTTTTCCACGAGAAAGCCATCTGACTTCCGTATGCAAAATCAAAGTTATTTGTTCTGCACCCATATCCTTACACAGTGTAAAAAAATAAACGCGTATCCAATGAGCTTTCTCGCATAAGTTTTATACTTTTACAAAATTATTAATGACATCGTGGAGCTCATTTTTTCCGCCAGCATCTCTTGGTAAATAAAGTAATGAGCAGACTTAGATTCGGGAGCTACAACTTTTTTCTGGCAGTAAGTTGCCTTTGTTGGTGTTCAAACAAAAGTTTTTTTATTGGTAAACTTTCTATAATCTTGAAATTGTTGTTCAAAAAAAGTTCTAATTTTTTAAATATTATATTTAAGTGAAACCAAAATAAGGCAAAGAAGGTCCTTTTTGCATTTTAGCAACTCTTAATCTTCGTGAATCTTTTCTCTTTTGTATGCACCAACAAATATGAAATTGATACTTTTAGAGCTTTTGACACTTTAAGAAGTATTTTTTTCCTCTTTTAAGAAACTTTTGTCGAGAATATTTTAATCAAGTATTGTGTACAGCCTTTGTCTTTGTACTGTCTTTGATGTGTTTGTGTTCGCAACGCAACTTAATGGGTAACTACAAAATTTGTAGTAAAAATTTAACAAATATATTTTTCTCTCAATATATTGTGAAATAATTTAAACTGTTTTATTTTTTACAATCTTTCTAGAAAAGTGTAATTACAAAAGCAAGGCTGAAGTCTTCCTTGATGAGAATCTCTTCCCCATCCTCCTACCCGAATTGAAGAATACTATCGATGAAGCAAAGAAGAAAAACTATTTTGAAGTTCTCAAGAGTACATATTCTTCAGAAAACCCATTTCTAACCTCATCTTAAAACTAAGGAAGCGTTTCAATGACTTATATTTTATTATTTGATATAAATCATGATTCAGAGACGAAATGTGAGGTTCAGCATGAAGGATTACTTCATGGATGAAATAAGTCAAACGTAATTTGATTTGAAACACTGCTTCATTGTATAATTAGCTTCTTTGTTGTTTTATTTATATGAATTCAGAAATTCTTAGTACCTTATATATTAATTTTTTTAAATCATTTATTTGCTGTGCTAACATTTTTCTATAATAGAATTCACTTGCAGATCACAAGAAAATTCTTTCTTCAGCAATTTATTTGAGAAATATGAACGAAGGTGTGTTTTGTACTATTAAGAAATATTAAGTAAAAGAATATATTTTTAGTTTTTCCCATTCATTTTAACTCAAAAAATGTCCAACTCTTAAGCAACATTAATGATGAAGAGGGCTGGAGTGAATTCGATTCTGCACTGGCGATTCAGTCTTTCTGGCGAGGGTTCACGGTTTGTTTGAATGAACTCGTGCTACATTAGAGGATTTTTGTCTCTAATGATATCCTTTTGTTGAATGCGAGCCAAATACTTTCATATCGTAATTGCGAATGATTATTCGAATAAGGCTTAAAATTCAGTTGGTGGCTGTTTTATTGTCATAAGTTAATTATAATTTATAATTATCCCGGAGAAAACCAGGCCTCTCACGCACTTAGGGCATACACTTTCAAAAATCCTGGTATCTTGTATTAAAAGTTTTAACTATTTTACAACGTGGTTACATGTACTAAAATAATATCCTTCAGTATCGAAGAAACAAGAAACTAGCACCTTTAAGATGCTGGCAAAAGGAGTGGAGAGAGATGAACGAAGAAAAAAAGAGGGGTCTCAATCTTTTCAGGACCATTGTCACCAACAAGGAGGAAGAAGACATAGTAGAGGTCAAGCAACCGAAGTGCTGACGCAGTGAACACAGAAAGTTTATTTGCATGAAAAAACATTATTTTGTGTCTGAACAGTGCCGTATTTCAACTTTAATTTATTTGGATTCTTCATTTATTTTTCAAAAATCTTTAAAAAATAAATAAATAAAAAAAGTTAATTAATACAATTAAAATATAGTAAAAATCTAGGCAGTTAATATAACTGTACATGAATATTATAAGCCTAGGCTTGTTCACTCACGTATATTAATTCTGTTCCTCCTTTCGGCTTACATCCGCTACCTTTTCATTAAATATCCCGTTTCGTATTATAACTGAAATAGATCGTGAATTAAATTGCGAGTAATTATAAAAACTAAAAGTTATCTAAAAATTTCCAGCTTTTACATAAATAACAGTAATGTCGAAAGTAGTGAGACAGAGCAAATTCAGACATGTATACGGACAGGCTTTGAAGAGGGACCAGTGCTACGACAACATTCGCATCACGAAGAGTTCTTGGGACTCGACTTACTGTAGCGTAAACCCCAGGTACCTAGCGGTGATCACTGAGGCTGCAGGGGGTGGGTCCTTTCTGGTGCTGCCCATCGAGAACGTAAGTCGACTGAACGTCTCGATTGGTTTATTGGCTGAATTTTTTCAAATGATTTATATTTTTAATATTTAAAAGTTTTTATTCATTACACTAAAGACTTTAGTGACTAAAGTACATGAATGCCTTCTGAACTGCAGGTGGGTAGGGTGGACAGAGAGACGCCTCTGGTGGTTGGACACAAGGCAGCAGTCTTGGACATCCAGTGGTGTCCCCATGACGACTCCATCATTGCCAGTGCCTCCGAGGACTGCACTGTCAAAGTAATGCCTTGACATACTTTACAAATGCTTAAATTGGTTTTAAACTGCAATGCAAGGATTACTGCTGCTTGAATATTGTCATCCAAGTAAATGTTCATCCTGAAAAGCTTGAAACCTAGGTTTGACAAATGCATTATAAACCGCCTCAAAGGTGTGGCAGATTCCAGAGGGTGGACTGACAGAGAACCTGGTGGAGCCCGTGGTTGACCTCGTGGCCCACCAGAGGAGGGTGGGCTTGGTCGTTTGGCACCCTACTGCAGAGAACATCCTGCTCAGTGGAGGTGGGTGCTGTTGTGCTGAGGAGGCATGTGCCTAATAATGGAGGTGGTGGTCTTAGTGGTAGGTACATTGGAGGAGTTGAGGTATGGTCTTGAAATAAAAACTGTTATTCATGTACCACAACCAAGAAGCCAACACAGCCTCCCCTTCTCTACAGGCTCAGACAACAAAATGCTCATCTGGAACGTGTCCACGGCAAGCATCGTGAGTGAAGTGACCTTGTCTGACGTGCCTCTGAGCGCCTCTTGGAGCTGGGATGGCAGTGCTTTGGTGGTGTCGTGTCGTGACAGGAAGGTGCGTGTGATTGAGCCGAGATCCGGAGACATCAAACACGTGAGTTGTGGGCTGGTCTGCATGCGCACACTGCTTGCCTCTCTTGTTGAGGCATGCAGGGGTGCACTATCAAGTTCAACCGACAGGAGCAGACGTGCCACGAAGGCGGCAAGGCGACGCAGGTGTGCTACATCAAGGATGGCAGGATCCTCACGACTGGCTTCTCCAAGAGGAGTGAGAGGCAGGTCTCTCTGTGGTCTGAGGTGGGTGTGGTAGTGTGAGGTGGGTGCATTAGTGGTGTGGTAGTGTGAGGTGGGTGCATTAGTGGTGTGGCATTGTGAGGTGGATGCATTAGTGGTGTGGCAGTGTGAGATGGGTGCATTAGTGGTGTGGCAGTGTGAGGTGGGTGCATTAGTGGTGTGGCAGTGTGAGATGGGTGCATTAGTGGTGTGGCAGTGTGAGGTGGGTGCATTAGTGGTGTGGCAGTGTGAGATGGGTGCATTAGTGGTGTGGCAGTGTGAGGTGGGTGCATTAGTGGTGTGGCAGTGTGAGGTGGGTGCATTAGTGGTGTGGCAGTGTGAGGTGGGTGCATTAGTGGTGTGGCAGTGTGAGGTGGGTGCATTAGGGTTGTGGCAGTGTGAGGTGGGTGCATTAGTGGTGTGGCAGTGTGAGATGGGTGCATTAGTGGTGTGGCAGTGTGAGGTGGGTGCATTAGTGGTGTGGCAGTGTGAGGTGGGTGCATTAGTGGTGTGGCAGTGTGAGGTGGGTGCATTAGTGGTGTGGCAGTGTGAGGTGGGTGCATTAGTGGTGTGGCAGTGTGAGGTGGGTGCATTAGGGTTGTGGCAGTGTGAGGTGGGTGCATTAGTGGTGTGGCAGTGTGAGATGGGTGCATTAGTGGTGTGGCAGTGTGAGGTGGGTGCATTAGGGTTGTGGCAGTGTGAGGTGGGTGCATTAGTGGTGTGGCAGTGTGAGATGGGTGCATTAGTGGTGTGGCAGTGTGAGGTGGGTGCATTAGTGGTGTGGCAGTGTGAGGTGGGTGCATTAGTGGTGTGGCAGTGTGAGGTGGGTGCATTAGTGGTGTGGCAGTGTGAGGTGGGTGCATTAGTGGTGTGGCAGTGTGAGATGGGTGCATTAGTGGTGTGGCAGTGTGAGGTGGGTGCATTAGTGGTGTGGCAGTGTGAGATGGGTGCATTAGTGGTGTGGCAGTGTGAGATGGGTGCATTAGGGTTGTGGCAGTGTGAGATGGGTGCATTAGTGGTGTGGCAGTGTGAGGTGGGTGCATTAGTGGTGTGGCAGTGTGAGGTGGGTGCATTAGTGGTGTGGCAGTGTGAGGTGGGTGCATTAGTGGTGTGGCAGTGTGAGGTGGGTGCATTAGTGGTGTGGCAGTGTGAGGTGGGTGCATTAGTGGTGTGGATGTGTGAGGTGGGTGCATTAGTGGTGTGGCAGTGTGAGGTGGGTGCATTAGTGGTGTGGCAGTGTGAGGTGGGTGCATTAGTGGTGTGGCAGTGTGAGGTGGGTGCATTAGTGGTGTGGATGTGTGAGGTGGGTGCATTAGTGGTGTGGATGTGTGAGGTGGGTGCATTAGTGGTGTGGATGTGTGAGGTGGGTGCATTAGTGGTGTGGATGTGTGAGGTGGGTGCATTAGTGGTGTGGCAGTGTGAGGTGGGTGCATTAGTGGTGTGGCAGTGTGAGGTGGATGCATTAGTGGTGTGGCAGTGTGAGGTGGATGCATTAGTGGTGTGGATGTGTGAGGTGGGTGCATTAGTGGTGTGGCAGTGTGAGGTGGGTGCATTAGTGGTGTGGCAGTGTGAGGTGGGTGCATTAGTGGTGTGGATGTGTGAGGTGGGTGCATTAGGGTTGTGGCAGTGTGAGGTGGGTGCATTAGTGGTGTGGATGTGTGAGGTGGGTGCATTAGTGGTGTGGCAGTGTGATATGGTATAAAGTGAGATATTGAAACACCCCCTTCATCAGACGCTGGAGAGTCTCTCATCATTGGAGATTGACAACAGCAATGGAGTCTTGTACATCTACTACGACCCCGACACTGGCATCTTCTTCCTGTGTGGCAAGGTGATCTGCCTAATCAACCCATTTAGAATGATCCTGCAAGCTCACTGTTTCACGTTTTTATTCACTAATCACACTAACTTCCATCACAACCTCCACCATCACAACCTCCATCATCACAACCTCCATCATCACAACCTCCATCATCACAACCTCCACCATCACAACCTCCACCATCACAACCTCCATCATCACAACCTCCACCATCACAACCTCCATCATCACAACCTCCATCATCACAACCTCCACCATCACAACCTCCACCATCACAACCTCCACCATCACCACCTCCACCACTACAACCTCCACTCCAACCACACAACAACCTCCACCATCACAACCTCCACCATCACCACCTCCATCACTACAACCTCCACTCCAACCACACAACAACCTCCACCATCACAACCTCCACCATCACCACCTCCACCACTACAACCTCCACTCCAACCACACAACAACCTCCATCATCACAACCTCCATCATCACAACCTCCACCATCACAACCTCCACCATCACAACCTCCATCATCACAACCTCCACCACTACAACCTCCACTCCAACCACACAACAACCTCCACCATCACAACCTCCACCATCACCACCTCCATCACTACAACCTCCACTCCAACCACACAACAACCTCCACCATCACAACCTCCACCTCCACCACTACAACCTCCACTCCAACCACACAACAACCTCCATCATCACCACCTCCACCATCACAACCTCCATCATCACAACCTCCACCACTACAACCTCCACTCCAACCACACAACAACCTCCACCATCACAACCTCCACCATCACAACCTCCACCATCACAACCTCCACCATCACAACTTCCACCATCACAACCTCCACCATCACAACTTCCACCATCACAACCTCCACCATCACAACTTCCACCATCACAACCTCCATCATCACAACCTCCACCATCACAACTTCCACCATCACAACCTCCATCATCACAACTTCCATTACAACTTCAGCAATCACATCCACCTCAACCTCCACCACTACAACCTCCACTCCAACCACACAACAACCTCTAACATCACAACCTCCACCACTACAACCTCCACTCCAACCACTTAACAACCTCTAACATCACAACCTCCACCACCACACAGGGTGACTCAATGATGCGTTACTTTGAGGTGACAGAGCAGGAGCCTTTCATCCACTACCTCAACTGCTACTCCTCCTCCGACCCTCAGAGGGGTGTCGCCTTCATGCCGAAGAGGGGCCTCAACGTCAACATCTGTGAGATTGCCAGGTGTTGTACTCTTGCTCTTCTTGATGGTGTGCTTTGTCGTCTTTTGGTTTCCTTCTCTGTAGTTGTGGAGTTTCTAGTGGTCTGATGCTTTCACGTTGTGGTAGGCATTGTCACGCCATCGCACAGGTACTACAAGATTCACACGAAGGGACTCTGTGAGGTGATCCCCATGACTGTGCCCAGGAAGGTGTGCTTGCTTGTCCAATTACACATATACTAACACGTACTCACACCTACACATACCCACATACACACACACACACACACACTCACACACACACACACACACACACTCACACACACACACACAGTCAGAGCTCTTCCAGGACGACTTGTATCCTGACACGGCAGGAGATGAGGCTGCGATGACTGCTCAAGAGTGGATCTCCGGAAAGAACGCCCCTCCTGTGATGGTGTGTGTGTGCTTGTGTGTGTGTGTGTGTGCTTGTGTGTGTGTTTGTGTGTAGGTGTATGTGTGTGTAGGTGTGTGTGTGTGTGCTTGTGTGTGCTTGTGTGTGTGTGTGTGTTTGTGTGTAGGTGTATGTGTGTGTGTGTGTGTGTGTGTGTAGGTGTATGTGTGTGTGTTTGTGTGTGTGCTTGTGTGTGTGTGTGTGTCAATTTGTGTGTGTTGACGTACGTTTCTACCACCATGCTCTCTTCCAGGTCTCCCTGAAGGACGGTTACGTCTCGAAGAAGAAGCACGGAGGTTTCTCGAAGGGCTTCGTCAAGGTATTGCCTGCACGCATGAACACTTCATGAATTGCTCACATACACACCCGCATGCAACATGCCACCACAGCCGACTGCGACAGGCAACAGCAGTGGCGACGCTGAGCTGAAGAAGCAGGTGCACGAGCTGAAGGAGCAGCTGCAGCAGAAGGAAGACGAGATCAAGGAGTTGAAGGCACGTCTGCAGAAGTACGAGGAATAAGGCTTCACCCGCTAGCCATGCTTCATTCACTTTCATGAATAGTCGCTGCTGTTGATTAATGTCAGGTTCTTGTGCTAGAGTGTTGTTAGGCAGTTGTTGCACTCACGGCTCACGTGGCCCTTTGTTGTTGTGTCTTGTTAGCCTAAATATTCGCCATCATCACGTGCTCTCCATCTAATAAGGTGCCTTCTGGCCACTGTTCCGCAATCAGATCACACACACGCTACAACAGCATTGCTACATTCATCTTGTATTAGTGGCGTCCACTTTAATCACTGCATTCCTTGTTCAACTCCACACTCCATCTTTTCCATCAACCTCAATTCACAAATCGTGTGCTGAAGACTTGTTTTTTATTCCACAACGCATTCCCACTCGCTACCACACTCCACTCAAGCATTCTTTCCACCACCACCACCACCATTTTCCAATTCAGTTTTTGATATTATACCAATGTTCAATGGGCTTTTTGTATTCAAGATTATTTTCATACCTCTGCCAGTAAAGTCGTTAAACGTTGTCTTTGCGCATATTTAAAACTGCATTTCGTTGCATCAAATGGCGGTCAGCAGGCAAGGCCAGAGCAGTCCTGAGACTCCCAACTTTCAGATGAGGTATTTATTTGACAAAGATTTAAGGAAAATAAAAGCTTTTCACTGTGACGGATTTTAAGTTGAAGATGAAACTGATGAGAATGCCTCAGAACCAGCTCTTCACCACCGCCTCCAACCTCTCCTCCTCCACAAAGGGCTTGTCGATCGACCTGTGCAGGTGCAGTATTGTGCACTTCATCAGTGCATACGCAAGATGTCAGCTTATAAGGCCACTGCAATGCCGACCACTCACTCAATCATGTGCTTGCCGCAGAAGATGCAGTCTGAAGCGATGATGTCGTCGAGCTGCTGCTTCAAGTGGTCGCAGTCCTGCTGTGTCGTCTGCTGCTGTGTCGTCTGCTGTCTGCTCAGCTTCCTGCGCAGGTCTTTCACTTTTTGTTTTTCTTTCGGCTCCAGGTGCTGCCACACCTTGGTGATGATCATCAATGCCACATCAAACATCTGCCAACCAAACTATATGACGTCACTGAATGAAACTATATGACGTCACTGAAGGAAACTATATGACGTCACTGAAGGAAACTATATGACGTCACTGAAGGGAACTATATGACGTCACTGAAGGAAACTATATGACGTCACTGAAGGAAACTATATGACGTCACTGAAGTAAACCTTGCTGGAGAGGCAGTCGTGGTGGAAGAGGTGAGCGCAAGGGAAGATGTAGAAGGGCCTCAGACTCAAGGGCAGATCGCATGCACTGCACTTGTCGTCGCTGTTGATGCTGGTACTTCTGTCGTGGTGAGATGATGATGATGATGATGGAAGTGGAAGGAAGAACAATGGAGAAAACACAAGCAGCAGGACCTGTTCTTGAAGGTGGAGATGTGCTGCTTGAAGAGCTGCGTGTTGAGCGATGCCTCGTCCATCTCCTTCTTGAGCGCCTCGATCTCCTCGTTGTAGTCCTTCAACGAGCTGCATATGGCGTCCTGGGCAAGGTGGCATCGAGTTCACAAGTTGACAACTCTTCCAAGCAACACATCTACTTCATCGCTGAGAAGCACCTTGAACTTGTCGATGGTGACGAACTCCGGGAAGAAGGGCAGGACGTCGTGTATGGTGACCAGGTGGCTTCCATGCACCACCCTCATCGTGCCTTCAATGTCTCCTTCCGTCTCCACCGCATGCCGAGCCACTGTCGTCGTGGTGATGATCGATTATTCGATCTTAGTAATGTGCCTGAAAAGTATTTTTTAAATAACATTTTTTACAAGGAAACATCTAACCTTTGAGCCAGAGCCGTCTGCGCATGTCTTCGTCTCCAACAGGCCTGCCAGCCACACTGCACGCCAGCTCGACGTCACACTGAGTTTGATGCGTCAGTGTCGGAGATGGAGAAGGGGACTAGAAGCTTTTATACCACCACCCGGAACGACAACTAAGAAACCAGAAGAGCGTCGTCTTCAACACAGCCACCTCCACCAACCTTCAAGGCCAGTTCGACAGCCTCATCATACAGTCCCAGCACAGTGTACAAATGGATGCACGCTCTGTGCAGTTGCTGTTCGGTGCACAGACGCAGTGCGTACTTGGCGTCGTAGCAGATGAGTTGTGCATCCTGCGTAGTGTGGTAGCATGCATCACTCGAAGGCCATTAGGCAAACCACTCCTCACTCACTCCCACTGCATTAACACCTAACAACACCCTACAACAACACCCTCTCCCCCTCACGTCTCCCTGGCTGAGCAAGTACTGAAGCATCCTATCTTGCATGTGGTGCTTGGCCATCAGAGCCAGCATGTAGTTGTGCAGTGCCTGCTCCCTCAAGCAGAGGTCGTTCGTGCAGTAGAGAAGGTAGCGGAGTACCTCGTTCTCCTGTGAGGTGGTGCTGCTTGTGGTCGAGTATAGAATAGTGGTGGTGATAGAGTGTTTAGTGGATTGATGGTGGTGTGTAGAGTGTGAGGTGAAGTGCTGATGGAGTAGATTGATGAAGGCAAGATCAAATTAGCAATGGTGGAGTCGTGATCGAGTGGTGGGAGAGTGTTGGTGCAGTGGTAGTGGAGTGGTAGTGGAGTGATGGTGGAGTGTTGGTCGAGTGTTCTCGATGATGGTCGTCAGTTTGGAGCACCTGGGAGTCAACCTTGTTCCTGGCACGCTCATATTGCACGAATGCAGGAATGAGCTTAGTTGGGTCCAACGATGCTGACCTGCGTGGTAGCGGTCGTGGTAATGCAGAATGGAGAAAGGAATGGAGGTGATCGTATTAGGAGAAGGGATCATTTGAAATATCCCAACATTCCTGAGCACCTTTGCATCCAGAAGTCGACCGTCTGCTTGGCACAATGCTGCATCAGCGTGGGTGAGTACTTGTAAGTCAGCTCTGTCATCGACCTGCCAGGCTGTATCCCCTTCAAGTCATCCATCCATCCATCCATCCATCCATCCATCCATCCATCCATCCATCCATCCATCAGTCCATCTATCCATCCATCCATCCATCCATCCATCCATCCATCCATCCATCCATCCATCCATCCATCCACCCATCCATCCATCCATCATTCATCCATCAGTCCATCTATCCATCCATCCACTCACATGTGTCGACAACTCGTCAATAACACTAGCATACTTGCCGTGTTCAATGTAGTGCAATATGATGGTCTCGTAGTCTGTGAGGGAGGATGATGGCATGGTAGTGATGGTGGTGGATGAGATGGCAGATGAAATAATGGTGATTATGGTGGATGAGATGGTGGTAGTGGGTGAAATGGTGGTAGTGGGTGAGATGGTGATGGTTGATGAGATGGTGGTAGTGGGTGAGATGGTGGTAGTGGGTGAGATGGTGGTAGTTAGTGAGATGGTGGTAGTAGGTGAGATGGTGGTAGTTAGTGAGATGGTGGTAGTGGGTGAGATGGTGGTAGTAGGTGAGATGGTGATGGTCGATGAGATGGTGGTAGTGGGTGAGATGGTGGTAGTAGGTGAGATGGTGATGGTTGATGAGATGGTGGTAGTGGGTGAGATGGTGGTAACGGATGAGATGGTGGTAGTGGGTGAGATGGTGGTAACGGATGAGATGGTGGTAGTGGGTGAGATGGTGGTAGTAGGTGAGATGGTGATGGTTGATGAGATGGTGGTAGTGGGTGAGATGGTGGTAACGGATGAGATGGTGGTAGTGGGTGAGATGGTGGTAGTGGGTGAGATGGTGATGGTTGATGAGATGGTGGTAGTGGGTGAGATGGTGGTAGTGGGTGAGATGGTGGTAGTGGGTGAGATGGTGGTAGTGGGTGAGATGGTAGTGATGGTTCATGAAATGATGATGAATG